>JANAVB010011397.1:26855663-27000663 GCA_029216955.1 Iris pallida | reverse complement strand
AATCAAAATCTAGCTCAAACCAAATTCAAAAATAAGGAAATAGACGAATTATTTGAGAGAAACATATTTAACAAAGCATGTACTGGAAATAGTAAACTTTCAATACCAAAGAAAATGAATAGAATAATAAAACAATAATGTTCAATAGTTCGACAATATGTACTTGCCTAAAAATGAGCTTCCAGTCTAAACTGTCTACTCCACCATAAAGAGTGGTTCAGAAACCACATTCTTAGTCCTCAAGGCCAACCTCCAAGCTCATGACAAAAATGCATATATATATATATATATATATATATATATATATATATATATATATATATATATATATATATATATATATATATATATATATATATTGAAGCAATGGTTAATTTTGGCGTCGTTGCCTCCACTGGGGCTCGAACTCCGACCACTTGGGCTGCATGTATCTCTCTTAACCATAAGGCTAGAGGTCATCTGCTATAAATATTTCTTTTTTTCATATATATATATATATATATATATATATATATATATATATATATATATATATATCATACTTGCCTTAGGACCTTTTCCGTTTTAACATACAAGTGACTCTGATCATACTTGTGAACTTGTGTCATTGACTCAAACACTCGACGCCTCATCTCATGCCAAAGCAAGTCTCTGCTATAGCCAAATCATAGGCTTCATAAAACTTGTGTTGCAAACTGTGCACATATTTGACTAATCGTTCGTACCTACACTTCTTGTGACTCAATCAACACCGTGCTTGCGGATTGCGCCTCAGCATACCGACACATCTATATGAAAGGTTACTGGCAATTCAGGCTATCTTGGACATTTATGGGTTAGAGGCGATCATTCAGTAGCAAGATAGCTAGCCCCACTAAATGCCTCGAATTACCAAGCTTTTCAGAGTCATCCTTCAGTCAAACTACCTGAACCGCTCTGCAATGCCCCATGCTAGTATGTCATACATGGCAAACTTGTTCTCCATGTATGAATCGATCCCGGTATCCTGGCAATCGTTCGAGGAATGAAACCTTGTGCATAAGTTGTCCATGACCATGCAAGACTTTACTCAATCTAACGTACTTATAAGACTATTTCACATCTCATCTTTTACCATTTCTGATCTCCATGCAACTCCCAAAACTAGAGACTACCTCGGCGACTACCGGTCCCGAGAACTTTCATGTTACCATATCAAAATTTTCTGTCTCAAATCCTGGAACGACTATTTGATAGCATTCCTGCTTAAGTTGACCCAATTGTGCTTTGTGTTGTGCCACCAACCAAGTCATGCCCTATATGACAAGCTTTGATACCATAGAAAATGTGGCAGTGAAACCATGGGAATGTGCTTGAAGCCGTGGGAACATATAGACTATAACAGCAGTTAATAGTCTAAGTGACAACATAAAACTCCTTACTTGACCCAAGTCGTTGGACCGAAAGATCGAGTGCCAACATTGAAAAACCCAATGTGAAGTAAAATCTAGGCCTCAAGTTCAATACTTTCATGTTCTACAAAATCTGACTCAGAGCGAGATTATTCCCTTTAGCTATGTGGGTTTGTCTCTTTTATCAGCATACCTACTCACTACAATTGAAAAAATTCAAGTGTGAAGGCCAAGCCGAGGCAAGTTCATCGAAGCAAGCCACCTAAATAAGGAGTTGCTTCGACCAAGCAAGACTTCGAGCAAGCCGATGCAAAGCCAAGTCCAAATGCCGGTGCATTTCGATTCCTCCGGTTGAACTGAACGGGATATGGCACTACATAATACAACACTCAGAAAAAGTTTCGTCTTCGAAACTTACCGATTATACACTAATCAACTTATCACTTATACTCGACTTGCATTCATCTAACATACATCTAATATCTCTCGAACACACTTTCTATACGTTTCATCCATCAGAGTCGCGTTCCGCACCTTAGTCAATTTCATCGAACAACTAAGTCATTCCAAGACAACCAAACTATTTTACAACACATTTCCTCAAGTCGGGTCTTTACCCACAATACGCTTCGTACTGCTACATCACAAAACACGGCGTAACATATACTTGTCGCACACGGGCACTTAATTCTAGGGAAAACTTACACGAGCGTTGTTCCTTACTCATTCTAAATTCAATATAAGCAAAATGATCATCCGATATTTCCTACTCGAAACCCAGTGTTACCACTTAATCAATTCCAGCTAAAATATTTCCAGGTACTTACGTCAATCTTCATTCGATTGTTCAAACATGACTGCATCAATGCCTCAATCAAAATAACCCCTATCGATAATCAATTTTTGCTAACCAATTTTTGACTATCTTCCAAAATTTTCCGAACCCTTTTGAAAAATTAATCAAAATTCAGCTCTCTTATCATGTATTACTCGATAGACTCTTCCAAATATGATCTTTAATCCAGATAACATCGTTTCAATTCGACCAAGTAAACTTTGCTTTCATTCAATCCTCGTGACATATTCGTTTTCATTGACATACGAATTTATTTTTGATCAACAACTTTCTTCTATACTCAAAATATGGTCCAACAAATTTGATTTGCTTAATCAAAATATGATAACTCATCCGATCAATCCTTTCATCTTATTTAAATTTGGCACACCACTTGAGTTGGATCGTGCATATATTTAAGATGTCACCGAAATATATGTATTTCAGCCAAGCCTCGTGATAGAGAATTCGAACAAAATTGACATGTACAATTTCTACCCTCATAAACTCACTTGACTTCTTCGATTTGCCAACCACCTATCCATCCAAAACCAATATCCAATATCATCGCCCAATCAAATCCTACTAACTGTTAAAACTATCTACGAACATCTATCCAATATTCATGCCTCAAACTCTTATAACTATCTACCCAGCTCTATAATCTACCCATGCGAATCTCGCTAAGGTTAAACACACCAAGTTTATCTTTCGACACAAGGACGTCAGCCTAACCGTTAGGCTGTCTTCACTAGGCTAAAGTCAAAGTAGGTATTAGGATAACCATTCCCAAATAATAATATCAAAACACTCAGCCCCCCAATTCTAACCATAGTCGGTAGTACAAGATTTTCTGCCCAAGCTCACATCACTCCGATTTCTAAACTTCAAGCATATATTTCTTCGATCGTAATTGCAACGTTCAGTCCAGGGGTCCGAGTCATTCAACAAAGACATACTAGGAAAATTTTATTCACAATCATCCTCGATCACGACATGGTTCAACGATGGAAACTCACAACTCTCAAACTCGTAATCCCCAATTTGTTTAATAGACCTATCTGTCCGATCTCATATACCTCGACTACAAAATCATAAGTCATAACCCACTGATCATAAGTCGCAATATCGATCTAATTCTTAGTCGTAAAATCTCAATCACACATTCGTCCATTTTGACTTTTCTCAAATCCCAATCGTACTAGTCCTCAATTTCGTGCATCTGTCTTATCGCACAATCGCAAGATATCCTACTAAATTTTTTTGAGTCATAACAATCCTTATATCAATGATCATCAAATCCGTTAAAATTTTGTTTCACATAGTCCGACTATCATCTATTCATGTACACTTCAAGTTCAACTTATCAAGTCATCCAAACATTTATTACTATTGAAATTCTAAAGTATAAAATCTATATGAACAATAACATTGTACACGATCATCAACTCTCGAATCAGAGTACCCCCGAGTTACCGTACATCGGTCTTTGATACGTCTCAATACTATTGACGATATACATAACTTGATGATTTTCTTTTGCAACGAACTCCGAGTCGTGCAACTAATATTATCATCTAACTGGATATATGATCCGTTCCTCGACATTCGAGATCAATTTATACTACAAAAAAAACCCTTTTACAATGTTCCATCTACAACACTTCCTATAAACGTTGTCAAAAGGAGAGGTCTTCTACAACCTTTATAGTAAAAACATTGTAAAATACATGTACAAACAACATTTTATATTCAAATATTAAAGCTTCTACAATGGTCGTTCGCAAAAGTTGTGTATTATTGTTTTCAACAACATGTTATTAACATTTAATATTTATTAATTTTGACAATGTTTATGTTAAGTTGTCAAAGTTATTTATTTTTGCAATGTATTTAAAATATTGTGGAAATGTCATGTTCGACAACGTTTATCAAATGTTTTAATTTTTATGTTTTATAATGTTTGTTTGATATTGTAAAATTAATTTTATTTTACCACTTTATATAAACGTTGTGTATGTCATATCATTTTACAATGTTTAAGAAATATTGTAAAAGGGTTAAATTTAACAACTTTTATAAAATGTTGTAAAAGATGTGTATTTCACAAAGTTTAGACAATATTATAAATTTATATTTAGAATATTTATAGGATGATATTATTTGAAATTTGTCATATTAGGTCGATATCTCACTTGGTAGCATCTCGTGATTAAATGGGTATGTTATGTGTCCACGGCTTCAAAAAATAAGCCTAATATATGTAATAGCTTCTTGCTCATTCTAATCTTCATTGTAAAAATCATGACTCGTCAACCTCTATTTTACTATTTAAAATATTGATCTAGCTTAGATTATGGCATATATTAAAATAATAAATTATAGAAAATATCTATCAAGTATCATAATTTCTAAAGCTTAATCATTGAGATAAATAAGTTTCTTCATTTATTTGCTTTTACAACTTCTTATGCCTTTACACCCTTGATGATTGATCTTCTTTATTCAATTATCTTTGCTGAATTGACTGGGAAAGAGACTCTAAACATCAGTATCGGTTAGTATCAGTAGCGACGATATCAGATTAGGAAAAGATTTAAAGTATCAGTCGTATCGTATCGGTATCGGCCTACACTGTAAATTATAGGTTAAAACATTTCATGTCTAAGGTGGAGGGATGATCCCCACATGACCAGCCTAAGGGTTGTCTTTCACTCTTTGGCAAGCATCGATGTTTTTTAGTGGTATTCTCAACTTTCTTCTTAGTATACTAAGTACCGAAGAAGCTGATTGCTCTCCTGAAAGCATGGGGACCAACCAATTTTAGAGGAGTTATATAGCAGAAGTATTATTGATGCCCCTAAAACTTGAAATATATTGGTGAATCATTTCCAGATTAATCCATGTAAAGATTTTTCATCTTTTTCAGGATACGTTTGTTAAAAAATATTTAACTTGTGCGATACTCGACATGTATGAACTGATTACTATCGTACATTTATTATATATTTATGGTACAAACGTGTCTATTGGTTATCTTTGTTGATGGAATGTAGAAAAGGGGCTCCAAGTAATTCAAAATTTTATTCTTTTTCATCTTTTTCATACACTCGGGGTATAATTTTTTGGAACTCATTCGTCATTCGACATAGGAAAATTTCTGTAGGGCTTTTTCATAACCTTAAATCACAAGGTTAACTTTTTAAATGCCAAAGCAATAAAGCTCTTCAACCGAAAGAATGGGCTTAAGAATGAAGTACATTATATGAAAAAAGAAAACACTATATCGATAAACATATTTTTATCTTTTTATTATAGTTCTTCCTGGATCTCGATCGCTCTTGTTGGTTCAAGAATTATTGGTATTGGTAGACATACAAGTTAATTTGCAAATATCTTACTCCCCATGAAGTGTATACAAAGATTGGAGATTCACTACAAGATTTTTTTACTTATAGTAATGGAAGTCAGTGACGAAATGAGTATTCAGTCACTCGTAAAAGTCTAATTTGTGTCGGATTAAGAAAAAAAATTAGTAATACTATTTCTAACGGAATGAACGCTTAGTAGTGACGAACTATGTAGTCACTGGTATTTTTTAATCTTTTTATAATACACTGGTATTTTTTAATCATAAAATAGTAAAATAGCCGTAAAAATATTTTAAATGTTTTATGAAAAATATAGTCTCCTAAATTTGTAATAAATTTATTATATATATATATATATATATATATATATATATATATAATGAGGCTTCAAAACAGCTCACTTTTGAGCCGTCTATGTCGTCATTATATCACGGTCTATTTTATTAAATTGTGTAAAAAAATTGCTGATTTTTTTTTAATTTCGTCAACATAGGAAATCGAACTCAACCAAACAAGAAAAATGAGTCAGAAGATATATTTGACTATAATTGAATAATATTTTATTATACATTATTATACATGTAAAGCACGTGCATTTACTAGTATATATAAAGGGGCTTTAAAACGGCTCAATCTTGAGCCGTCCAAGCCGTGTGTATTTCATCAACCATTTCCTTTTTAAAAGAATTCCAAAAAGTTAAAATTTTAAACTTCTTCTTTTCTTCCGCATAATCGTATATCCTTTTTTTTTCTTCCACGTAACCGAATACCCAATCTTTTATTCACATATATCTATAACAAATTATAATTAAATTTAAATTAATTTTCTATAACTCTTAATATATATATATATATATATATATATATATATATATATATATATATATATATATATATATATATATATATATATATATAACAAATCTTAATTTAAAATTAAATATTTAAATTATATTTTGATAACATTGGAATGAAGACAAATTATTTTACTAGTATGCGTATATATATAACACAATATATTCAATTACCAAAATTTTAATTTTCCTCTTCTAATTTCACACCTCCCGCCTCTAGTTTACACTTTACATCAATTCTAATAGGGAAAATTTATGAAATGCCCAAAAATTTAAAAAGTTTTATGAAAAACCCACCCCAAAATAAACTTTCATCGCGTGCCCAGCATTAACTTAAAAATATATAAAAGGGCACGGCATGACCCTTTTGCCCTTCTAATTTATTAAGAATATCAACAAACCCAGCAACTCTTCAGAAAAACGGTTCGATTCCAGAAGATACAAAACCAAGAGACTCTTCAAAAAAGTGTTTCTATCGCTCCCTCCTCTTCCATACTCTGTTCGCTTGCGATTTTAGGTCATCTCCTCCAAAAATCTTAGAAATTTCTTACAAGAAATCGCCAGCGAATCTCCATCACAATGTCGCAATCATCAGCAATGGATGTAGACCAAGTTAGAGAAGAAGGAGAAGAAGTAGTTGTTGGAAAACAAGAGAAAGGAGGGAAGAAATTTAAGAAGGTTGTTCGTAGACGAAATGCTCCAAAAGAAAAAGAAGTGCAAGAAGCAGTAGAAGAACAAGAACACGGAGAACAACAAGAACAAGAAGTAGCAGGGGGAGAAGAAGAAGATCAAGGAGAAGGGAAGAAAAAAGGTAAAACTTTGAGTAAGGTTGCTCGTAGACGAAATGCTCCAAAAGAAAAAGAAGTGCAAGAAGCAGTAGAAGAACAAGAACAAGAAGTAGCAGAGGGAGAAGAAGAAGATCAAGAAGAAGGGAAGAAAAAAGGTAAAACTTTGAGTCTTGTTCATTCTCCGTTTATATTGACGCGGCAAATGAAAATGATCATTCTCCGTCTATAAAATACACGGAGGATGCCCTTTCTGCGTCATTTGAACTAGAAATGCCATTATCCGTCTATTTTAAAACGGAGAACGCCATTCTCCGTGTTAATATAAAACGGAGAATGGCATTTTCTGTGTTTTTGACCAATAGAATGAACATTCTCCGTCTTACTGACGCGGAGAATGTCATTCTCCGCGGAGAATGGCATTCTCCCTCGCATTAACCTATAAAAATGAACATTCTCCGGGTCAAAATAGACGGAGAAATGCCATTCTCCGTCTATTTTGACCTAGAGAATGAGCATTCTCCGTCTTACTGACACGGAGAATGTCATTCTCCGTTTTAAAATAGGCGGAGAATGCCATTTACCCTTGTATGTTGACCTAGAGATGATCATTCCCCGTGTTAATACAAAACGGAGAACGCCATTCTCCGTGTTAATACAAAACGGAGAATGGCATTTTCTGTGTTTTTGACCTATAGAATGAACATTCTCCGTCTTACTGACGCGGAGAATGTCATTCTCCGGGTCAAAATAGACGGAGAATGGCATTCTCCCTCGCATTAACCTAGAAAAATGAACATTCTCCGGGTCAAAATAGACGGAGAATGCCATTCTCCGTCTATTTTGACCTAGAGAATGAGCATTCTCCGTCTTACTGACACGGAGAATGTCATTCTCCGTTTTAAAATAGGCGGAGAATGCCATTTTCCCTTGTATGTTGACCTAGAGATGATCATTCCCCATGTTAATACAAAACGGAGAACGCCATTCTCCGTCTATTTTAACACAGAGAACTCCATTCTCCGTGTCAAAATACAAAGAGAATGATATTCTCCGTCTATTTTGACACGGAGAATGACGTTCTCTCTTGTATTTTGATCTAAAGAACGAGCATTCTCCGTCTAATATGAGACGGAGAATATCATTCTCCGTTTCAAAATAGACGGAGAATGTCATTCTCTTTGTATTTGACCTAGAGAATGTCATTTTCCGTCTTACTGACGCGGAGAATGGCATTCTCCGTTTTAAAAGACAAGGGAGAATGGCGTTCTCCCTTGTATTTTGACATAAAGAACGATCATTCTCCGTCTTAATACAAAACGGAGAATGGCATTTTCTGTGTTTTTGACCTATAGAATGAACATTCTCCGTCTTACTGACGCGGAGAATGTCATTCTCCGCGTCAAAATAGACGGATAATGGCATTCTCCCTCGCATTAACCTAGATAAATGAACATTCTCCGGGTCAAAATAGACGGAGAATCCATTCTCTTTGTATTTTGACCTAGAGAATGAGTATTCTCAGTCTTACTGACACGGAGAATGTCATTCTCCGTTTTAAAACACGCGGAGAATGTCATTTACCCTTGTATGTTGACCTAGAGATGATCATTTCCCGTGTTAATACAAAACGGAGAACGCCGTTCTCCGTGTTAATACAAAACGGAGAATGACATTATCCGTCTATTTTGACACGGAGAATGGCATTCTCCGTGTTAATACAAAACGGAGAATACCATTCTCCGTCTATTTTGACACGGAGAATTACATTCTCCGTCTCATATAAAACGGATAATGGCTTTCTCCTTATTATAATAAAGAAGAATGTTGACGTAAACCTAATTGTTGTTTTTTTAGGAAAAAAACTGTCAGGAACAAAGAAGAAAGACTTTTCCGTGCAACATTCACCCCAATACTCTCTCTTATGGATGAGGTGAAGGAAAAGTTTGGCCATTTGCCTGATGCAGTTGTTGAAAGCTTGAAGAATGTAGGATTCTACAACTTCGTAGATGTATTCTACAGATCCAAGTTGAAGAAGTCAGAGCTATCTAAAGTCACTCAAGGTCTGGAGAACTTGATGGGGACTTATTTGGAAGAAGATGGCATTGGATATTTCCAATTGAGCAGCAGTGTCAAGGTAGCACCAACTGCTGGTGAGATGGCAACCATTTTCGGTCTGCCAATGAATGATGACACTGAAGTTGATGAGAAGTATTTAAAGATCATCACTGAAAAGCAGAAGACCCCCCCACCAGCAGACTCATTCAGCATGTGTACAAAACACTTCACAAGATTGCTGAAAAATTCCAAGGGCAAAAATGCTGAAGTCTCAAACGCAGAAGTTAGGAAAAGGATATTAGAGCTGTTGGGGGACAGAAATGCAAGTCCCGATGAGGTGGCCAAGTTAATAGTATTTAACTTGTGCCAAACAGCATTCTTCACCAGAATGGGTGGGTCGAACTTGCCGTACAAGTTCTTGGCTCTGGTGGAGAGCACAGATGTTATAAAAAGCATCTGTTGGCCACGGATAATTCTGGGGTACGTCATGGACAGCATAAAGAGGGCTGTTACAAAAGATGAAGATGGTGATGTTGATATATCGTACAAGAAGATTGAAGGTTGTACGATATACTTCTTGTATTGGTTTGCAGAGCACAGTCAACTGATAGAGAGGAAGTGCAAACCAACAATCGCATCTCCGAGATTCGATACATGGGATGGGAATAGAATCTCGATCTTCCTCAAAAATGAATATCAAGGTGCTCAAATGAATTCGGATTTGATATTCAAAGATCTTGTTGCATTGAATGTTGAAGAAGTAGAGGTCCCAGCAGAGCAGCACTGTATAGAAGATGTAGATAATTCTGTTGATCAAGAAGAACAACAAAATGAAGCCCAAGCACCAGCAACAAATACAGCTGATAATGTAGATATGTTGCGTGTCTTGCAGGAGAAATCTCAGCTTATCGCTGAGAATGAGCAACTCCAAGAAAGAGCCCAGCAACTAGAGGCAGATGTAGCCCAACAACGTGCTGTGGGGCTCGTTACTGATGGCTTGGAAAAGGAGTTAGACTCTTTAAGGAACGAGAAATCGCTCCTTATTGATGATAATGAGAAACTTCGTAAGAGAGTTGAAGAACTGGAGGCACAGGGGTCGGAACAGGAACTAGACTCCCTGAGAAAGCAGAAATCTGAGCTTACTGCTGATAATGAGAAGCTTCGTCAACATGTTGAAGAGCTACTTCTAAAAGGTAAAATTTTCTATTTTTTGTCTATTTTAATCTGTAATTATCTGCATCTAACAAGGAGAATGACCATTCTCCGTGTCAAAGTACACAAAGAATGACGTTTTCTGTGTGTTTTGACCTAGAAAATGCCATTCTCCGTGTGTTTCTAACACGGAGAATGTCATTCTCCGTGTTAAAACACACTTAGAATGACATTCTCCGTGTATTTTAATACGGAGAATGACATTCTCCGCTAGTATTTTAACACGGAGAATGACATTTTCTGTATTTTGACATAGAAATGGCCATTCTCCGTTTAGCTTAACACGGAGAATGACATTCTCCGTCTATTTTGATGCGGAGAATGACATTCTCCGTCTTTTTTGACACGGAGAATGACATTCTCCGTCTGTTTTGACACGGAGAATGACGTTCTCCGTCTATTTTAACACGGAGAATGACATTCTCCGTGTCAAAGTACACGGAGAATGACGTTTTCTGTGTGTTTTGACCTAGAAAATGCCATTCTTCGTGTGTTTCTAACACGGAGAATGTCATTCTCCGTGTTAAAACACACTTAGAATGACATTCTCCGTGTATTTTAATACGGAGAATGACATTCTCCGCTAGTATTTTAACACAGAGAATGACATTTTCTGTATTTTGACATAGAAATGGCCATTCTCCGTTTAGCTTAACACGGAGAATGACATTCTCCGTCTTTTTTGACACGGAGAATGACATTCTCCGTCTGTTTTGACGCGGAGAATGACGTTCTCCGTCTATTTTGACACGGAGAAAGACATTCTCCGTCTATTTTGACCCGGAGAATGACCTTTCTCCTTGTAAGTCTAACAGAGAATGGTCATTCTCCGTTTAATTTGACACGGAGAATGGACATTCTCCGGATTAAAGTAAACGAATAATAATATTTTTCATTGTTTTTAAAAAGAAGATTATATAATATTGACATCATACCTCTTGTTGTTGTTTGTTTTTTATATCAGTGAAAATGACAGAGGATCTCAAAAAAGAGAATGAAAAGCTCAATATTGATAACAACAAACTTCTAGAGGAAGTTGCATCGTTGAATGACGAAATCAAACAGAAGAATGATACAATTGTTAACCTTGAAGCAATGGCTAAAGCATTGCAAAGTGGGGAGACTCAAGCAGTTCCCCAAAAGCATTACACAAGAGCAAGAGAACCTGCTGGGACTAAAAAATAATCAAATGCTGCAGCGGATGATGATTTTACTACATTGGAAAAGAAGAAAACATCTGATGCTACAACAAGTAAGAAGGCAGCTCCTGGTCGAAAAAGAAAAGCTCCTTCCAGTCCCAGTAAGAAAGTAGCTCCTGGTGGGAAAAAAAAGCTCCTTCCAGTCCCGAGAAGGTAGGCAATAAAAAGGAGATGTCAGCTCCTGAAGAACTTGAAGAAGAATCTCCTCAAACAGCCAAGCTAGTTAAAGAGGGAAAAATGCTGATGCAATGTCCAAAACTCAGACTTTGGAACCTTGCAGACGATCAGCTGAAGCAACTATACAGGAGCATCGTATACCCAAGAAGGATGTCTCCAACGTAAGTATTCTAAACTTGAATCAATTTCTGTACAATTCACAAGGGAGAATGATCATTCTCCGTCTCATTTAAAACGGAGAATGACATTCTCTATTGGAGTTATTTTTTATGCAATTATATCATTAGCCTATATTATTAACATAATCGAAACTAAATTTATGTGCAGTGATTATGTATACATGTACGTTCCAAATGCTCCAGAAGAGTGTAAAATAAGAAGAAGAAACAATGATGTCAGCATGTTGTTAAATGCTAAAGATTTTCAAGACATACTAAATGAGGCAGAAATAGAAGCCGGTGTTATTAACTACTTAATAAAGCTTATGAACGAAATTCAAGCCGAATTAAGGCAGAACATTCAGTCAAGCTCGCAGGGTGCACAATGTAAATGGTCTGCAATCATGATGCCCCATTCATTGGTAACAATCGAAACTGAAAAATAAATATTAATGTGTACAGCTACTAATAGTGTTGTAAAAAACTAACTCATGATCTTATTTTTTGTTTTTTTTTTCTTCTGGAAAACAGAGTACTGTCCAGTATGTCGATGAAAAAAATCCAACACCTGGAGCAGTGTACAATTTCAAAACTGATATAGAAGATTTTATCATGGAGCTGGAGGATGACATTGAATGGCTATTCGTGCCACTCTTCCGTGAGGATAATAAACACTATACATTGCTGGCATTCAACTTCAGCTCCTATGTTTGGACGCACTACAACTCATTGCGGAAAAACACGGGCACTAAGGGAATCGAAGATGCAAAATACATGAAGAATAAAATCGAGCCAATTATAATAAATAAGATTGCATTGATGAGGAATAAAATCCCAGCAATCCAGGAATATGAAACATCAGAGCTCAAGGTTTGCAAAGATTGCCCCCAGCAACTATCACCCAGCTGCCTGCTGTATGTTGCATATTTTATTGAAAAGTTGTCGAAAGCTCCATTTGATTTACCAAAGAGAACAAACAAAGCAGTTCATGATATTATTGTAAAGAGAAGGTTAAATTTGGCTAAGCTTTTGCTTATGAGTAACTGTGCAGTTCCTTTTGTACCATAAAAGAAAATGACAATGTAAATTGGCTAACAGATTCTTTATATATATTCTGTTTGTCAGATTTCTTTTGTAATGTATTTGTTTTCCTTTGTAATGAAATTCAATTTTTCGACTAATTTACATTGTTCTATATATGTAAATCTGTTTTGTTAAAGTTCTGTTGTTTGATTCAAACCTATAATGTCATTATCTGTGTTAATGCAAACCTATAATGTCATTCTTTGTGTATTTGGAACTAGAAATGGACATTCTCCGTTTAATATGAGACGGAGAATGCTCATTCTCCGTGTCAAAACACACGGAGAATAGCATTTTCTGTGTATTTTGTCCTGAGAATGAACATTCTCCGTCTTACTAACGCGGAGAATGCCATTCTCCGTGTTAAAATACACGGAGTATGACATTTTCTGTGTTTTTTGACCTAGAAATGAACATTCTCCGTGTCAAAATAGACGGAGAATGTCATTCTCCGTGTCAAAATAGACGGAGAATTACATTATCTTTGTATTTTGACTTATAAAAAACCATTCTCCGTGTATAAAAAATGGAGAATGTCATTCTCCGTGTTAAAATAGACGGAGAATATCATTCTCCGTATATTTTGAAACGGAGAATGCCCTGAGAATAGCATTTTCTGTGTATTTTGTCCTGAGAATGAACATTCTCCGTCTTACTAACGCGGAGAATGCCATTCTCCGTGTTAAAATACACGGAGTATGACATTTTCTGTGTTTTTTGACCTAGAAATGAACATTGTCCGTGTCAAAATAGACGGAGAATGTCATTCTCCGTGTCAAAATAGACGGAGAATTACATTATCTTTGTATTTTGACTTATAAATAACCATTCTCCGTGTATATAAAACGGAGAATGTCATTCTCCGTGTCAAAATAGACGGAGAATACCATTCTCCGTATATTTTGAAACGGAGAATGCCCTGAGAATAGCATTTTCTGTGTATTTTGTCCTGAGAATGAACATTCTCCGTCTTACTAACGCGGAGGATGCCATTCTCCGTGTTAAAATACACGGAGTATGACATTTTCTGTGTTTTTTGACCTAGAAATGAACATTGTCCGTGTCAAAATAGACGGAGAATGTCATTCTCCGTGTCAAAATAGACGGATAATGCCATTCTCCGTCTTAAAATACACGGAGAATTACATTATCTTTGTATTTTGACTTATAAATAACCATTCTCCGTGTATATAAAACGGAGAATGTCATTCTCCGTGTCAAAATAGACGGAGAATATCATTCTCCGTATAATTTGAAACGGAGAATGCTCTTTCTGTGTATTTCGACCTTAAAATGGCCATTCTCCGTGTATCTAAAACGGAGAATGATTATTCTCCGTGTTAAAACACACGGAGAATGGTCATTCAATACATTATAAAGTCAGAGAGTATAAAGGATAATAAGTTCTTATGCTGTTAATATATATGTGAAACATCAAATACACAGAGTTCAAACTATTACCATTGATATCAAAAAATGTAAGATATGTATTCAAGAAAACAATTTCCAGTTATATAAAAGAAGGAATATATGTGTATGTATTAACGAGGGGGCGCTGCCCCCTCGACCACCGTAGCAGCACGTGGAGGCAGAGGACAAGTGCTGCGATTGTGATTGCATAATTCAAAACAATTCTGGCACCTTATCTTTCTCTTCTCTTTTCCCTTGTTCTCATATTTGCTCTTGTAACGGTCCGCTTTTGGTCGTCCAGGACCATGTTTCGGAACAGGGGGTAGAACAACATCAGTGGGATTATTTTCAAACTGTTTTTCACAATCTGGAACTGGACGAATAGCACATGAATATAACTTCTGGTAATAATCTGATGTCCAATACTGCTCCACAAAGTCGTAAACAGATTTATCTGAACCAACTCTGATGCATTGTATTGCATGGCTGCATGGGAATCCATATACCTTCCATCTACGACAACTACAATGACAATCAAGAAGATTCACCATATGGGAGGAAGTATCTGCGATCACCTCAAATTCGAAATCACCGGACCGATATACCCTATAACACATGCCATCATCTGTAAGCTGCTTCAGCATATCCTCAGCGTATGGAGTCAATTTGCTATTCAAACCAATTGCATCCTTGTGGCGATCCGAAATCATCTTCATCATCTTCACACGGATGACATTTACAATTGCTGATATAGGCAATTTCTTCTCAGCCTTTATCCATGCATTGAATGACTCTGCACAACTAGAAGCAACCTCACCGTATCTACATCCCGGGAAGAATGCGTTTGACCAGTGTTCAGGTTTTTGTTTATTCATCCAATTCACAACATGACCACAATTCAGATCATAAATCTTCTTGATTGCTTGTCTATACCCACCTTTATACAGAAAAACAAATAATTAATAAAGAATTAGGTCAATTCACAAAATTATTAAAAATAAGTGCATTCTCATAAGGATAATAGTCATTCTCCGTTCAAAAGCTAACGGAGAATGATATTCTCCGTTCTATGCAAGACGGATAATACCATTCTCCGTTCAAAAGCTAACGGAGAATGCTATTCTCCGTTCTATGCAGGACGGAGAATGACTATTCTCCTTCTTTCTGACACGGAGAATGGTCATTTTCCTTGTTAAATTAATGGTAAATGCATAGAAAATGTGCATATATCTGTCTCATTAACACACCTGGAGTTAGAGCATATACTGCTTGCCTCCAAGCTTCAAGTACATGCGGATACACTCTTTCATTTCCTTTCTCTTTTAGCGGTATGTTATTCTTCATGTGATAATAGCAATAGCTATGATAATCATTAGGAAACACTTTAGGGACTTCAGAAACTAGACCGGTGCCTTGATCCGAAAGAAAAATAATACGCCTACTACATCCAACAACATTCTTTAGATTTCTAAGGAACCATTCCCAATTATCGCCACTTCGCCTGAGACTATACCGTATGCAATAGGGTAGAACTGTTGGTTACCATTCTTCGCTGTAGCAGACATCAAACATCCTCTAAACCTACCTGTAAGGAAAGTAACATCCAAATATAGCATCGGACGACAATATTGAAAGCCTTCTACGCAAGCCCCATATGAAAGAAAAAGCCGCTCAAACCTCATTGATGAATCATCTTTCTGGAAGTCGATAACGGAACCATTATTGGTTTCCTTTACCTTGTTGACATACCAACACAAGTCACTGTAAGATCTAACATCATCTCCGTACATTTCCTGGTGCACCAGCCTAATTCCGTGGTATGCCTGTCCATATGTAACAGATAAGCCGTAGTCGACCTTGAAATCATCGACAACAGATTTTGCGGACTTTTTAGGATGCATCCGAACAATGTCACTAACCAAACTTTTCACAAACTTTGCTGGAACAACCAGATTACCTTTATCCATATAGCCAGCTCCACAATTATGTTCTCCCACATACCTCTTCACCTCAAAAATTTGATTATCTTTCGAAATAGATATAGCATGGAAGCTCCACAAACAAGCATGTGTCTTGTAATTCTTGCAGCAAACAGTATACCTCCCTGGCTCAGATTTCAAAATGTGGAATGGATGACGAGATTCAAAACATACCTTTCTAACAGCATTCCTAACTTCTTCAATACCATTTAGAAAAATCTGACCAACACCAGTAATTGATCCAGGCCACATATCCGATTTCCTCTTCTTCACTGTCTCAGTTGAGCCCTCATAAAATTGTACTACTCGTTTGTCCTTTACATTAGAAGAACATCTACTCAAAGAACTAGAAGAGGAAGACGAAGGTCCCATGTGAAAGCTTTGACAAGGAAAAGATGTTGATGAAGAACAATGAGAGTATATTTGCTCCACATATAGATCAAAACTCACATCGTGAGTACCGTTAAAACCACCAACCAATGAGCGAAGCCAAAAATCACTTTCAACATACAGTTCAGTCCCATCAGAGTGCAAAAACCTGAAACGGAAGGAAAGTGGATCCAAAGAAGTCCATCGATCGCACACTTTATTCTTTAAAAAATCCACGGTACTTTCATGTGTGACACGGCAGGAAACTATGTCTCCCTTGAAACAAATGTTAACTAAACAACTTGATTCCATATCTTCCCCCCCTGATAACATAAAAACATAAGAGGTCACAAATAGAACAATAAAATTCTCGTCTAATAATGATTATTCTCCGTCTAAAAATAACGGAGAATAAATATCCTCCGTTTGGAACCAACTTATAATGACATTCTCCGTCTAAAGTAAAACGGAGAATGACATTCTCCGTCTAAAGTAAGACGGAGAATGACATTCTCCGTCTAAATATAACGGAGAATGATTATTATCTGTCTGTAACTTATGGTTAATGTTCATTCTCCGTATAAAAATATACGGATAATGATCTTTATAAGAAGTAATTGTCATTCTCCGTTAAAATATAACGGAGAATGCTATTCGCGCAAAATAACAAGATTAAATATCTCACTAACATTTTCTAAGTTAATAATCTTCATAACAAATTCAAATTCAGCATAAATTTCGAGATATACAAGCTGATGGATGAATTTCTACAGATCTGAACTCTCACCTTGTTTTAAGATCTATAAAAAGAAAAGAAGAAGATCTTCTATCCACAATTGACCTAATCGCCGGAAACCACGAAGATGATGATGATGATGATGATGATCGATGATGATGAAGGATGATCGACGTTCGACTGACGAAAACCACAGTGAACTACGAACGATTTTGCGATCTCTAATAAAGATTATATCAATTAATTTCAAATTTCTCGTGAAGAAGAAGAAGAATACGAATTTCTCAATCCAAATCTGAGTTTGCGAATTCATAATTATATATAGATGTCCAAATTTGCGCGAAGGGGTATTTTTGGAACTATGATAATGGCAAATTTTGTAAATACATAGCAACTAGAGAGAATCTTTAAATATTTAACGTGGAAAAACTTAATTCTGGGCATTTCATAAAAATAATCCAGCGGGTGGGCATTTCATAAAAGCCCACCCCAAAATTGGGCTTCTCAGCAATTTCCAGATTCTAATATCCCCAATGTCTCTCTCCTAACTCCCACTCCCTCTTCAACAATGGCCATCCCGAGCCAGGAGAGACCTCCGCCACCACCACCCTCTCGGATCCCTTCCTTTTCCCCATCCTACCTATTCGATCCTTCCATTTTCCACTTCTTCCTCTCTTCCCTTCTCTCTTCACCAAGCCCTAACCCTACCTATCCCTCGAGAGCCATGGCGGATAAGGAGAAACTTTGTGTGTCTCACCCGTACCCGAGCAAGGAAGACCTCCTCCGGTGCCATGGCCCCGCACCAACCCCAGCTTCCTTATCCATGTCCAAAGAGGAAATGGAGTTCATGGGCTCCATGTCCAAAGAGTAAATGGAGTTCACGGGAAGGTAATGTATTAAGTGTTTGATGAAATGTTATAATGAATTGTTTCTTCCATTTTTTCTTTCTTCAACTTATTGTACTTTTACATGCCCGGTAGGTGTTTGAAAAAATGTTAAATAATTTGAAGTTAAGTTTTCTTGACTAGATGATGATAAATTCTGCTAGAGCATTCCATATTAGAAGGCACATCCTTAATATTCATGTTCTTGTAATGGTTTTGTTAGAGATTGGCTTCATGCTATTTTGTGTTGTCGACTTTGTAGGCATAAATTAAATTTTTTGTTTGAGTAACTTATTTCTCGTGTGAAGGGGCTTTTAAGGGAACTTGGTGTATTGGCTTCATGCTATTTTGTGCAGCCGAGCATGCTTGTAGGCATGAATTTAACGAATGGTTTTTTTACTTTGATTTTAGAGGGTTCTCATCCATTTGACCCTCATGAATTAGCCCAATCTCTACCACTTCATGATTATTTCAACATAATCTTAGATAATTCAATTATATATTTTTTTAGGAAAGTTGGGGATTGGGATTCTTGTTGAAATTGCAATCTCAGCGTATAAAATATCGAGTTATAGAATTAACCCAATTCCTATAGTTCGATTATGGGAATTCCTGTTGCCTACAACCATAGCCCCCTAACTACTCTTTTGTGTGCTATTATATTTCCTAGCACAATTTCAGTAACAAAAGATCCAACGGGTCTTGCATGGTGTAAATCCGCAAAGTTATTCATATGCTTGTACTCCATTTCACCCGGCCTACAATAAAATGTTTGTGGCAATATCAAGGTTTTGGCATGCTCTTTCTTATGCACATATTCAGGAAGCTGCCATAAAATTTGTAATATTTGATGTTTATTACCAATGCCAATTATGTAGTTATTATACTCTATTATTTCCTAGCACAAAATATGGTACCATAAAGATATTTTATTTGGTTCAACCTTACCATTTGAAAGAACTGGTTGGCTTGGTTGGTACTACTCTATTACGTTGTAGGCATGTAAAGAATCTTTCCAAAGCTTTAATACTCTAATTTTCTATTAACTAACTTATTTTGTTGCCTGCAAGGAAGGCCTTGGACAATTTCTAGACTTTTTCTTTTCTATTGTTTTCTCTTTATTATAAATTAACAAACAATGACTATCCATATTTGTCACAAATGGGATATGGAGTCATATTCAAATTGACTTAATGTATTTTTTTGCATCCCTATGGCTTATTCCTTGCTTTGGCCTTGCCTAGGCTTGTTATTTGTTAGGTTTATTTCTTCTACTAGCTTCCTTTTTCTTCTATTAGGATTAACTTGTATCACGTTACAATAACTGGCCATATTTGAGCCAGACTTGTCTCGAGCTAAGGCATGCAGGTTATCTTTCATACATTAACATATCAAAATTGCTTGTTTCTCCACTTTGTTTAGTTAGAATTCTGATATATATTTTAAAAGTTTTTGTGTTTCCTTTTCACAGTAATAATGCAATATACATGGAATTAATCATATAGTGGATGCATGATACAAACTGGAAAACTATGTTTAGGTAAAGATTGAATCTGAGTAGTATGTTCTCTGAACTAGAATAGAGTAGTGTAAGAGACTAGTAACAATATATTATTATGTATTCCAATAATCAAGTTCATACATTTTCTGAAAACTTTGTAGCAGTCAACTGTCTATGGTGCATAGCAACTATACATGTAGCTAGATATTTGGACAAAGAGGTGTAGATGGGAATGACAGTTTTACAGGCTTTAACATGCAGAAGTGTGTTTCACTGACAAGAAGCGTCCTGGATGATGTTAAGATAGAATGTAAATCGTCTAATGAACAGAAAAATGTGAAATTCCCATAAACTTGCTAGTTATTAGATATATGATTGTGAATTAGTTTGAAAAGAATTTCTCTACTTTTTAGTTATAAATGAATGTGAATGAGAAAGGGAGGGGATATACTTTATTTCTACTTCATAGTCTGAGAGGGAACCAGTTCTCTTAGAGACTGAATTTAACTGGTTCCCTCTAAAGATTGTTGATTCTCTACTAAGTTCTTATTCTATTTTGATCTCTTTCTTTGAAACCTATTATAGATTGATAGTCTCTATTTGTCGGCTGTTGTTAAAATCAAGCATGATCAATTCAATTTTTCCTTGTAAATATGGCAGAAACTGCTTTCTGAAATTGTTGCATCTGAAAACAGGACTGGACAAGAGAACAAATTAGAAGAACATGGATGTTTCTCCTTTCCGGCAAGTGACTAAATGTTGATAATGGGGCCATATTTGATGTAAACTAGGCATGCATTCACATCTTCAAACTACTTGCTTCTCCATCTTTTAGCAAGTCTGGTCTATGTATCACATTATGATAATTGGGCAGACTTGTCAAGCTAAGGCATGCAAGTTAGCTTTCATGCATAAACATATTAAACTGCTTTCTTCTCCACTTTGTTCAGTTAGAATATGCACAAGTTATTTAGTTTTTGATATATTATTTAAAAGTTTTGCATTTTCTTTCATGGTAATAATGCAATATACATGGGACTAATCATATATTGGCTGCAATGCTTATGAACTTTGCAAGCGGTCACAGATCATTATATATATGATTATTTTACATTTTGATGGTTCATTAGCACTTTTGTGATTGTTGCTTTCTGTTCTATCTATGTACTACATACAATTGCTTAAGTTTTAGGAATATTTTATTGTCTTAGGTTGTACTATTGTGCGCACATGGTTCTTTATTTTGCATACCTATTTTAGTTTCAGTTTTGGACAATTGTAACATGTTTTCATTGTGACACGGGACTTCTATATAGTCTTGATTATTACTAAATATGAAATTCATACATGACTTCAGTTTTGGACAATATACCCGTTTCAGTTTTAGTTCTGGACAATCATAATATGTTCTCAAATTTGAGTATTACTATGTTTGAAACTCATATGTTAGTATACTGCTCTGCATCATGCTACTCAAAGAACAAAGGAGGTTCAAGGTTTAAAGATGAGGCTTCGGTTCCGTGAGGAAGGAATAAAAAGATTGGAGGCTGTTATTCATTGATAACTATCAGCGGAAACACACCTTTTGCAAGAGAAAGTGGAACTTATGAAGGAGATAGAGGCTCTCTGCAACCAGTTTGATTGTAATCTAGAAATAACTAGCTTTGGTATGGAAAACTTGCATTTGAAAGAAGAACTTAGAAGGCAAACCTCACTAATTACTGAATTTCTTTTCCTATCATATTATATGTAAAATTTATTGTACATTGGAGGAAATTTAATAGTCATGGTTGCTACCTATGCGTGCATGGGTAATCAGGCTGCAGTCATTTATCGAAGAAGGCGAGCGAGACATGTTGAATGAGCAGATTACTATCTTACAAGATAAAGTGCCAACTGATGTTCCTTTTGGTGCATGATGGTTATTTCTCCTTTTTATTTTCTACCTGTTTACCAAACACTAGTACCTTGCAGTTATCGGAAGCTTTGGATTGGAAGCTCATGCATGACAAGGATGCAGAGGTGGCTAAGGTTAAAAATCTACTCTCTTCCAAATCTGGAAATTATATTAGGTTATATTTGTTTAGGTTTTCGGTGAATTATTGCAATGCGTCTTGAAGCTTATTATACTCATATGAGCCACAACAAATCAAATCTTTTATTGATTGTTTTGTAACATATACAATACGTATAGTGTGTCACAAGATACTGACAGTAGATATTTTGACTATTGTTTACAGGAATTATTATGTGAATAGTAATGGATAAAGCAATAGATTTCCATTGATTAGTAATACTTTATTCATATTCAACATCAATTAATGTGTGTTTTTTGAATTGTTGTCAAGCAAATTGATGTTTAACTATTTTCTTTTTTCAATTAATTTTTCACAAAGTCTGCGTAAGATTTTTTATGGAAGAGTTTTGACATCAACTATTCTTTCACGTATTAAGAAAGTACTAGAAATTGCCTTAAAGGGTCTTTTCCAAATGATATTTATCTTAACATTCTTCTCCAGATTGAAAAAAAAACGTAGCATAAGTTTTTAGGAATTTTAAATGTATCTTTTATTGCTGATTTCAACTCAAAAGAATGTACATCCCTATGCTTGCCTATGCTTGTGAGTTGTCCTACCTATGGACTATCCTTATTTTGCTTAGCTATTGTTGCCAAAGGTTTTATCTAAACTTAGCTAGCTCTTTGAATCCTATTTTTTTTTTTTGTAAGGTCTTCTGTCTAGGAATCTTCTACTAATTATCAAACTATTCCATTATCAGCAATAATGGGTATTGGTTATGGAAGATTAAAATATTTTACCTTTAGATTGGGTATTGGTTATGGAATTGCTTATTTTATTGCAGCCAATATCATGTTAGCGGTAGGGGTGAGCATTATTCGGTTTTGAACCGAAAATCGAATCGAACCGAATAAGAGATTCAGTTCGGTTTTAAAAAAAATCGGTTCGGTTTCGGTTTTGAAAATACTAATTTTCTTATTCGGTTTCGTTTTCGGTTTCGGTTTTGGGTTTCGGTTTCGGTCTCGGTCCAAAACTGAAAACCGAATAAGAAAATTTAGTTTATATATATATATATATATATAATTAATACCTATATATATATATATATATATATATATATATATATATATATATAAATCGAATAAACCGAAAACCGAACCAATTTAATTCGGTTCGGTTCGGTTCGATTCGGTTATTGACCAATTTGGTTCGGTTTCGGTTTTGTTTATTCGGTTCAATTCGGTTTTCGGTTATTCGGTTCGGTTGGAACAGAATAAACCGAATACTCCCCTCTAGTTAGCGGTTGAAAATGTACTTTTTTCTATTACATATTACAGAATTATGCCTTTGCATTTTGAAAATAGAAATCATTATGAGGATTTGAGAATAGTCTTCTTTTGTTATTGGATTTCTTTCTTGTGTTTGTTTGTGGGGAGAAGTGTTGATTTGTGCCCAAATTGCTATCTTGTAAAAGATGGATCATTTTTTTTGCATGTGATTTGAATGTTATGTTTTCCAAAATTTTAAATCCCAATATCCATCTCAACTGGATAGTATGTTAAATTCTAATATCCATCTCAACTAGATATATATATATATATAGAGTATGAAGTGGATATCATTTGAGTTCAATATTGAAATTGGATTAAATATGTTTGGTTCTTCATAACTGTCTAATGGCTTCTTGTTGTTTTTGTCCATTAGTTGGTAGGCTAGTGCAAAATACCACGATTGGAGGTCTTAGGCCCGAGATATTTTTGAACTATGTCACCAACTAGTATCAGGATGACATACTACTACATATGGCTCAGCTCAGAAATTCTTGGCAAAGGCACTAAATTTGGTTCTAAGATCCAACATACATAACGTTCTAATTCATAATAAACTTATCTACTAAGACAATCGACTTAAAGTCCAAAGTTAATAATTCAATCCTTCCCTTCAACTAGCACAATTAGGAAGTAAGCACATATCATATGATTGGAAGTTCTCAAATAAAGATGAAACCAACAGAAAACATACTAACCGTATGACAAGCATCCCCTCTCTTTATTATATAAAGCCATTGAGAGTTGACGCATGGTGCAACAAAATAATACAACCGCAGAGGAACTCGTATAAACTAAACAAGAATTTAAGTAAAATTCTTGATAAAATATTACATCTGTCTGCACCAACATTGTTTGAAAATAAAATGACATGCTTCCGGTTGCTTAAGTTTACCAACATGAATAAGTCCTTTCCCCGGGAAAATTGCAGTAGTGAACAGTGAACAAACAGACCAAAAAATTTCCCTGATCAGCTGTGTCGTGGTTTCCAGAGAGAACGTATGAGAGAAAGGAGAACTAATGTGAGAAGAGAGAGGGAGTGAAAATTTTATTTTATTTTATTTTATTTATTATTTTTTTATCTAAATAAGGCAGTGTATTATTCTAATCATGCAGTGTAATCTGCATTACCATCCACTTAATAATCCAACCGTTAATAATTTGGTGATTTTCAGGATACTAAAATGCGGGAACCCGGATCCCTTCCCATATATATATATATACACACACACACAAATATATATATATATATATATATATATATATATATATATATATATATATATATATATATATATATATATATATATATATATATATATAAAAGAAGATGAAAAAAATTATATATAAATATGGAATTAGAAAAAAAAAAACTTTATCATAATATATATATATATTTTTCATCTTCTTATAATAATAATAATAATATATATATATATATATATATATATATATATATATATATATATATATATATATATATATATATATATATATATATATATATATATATATATATATATATATATATATATATATATATATATATGGAAGCGGATCAAAAGTCCCCCTTAGAAATCCTCCCTAAAAACCTCCCTCACTCTAATCCATAATTTAATGTTAATATTAATGTTAATATTAATGTTAATGTTAATATTAATGTTAATATTAACATTAAATACTAAAATTAATATTAAACTTAACATTAAAATTAATATTAACATTAACATTAACATTAACATTAATATTAACATTAATATTAAAATTAATATAAAAAATAAAAATATTAATATTAACATTAATATTAACATTAACATTACGAATTAGAGTGATAGGGTTTTTTAGGGGGTTTTCTAAGGGGGGCTTTTGATCCGCTCCCTATATATATATATATATATATATATATATATATATATATATATATATATATATATATATATATATATATATATATATATATATATATATATATATATATATATAGTTGAAGGTGGATGTGTCTAGAATTCAAATATGGAATTACATTTAAGAAATTGATATTTGTTGTGCTTCAAAAATCAAAGCTACGGTAAAATACTACTATAGTCATTATTGACTTAAAATATAGTTTAATATTTAAAATATCCATATAAAAAATAAATAAAAATAAAAATAAATTGAAAAAATCAGGGTGCTTACAACATATACACCTTAGAAAATTTCGTCCATGAAATTAAAATAACACTATCATGCAAAATCTATAACATAGGAATAATTAAACTAGATCTTACCAGAATCCTCAAATAGATGGGAATATCGCTCCCATATGGAATCTTCTCTTTCCCAAGTAGATTCTCCTGGAGAATGGTGCTTCCATTCAACTCGAACCAATCTAATCGTCTGTCCACTAAGTGTTTTCTCACTAGTATCCAAGATACCAACCGGCTACTCGCATGATAAACTATGTCCCACTATCGACCACAAGACTGGGATCAGTCACATACCGCCTCTACTATGAGACATGGGACACATCATGCACTCCCTCTAATGATGGGGGTAATGCCAGACAATATGCCCTTCTCCAACACACTCTATATTACCAACGGGTTACAAATCTAGACGTACGACTTTCTAACTTGGCCCTTGAGTCCTCTTCTATAACTAACCGTAGGACTAGAAAAAATTCACAATTACTCCATAAACTCTGTCAATCCTTAAGCTCTATACTATATTCCTATAAGTAATATCACAACTACTTTAGTAGTTAGTTAGCGAACCACTCCTTCTACCTATAAGCAATCTATACAATCCTTCTAAGTATGCCAAACAATTGATACCTATTTGGGGTAAAGGTCGAGGCTGAACTAGACAACTACATAAACCTATTGGTCACCTTTCTAGTCCTGGCTTGCAATAGGTCATTTCAAGGCTAGTCCTATCATGTATAGTGATGGTCGTTTATTCTACTTAGATCTTCTTACTATCTAACTCCCTTAGATTGCAAATCAACCTGACACTATCGTTGGATAATAATTTCTTTAGTACCTTTAATCTAGGACCTATCCACAGTGATGACTGCAGTTCAAGATTGACAAGTACTACTTGTTGTCCCGGCATAATGACTTCTATTCTAAGCTTCTGAAGATTCTCCAATAATTGCGGCTGAGCTATCAAGAAATGTACAGGTGGGCTTCCTACTCAAAGAGTCTTCTACTACGTTCGCCTAGCTAGAATGGTACTACAAATCTATATCCTAGTATGTCATAAGCTCCAACCAACGCCTCTGCCTCATATTCAATTCCTTTCGTGTGAAGACGTACTTCAAGCTCTTATAACTAGTAAATATCTCCACATCTCTTCGTACAAATAATGCCTCCATAGCTTCAATGCAATGATTAATGCTGCTAACTCCAGATCATGAGTAGGATAATTCTTCTCATGTACCCTCAATTGCCTCGATGCGTAGGCTATGACCTGTCCGTGTTGCATCAATACACATCCAAGTCAACTATCCAACACATCACTATATACAACGAATCCTTCCAATCAGAAGGAAGCGTCAAAAATAGGTATTGAGGTCAACCTCTTCTTCAATTCCTCAAAAGCCTTCCGACAGTCTTCTGTCCACTGGAACTCCTGATCCTTATATGTCAACCGTGTCATCGATTCTGCAATCCGTGAGAAATTCTCTACGAACCTGCGATAATATCCGGCAAGTCCGAGGAAACTCCTAATCTCTGTAATAGACGTAGGCACTGGCCATGTTGCAACTACCTTTATCTTCTCTGGATCAACTGAAAGTCCTTCACCAGAAATGATATGGTCTAGAAATAAGACATTGTCTAGGCAAAAGTCAAACTTACTGTGCTTGGCATACAGCTTCTCCTTCCTCAATACTCCCTATACAACTCTAAAATGCTTCTCGAAAAATAAGCTAAGGGAAAAAAGGGATTAAAGTGTTTATTACAGAAGAATTCCAATACGAGTAGCCGTATCATTCTATCGTAGGTATAGTATTATCAACCTATTCAACGATACATGTCTATTCACTCCTAGCAATTTCTACTAGTAGGCTCAACGCATCCGATATTCAGACACTCATACTCGACTCATAATCTCACTAGGATCTATCTCTAAGAGACTTACCCATTTCTAGTTACCCAACATCACAATCACACCAAACTTAATTATATTCTGTAATAAAACTATAAGGTTTGTCTATTTTAGTCATTTAATAAGTAGAAGGTAACGGGAACCTAAGGCTGGGTCAAACAAACCTATATACATACTTCAAAAATTAGTAGGGTCAAACAAAGCTGGAAGGTTTGTCAAATTATTTCCAAGAACGGTGTGAGGCCAAACAAGATGTATAAGACGTAGTCTAGGTAAGACACGAGAACCATATATTTCCTTGATTATGTCACGTAAAGTTACTACCACGCCAATGTGCATATGGCTGCAAATAACGTCTTTATTCCATAATGCGACAGATGGCTGCAATGCACATCTGTCATGCAAAATAATATATGTTCTTGAGCTTATCTTGGCTAAATCTATAAAATATTTTCAATTTAACTTTTTACGAAAATACAGGAGAAGAGGTCAACATGCATAGGATATGGTTCAAGTAGAATTCGAGAAATATATGTAGCTATGATACCGTTATCTGAAGTCATGCCTCATCAGTATTTCTGTGGCTGTAAAAACTTTGATTCCGCAATACAAGGATAAGTATAATTTCTCAAACTTTTTCTTGGACCAATCCATAAGACACTTTCCAACAACGTAGCGCAAAGGAACGAGAAAAATTTCTCAAGAAGTCAACAAGGAAGGGTTTAGTCAAATCTCAAGTAGGGAAAAAGCAATCATATTATGAAAGAAGATAACATGAAAGCAATCATGCAAAGTGTCTTAGAGAAGTTTATAATACTAGTTGTGGATGTATCCTTAAGTCCTATTCCTTAATCGATTGCATGCTCGCAGTAGTATGACTATCCTAGGTATCCCCACGACTTTGCACAATTCACGAATACTCCACCTACATTTATGGCTTCTTGTGTCTATGCTCCCGCTTTTCTGATGTGATAGCAATGGAAGATACGCCCAATATGAAGATTCCTCTTACTATCACGTATAAATAAGGATGACGGTAGAACATAATGAAACTGGATTTAAATCAAGCAGTCAAGTGAGAGTTCGAAACAAAGTCAAGGAAGGTATCAAGCATGTAGATGTGATCCTATGGGCCACAACAAAAACATGTAATGCCCAGTCCCAAAATACATAAGACCAATATACGAATATATACCAGTAGCACATCACCAATGGGCCAACCTCATAACGAGCCCATTAGAGAAATGCTTAAGCTATAAATTATGATAATCAATTCGAAAACATAACATAGTCCACATGTATATAACTAATCACATCGACAAAATAACAATCCACAAATATATCAAGTCAAACAAGAATAATATAACAAATATCTAGCAGTAAAAGTGATAATGTGTGTGCGAAAAAAGATATCCCGAGATGACAGAAAAGAGAAATAAGTAATAGTCAACTACAATTCTACTTTGATGAAATGAAATAAAGCAGCAAGTTTAAATAAATTAATAATATGATCAGGAGAAATCCTCTGGCACTATCTCGTCCTCCTGTGTCGGTATGTCTTCGGTCTCAACTCCTAAACCATAAATCATAGGGTAGTCTTCAGCTTCGTTTAAGCTTAGGAAATTGCCAGGTCCTTAAGGGACTAGTAAGGTACATAATATACATGTCATGGTACAGATATGTAAATATAGAATAGGGCAATCTATGTATCCGGTCTATGTGCTATGTAAGTGGGAATCCTTCCTAGAATATCAGACCTCTCCATTGAGGCTCAAAAGCTCCTCAGCAGGATATTGTCATCAGTACCGTGTTGTAGGACCAAGGATAATCAAGCATGATAGTGATAACCTCTACTCTGCTACATAGCTAACGTTTCACAACAAAATAGGCCACATGACAATAGGTCTGACACTGTAGTCAAGTTCTCCCCAACCCTATTTCTAGTATCTATTAATGTCAAGTCCATACAGTCACTACTATAACGATAAACAGTCACGATGAATAATCTAGAATACTACTACTAAGTCAATAACATATATAACCATGTAAACCTCACGTCATGAATGTGTCGGTGTCCTATGGTCAATCGTGTCAATGGTGACGTGAATATACACGTAATGCCTAATGTAAATACTCAGTGTCATCATCATAACATCGGTACCCATCTTCAAAATGGACACTAAGTATCAACGATCCTACGTTATGCTGATGCTAACAAGAGAAACAACAAGAAATAAAAGAAACATATATAACCAAGGCATGGTACACTTGCCTTAACTGATGTCTGATTGTAGGCCCGAGCAACTCTGGTGTCCTAGTTACTTCCTCCAAGATCACCTATAATAATACACTATTATTAATACTCTATATCGACTTACCATATATAGATTATCTTAGTATCTATACCTACTAGTTGCCATAATGTTAATACAACACTATATTACATATAAGTACTAACTTTCCTTATAAAAAAATAATTTATAACTATTATAAAATAATAAATTTAAATTCTAAAAAATAATTATAAACATCTTTATATTACTAAAATTACTATTTTAATGGTGAAAACTCATGTACAATAGGTCCATGTCGATACTATGTCATTATCACCACAATTGACCTACTAGTTGAGCCCCAAAATAATAATTAATTAAAATATTAAATTATGTAAAAATTCTAGAAATTAGTTAAGATAGTGTTTTTAACATTAAACCTTTCACAACAAATAATTTAGTAAAGCTACATGAAGTATCGAGGCTTTTGGACAAAAAGAACATATGATTTTCATAGTTATGGTGTTACGACAAATGTCAAGAATTTTAATAAATAGTAAACAAACTCAAAACTTAACCATATGTATGCGTTGGAAAGCTCTTGATGTCTAGTTTCTGACAAAAAATATTAGAAAGAACAAAACTGATCTAAAATAGGCAAAAATCTACTCACAATAGATCTGATCTATTCTGGACACCTTGTCATAGAATTGACGCTAGACAAACCGTTTGGAACTATATAGATAGCCAATTGAACATGAAATTAGACACATAGATATTTCTATTAGTTTTATTTTCAAGAAAAGATGAGCTCATGAAGTATACGAAACCCTAGATGTAAAACAACGTACCTGCTGTGACGAATTCACTACAAGTTCGGTCGACTTCGGGTGCCTTCCGTGCCTCGTACCGACCAGTGGATGAAGCTCCCCTAGAAGGTACTGGGACGTTAGAAGGGTGTCATAGGGTCCAAATGAAGGTGGTAGAAGGGTTGAAAGAGGTCAGGGTGAAGAGTTTCTGTTAGATGGAATGGAAAGTGCAAAAATAGAAAAGAAATTAGAGGGGCGCTCGGTTTGAAGAGATAAGGAGGGGATGGCGATTATATGGAGGGATTTAATATGTAGTTCTTTGGTAGATATTATATTATGGAGATTTTGGCTTTGGTTTGGACTAATTTGGTTAGGATTTGGCCCTCAAAAAGATTAATATGGTAATGGGTTTCCTTATTGGGTGGATTGTTTGACCAAGTCAAAGATATTGAATATATTGCTCATGGCTGCAATTTAATCACTAAAAATCAATTAAATATACTTCTAATTGATTTTGGCAATCTTAGATAGGCTCTAACAAGTGAGGTTGGCTATGTTAGGGTCCAAACATGTTAGTCAAATTGAACCCTAAAAATTAACTAATGGGTCTCATGTGCCACTTGCAAATAAATAGCACATAGGAACTCAATTGGATGGTACTCCTAGGCATGTGCGTAGTAGTCTTGAAATGGGTCAAAATTATATATTGGGTCAAACGGTTTTGATTTATGTCGAGTTTCAAACACAACAAAAAAATTGTTATTTAGTGACTGATAATACCGACGAAAGTAAATCAGTCGCTAAATAGCGACGGAATAGCGACTACTTAGCTGATAATAATATATGTACAATAAAATATTAAGTTCCATCGCTATATCTGTCACCAGTTAGTCGCTAAATATTTTTTGATAATTTAGCGACGAAAATATTCGTCGCCGTCCACGAGTAAAAGTGGAGCAGTAACCCTTTCTTACTCATTCTCAAAATTTTACCAACTATTCATTACCCCCCAAACATCCCTCCTCTATTGTCTCCCTCTCTGGCACGGTGGTGCGGCGACCCCCTCTCCGACACACCTATCCGGCCCCCCTCTCTGCTCCCTCGGCTCTCTGACCCCTCTGTAATGACCCCCACTCCGCTTCCCCTCTCTGCCCCCTCCACTCCCACTTGTCCCCCCCCTCTCCGCCCCCCTCCACCCTTCCTCGATCCCCTCTCCACTCCTATTTTTCCCCCTCCTCTCTGTCCCCTATCTTCGCCCCCTCCTCGATCCCCTCTCCGTCCCACCTATCCGGTCCCCTCCTCCCTAACATGCGGTGACAGAGCAACCCCTACTCCTCCCCCAATTCACATTTGGTAATGACCTAAATTTTCCTCCTCTAATATTTTTTATTGATACGGACACAATATGCTTCTGGGAGACAATTTTTAATGTTTAGATTATGTGTTATAGTTATATGTCATATTTTTTAGATTATTTCTAACATATACTTGGACACGAAAATTGTGACATTGTAATTTAATTGTGTAAACATTAGCTAGGGTTTTGGACATGGACATGAACACAATGAAGTAGCTAGGGTTTTGGATTCATGGCACTTGCTAAGGTTTTAGATTTTCGTAAATTATTTAAAATTCATGATATTGGAATCCGATATCCAAATATTTTCGAACATTAAGATATCGAATCCGTTAATATTAGATTATGATATCCGAATATTATTCAAAATATTATTTAACTCTAGGATGGTGTTATAGGGTTGTCAATAATATGAGGCCAATACCAATCCGATATGGCCGATACCTATCGGATTGGCCGATACAAATTCGTTAAGGCCAATACCAATCAGATATGGCCGATACCTATCTGATACGGCCGATACCTATCGGATAGGCCGATACCAATTCGATAAGGCCAATACAATCCGATACGATTGATACCTATCGGATACAGCCGATACCAATTTGATAAGGCCAATACCAATCAGATACGACAGATACCTATCAGATACGGCCGATACCTATCGGATATCCAAATATTTTTAGACATTAAGATATCGAATCCGTTAATATTGGATTATGATATCCGAATATTATTCAAAATATTATTTAACTCTAGGATGGTGTTATAGAGTTGTCAATACTATAAGGCCAATACCAATCCGATACGGCCAATACCTATCGGATAGGATGATACCAATTCGAATACGCCGACACCAATTCGATAAGGCCAATACGAATCCGATATAGCCGATACCTATTATATACGATCGATGCCAATTCGATAAGGCCAATAGCAATTTGATACGTCCGATACCAATCAGATACGGCCGACACCAATTTGATAAGCCAACAATCCGATACGGCCCTATCGGATACGGCCGGTACCTATCGGATAGGCCGATACCTATTCGATGAGGCCAATACCAATCCAATATGGTAGATACCAAGTCGATACGTCCGATTATGAATATTCTTATTATTTATGTTTTTTTGATACTTGTGTTTACATAATATATGGTACATGGTGCAGAATTATTTTGAAAAATGAGTCGATACTTAGTTGATCGTTCGTGGATTTACAATTAGCGAAACGAGAGCAAGATTGGTTTGACAAATGATTTCAAGGCGAGCGTCGAGGAATTTCTTTGATACGTTAGTAGACAACCTTATTTCATGGACGAAAGGCTCATAAAGTGCCCTTGTGTCAATTGTCATAATATACCATTCAAAGAGGTAGATTTCATGAGAGAGAACCTCTATAAGAAGGGTTTCGTACCGAACTACAATGAGTGGATGGCTCAAGGAGATCCTTTGGTTCTGCAATATCAGTCCTCCTTCAATACGGGTGTAGGAGAGTCCACTCTTGGAGATCACTTCGAATATCGGCATCGAAACATGGCACATGAGTTGGTATTTGATGCAGCTTGTACCAGTCCAAGTTTTGATCCGGAGGATTCGAATCCTACTGAAAAAGAGTTCTATGATATGTTCAACCATGCCGATACTCCATTATATCCGAGTTATGATTTTATTATGTCCTGTCCGTGGTGATACAATATTGAACCTCAAGTCTGATTTAACTTACCATAGGAATGCTACGACTGGATAACTCAGTTTGTTAGAGAGTTACTGCCAAAAAGAGCGAAGGACTTGCCAAAATACTTTTACAAGTCGAATATGATGATACATAAACTCGGATTAGGCTATGAAAAGATAGATTGTTGTCGAAACAGCTGCATGTTGTACTATAAGTAGAACAATGATAAAGACAGATGCATTTTCTGTCACAAGGACCGGTACAAGCCCATTCGGGGGAAAGGAAAATCAATTGCACAAGCAAGGTTGTGTCCCTACAAATACATACAGTTTTTGCCGATCACAGAGAGGCTACATTAGATGTATATGTCCTCGAATATTGCAGAACACATGATATGGCATAGCAAAGAATGAAAGATGGATGAAGGAGAATTATCTCATCCATCCGATGGAGAGGCATGAAAGCATTTTGATCGATGTCAACTTAGATTTGCTGTGGACCCTAGGAATGTTCGGTTGACTTTATGTTCTGATGGATTCACTCCTTTCGGACAGTTGGGGTCTTAGTACTCATGTTGGCCGGTGATTTTGACCCCTTACAATCTACTATCGTCGATGTGCATGAAGACTCCTTACATGTTCTTAACACTTATCATACCCGATCCAAAAATCCAAAGAAGAACATCGATATCTACTTATAGTCGTTGGTGGATGAGTTGAAACATTTGTTGTAGTTTGGCATTCAGATGTATGATATATCGATGGAGCTGAACTTTCTAATGAGAGCAAGTTGATGTGGACCATCAATGATTTTCCAGCATACGAAATATTATCTGTGTGGAGTACTCATGGTATTATGTCTTGTTCGATATGTATGAAAAAGAGTAAAGCATTTCGCCTTCAGAATAGAGGAAAAGCTTTTTTTTTATTGTCACCGTAAGTTCCTTCCTATGTCGCATCCATGGAGAAGGAACAGGGATTCCTTTAGAGCTAGTAAATAGGAACTAACTCCTCCCCGATTGAGATTGACTGGAGATGTCATTTGGGCAGAGGTAGAGGATTTGTCGACTGTAATGGAAGATCCGAGATTGGGCCACCACTTAGAAGGATTCGGACATAGCCATAATTGGATGAAGCGGAGTATCTTTTGGCACTTATCTTATTGGAAGGACAATCTCATCAGACGTAATCTTGATGTCATGCATATTGAGAAAAATGTATCCGACAACATCTTTAATACGGTGATGGATATGAAGAGAAAAATGAAAGACAACCCCAAAGCAAGAAAGGACTTTGAAATTATTTGCAGGCGTCCAGAGTTGCTTCTAACAAGAAGATCCAATGGTAACTGGGTCAAGCCTTCTATACCATTTACATTGAGTAGGGATGATAAATTGACAATATGCAATTGGATTATAAAGATGAGATTCCCTGACGGTTACGTGTCGAATCTGGCAAGATATGTTGATCTTAACGAACGCAAGCTGATAGGGATGAATAGTCATGATTGCCACATATTCGTGGAGCGTTTACTTCCTATCGCTCTGAGAGAGATGTTGCCTTCTCAAGTATGGGGTCCGCTGGTTGAGTTATGTAATTTCTTTAGAGATTTGAGTTCAAGTAAGTTGACAGTGCAACATAAGTTTGAACTTGAAGAGAAGATTGTATTGACATTGTGCAAGTTAGAAAAGGTGTTTTCCCTCAGCTTTTTTGATAGTATAGAACATTTGCTGATTCATCTTACATACGAAGTGCGTATCGGTGCTCCCGTCCATTATCGATGGATGTATCCATTTGAGAGGTATAAAATAATGAATTATCTAGTACTAATAATTTTTTTTATTCAAACAGTTCTAATATTCAATATATTATTTATAGATATCTACATCACCTGAAGAAGAAGGTGGGCAATAAGGCTCATATAGAAGCTTCGATATGTGAAGCATATATTATTGAGGAGGTCTCAAACATCTGCTCAATCTACTACGATACTCATGTCAGAACAAACTAGAATAGAGCACCAAGAAATAATGAAGGTACGATTGATGCACCAAATAGTAGAATCTGTACTATCTTCAATATTGGTGGCAAGCCTACACGTTCTTCTAAGTTATGGTGGTTGGAGGACAATGAGTTTGAAGTCGCTCATTAGTATATATGCCTAAATAGTGGTATAGAGGAGATGGAAGATATAGAAAAGTAAGCGACATAATTTTGCTACATATTCCAATTTTGCTATATACTTGTAAAATAAGTTCTCTAACTTTTCTCGTTATTCACAGTATTTTAGAGCTGAGATAAAAATAGAGAGACCTAACATTGATGATGATGAACTTGCTAGAGAGGTTGACATAAAATTTTGTCGTGGTTCCATAATTATGTAAGGATTAAAATCATTTAACTATTTTAAATTCAATAATTTGTCCAAGCTTTGTCTAATGATGTTATGATATGTGATGTTTTTGGTTTTTCGTCCTGGCATAAAATTGCAGAACGAAAGACTTCGAGCACTAGCTATCGGACCAAGCAAGAGGGCAAAATGTTGGGATGGATATACCATCAATGGCTTCAAATTTAGAACCACTGATAAGCCTATGAATCACTCATTTGTCGATGAGTAGTCTAATTATACAAAGAATCCCGGAGTTTGTGTAAGGGGTTTAGTCTACTATGTCGATCCAAAATTTAACTATTACGGTGTTCTAAGAGATATTGTAGAGCTAGATTACTCTTTTTATACCAAAATTGTGCAGTTTAAATGTGATTGGTTCGGTACAACACCCAAGCAAGGATGAAGAATTGATAAACAGTTTGGATTTATTGATATAAAACATGGAAAAAGATATGTAGGTTTCGAACCATTTGTGTTGTCTAGTCAAACGATCGAAGTGTACTACATGAGTCATCCTAGTCGACGACGCATTACTCGTGATTGGCAGGTTGTATGCAAAACTAAAACAAGAAATATATATAATATTGGAGATCAAGCATACCAGGAGGATGAGGTAGTCATGTCTGAACCAACATATATGAGTTTAGCCAGCGTTGACAATATGGTGGTTGACGATACTATAGAGGATGATATAGTTGATGAAGAGCTTGACTTGGAGGACTTACCTCATGTAGAGGAGGTTGTGGACACACACAATAAAGAAGAAGAAATGCTATTTTTTTTATTGGCACAAGGAACCACAAATCGAGTACGCCTGAGAGATCCTGCGCTAAGGATCCCCGAGTACAAAAAGAATTCTGGAGAATGGGACGATGGAGATCGAGCGGCAGTTGCTCCTTTACTCCGTTGACACTCTGATTACAAAAATGGGAGAAAACTTAAAAAATTACTTACTCTCAACTTACTGGCAAGAAGTACGGCAATTTGGCTTTTGAAAATGCTCTCCATTCTCTGTTTTGAAGAGGTATGAGACCCATTTTTATAGTCGTTCTTGTGCTGGAATGATGTTATGCGCCCACATAAGAAAATATACTGATTTTCATGTCGGCACATGGTCCTGCTTTGGGCGTATATAGTATAGGCGCATGAAGACTGCGTGATCGTAGGTTGATCGTGGGTTTGACGTAGCTATATGCTTCGGTGCACGACTGCTTATGGAGACTAACGTGGTCGTATACTTCGGTGCACGATTAATCGTGGGTTTGACCGAGTCGGGGGTTGTTCTGACTTTGGCGCATAGCCTGAAACAGGGCTATGTGCCCCCTTCTTGAGGAGCCTAGAGTGGGCGCATGGGCGCATAACTTGCTCTGGTGGCTTGGGCGCATATCTTGCTCTGGTGGCTTGGGCGCATATCTTGCTCTGGTGTCTTGGGCGCATATTATGCTCTGGAGACTTGGGTGCATAGTATGCTCTGGAGACTTGGGCGCATAGCATGCTCTGGTCACTTGGGCGCATATGACTTCTCTGGCTTAGGTGCATGGTTGTCAAGACTGTTGAAATTTTTATGCTTCTACAAAACCCCCTTCAAAGTTTTTGATACTTGAACTAGTTCAAAATACTTTAAAAGAAGCATAGGTCATCTTCTCGTGATGCAATGGGCGCATAGCATAGCTCTCCCTTTGGGCGCATAGAGTTTGGCCAGACTGTCAGAGAGATGGCTGTTGAGATCTTCCTCGAAAATCTGAACTGACAAATTCATCAGGGTGGAATTTGAAGAGGTCCATCCTTCATGCGTTGTCCATGTCAGCAAGTGGCAGTCGCATAATATGCAAGAGACTGGGTCTTCATGTGGGTGCATGTAACGCCCCAGTCCCAAAATAAGTAGGACTAGGTACATAGACATGCCAGCTGTATACATACGAAGTATACTCCAATATATGGAAACCTCGTATGAATACATAAGCTGTAAAATGCAGTAAACCAAGAGTAATCTAATCTCATCCACGAAATATAAGAATAAAAGATATCATAAAATTGACTATGAATTGTCTTGATACAATATGTTGGGCGGAGATAAATCCACTACCAACTATGAAAAAAAATACATGATAAAAAGAAAGATTTTGGCGAGCGAAGCGAAGACGATCAAAGTGCAATCATCCTCGAAGAAATATCGATGAACACGACTAGAGCTAGAGCACATACGAAAGACAAGAGCACACACCTGGAGAGATAACTAGGTCCTCAGAGGGACGTAACAAGACACATAATAGCATGTCATATAAACTAAATAAATATTGCTCAAATAAATAAGTAAATCGAATTATAACATGGTCCAATACGCACCTACTGAACGAGCGTACCATCCCCCCAACCAAACAAGGACAGGAGATGGTAAACTAATTCACGGTGACGTATCTTTCCATGCTATGAATCCAATATGGTATCCGGACCCCAACAAGGTTCAATACCTTCTCATCGAAGTAGTAAGTCACACCTACAATCAAATAAGGACAAGATGTGACGAACTAATCTGCGACAAGTTATTGTTCCAAGCCACGGTCAGATACAAGTAGCCTAACCAGTCTAAGTGAATGCAGTTTTAAGAACAGTTCATGGTCGCATGACTACCGGGTCAAGTCAAGAAAATACCAATGCAGTATCTCAGTAGCGAGTCACAACACCATATACTATTCCTCAGTATCGAGCGAGTCTATAGCATATAGTCTACCTATCGTTCCTCAGTAGCGAGCGAGTCTACGATAGATAGGGTGGTAGTCAACTTCCAATCATGTTCTCCCCGCCCAATGCCAACTCATAACTGCTAAGTCTTCTAGCATGCAACTCTATTTGTAGTTATTTCCTAACGCACGACTTATACGTACTGGTGGCCAGACAATCACGTATGTCCGAGTCCTATATGTGACACATAACAACGTAGTATAAATGTGTCAAGGCCTATGTAAGCAACACACAAGGTGGTCCCTTAAATCTAGGTTTAATGTGTAAGAAAAATAATACATAGCAGGAGAATATAAATGAACAGTAAGTTCTAACACGTTATGCCATGTATCACAGTTTATTTTGCATAAAGAAAATAATGAATACTGTATGAAATATGAGCTAAAATAATTAAACAGCAAATGACAAGGTGTCTTGCCTGAGGGTGGTACGAGATGTAGCAAAATCCAACAGTCAGAATCGTCAACACGAAAGTCAAAATTCACAAGGAGCTCCGGATGCTAAAACAAACATTACGAACGAGTTTGGAATAAAAAATATGCCTAGGAAACGCCTGTCCAAAAGTTAAATTTTGGAACAGGGGCAAAATCGTAATTTTGGGTCAAAACGATGTCCGCCGTTGGACCCTTTTTGCACCGAAATGCGTGCCAGTACCTACGGTCTCTAAAGTCGTTAAACTACATGTCTACGGGTCCGGTTTGAGGAGACGAACTCAACGGTATGTCCAGTTTTGGATTCCGATGAGCCGTGCCCAAATTCGCCCGTTAGAGCGGGTCGCGGGCCCGCCAAATAGGCGTTCCACTCGACCTTCTCAGAATCGGACCAAACTTGGCATACAGAACCAGAAAAATGATACGGTCCTGCTGCCACAAGTTTCGTCTCGATACGACGAACGTACACGATGTTATGGCCAAGTTTGCAAATGGTCGATACGGGAGTATCTTGACGGATACGCACTGATTTCGTCGCGCACACGCAACGAAATCGAGTTCCGTCAGTTCCTACACGTCAGCAACATCCATACGCGCCTTTTGATGCATATAGTGCGCGACTACGTCGCCCGGTTTGTCGGGGCACACACCATATCGGTTAGAATTGTTGAAATTTACTATTTAAAAACCAATTTTTTTCTAAACTTTGAGACTGTTTTAACAACAACATACTTAATGAAAATCAAATGTAAAAGATGGGTTTCCATCTCGTATAGGTTGTCTGTACATCCTTTCAAATAGAAAGTCTAAACTGTTAATGCTTTTGGCAAGAACTGCCTTCCAAGTTCGGGGTCTGGCTCGGGTTTTCTGTTCATGTTTGAACAGATTTTTTGGGATTTTTAGTTTGATTTTTCTCACTGGTTTAACCTAGGTTAATTGAAACCATTTAATGGGGATTGCAGGTAGTAGGGTTGTGTACGCGTAGGGCTCGACAGATCGAAAATCGATCGAGCAGAGGTGGAGTTATGTGACGAGGTAGGGGGTACATAGATGTGTTTCGAAAACAGGGATTTCTCTGTCCTGGCCGGCCAGCGGCGACTTGTTGCAGCGTGTAACTGCCGCAGTTGGTCGGGGTCGTATGTTGGAGGTCGAAGATCGCTGGGGGTCGCGCACACAGGTCTGGGAGGCTGGGGTCGCGCGCGTCCAAAGGTGTCGAGACTATGAGGTAGTTTATATTATATATATATATATATATATATATATATATATATATATATATATATATATATATATATATATATATATATATATATATAATTTGAACCAAATTGATTGAAATCTTGATAGGATTTAAATTGATTTGGTATTATATGGAGGAGGAGGGGATTGGAATCAGTAGATGTGATCGGATTTATTTCTTTTCCTTTTTTTTCTTCTTTTTTTGCCTAATGCAGGGAGTCCTGTGTTCCCAGGCTCGGCTGTTAGACGCTGGACGAAGGCACTGTTCAAATGAACAGTGCTGACGTCATGCTGACGTCAGCATATATATATATATATATATATATATATATATATATATATATATATATATATATATATATATATATATATATATATATACACTTTATTATAAAACATATATTCATTTATAAATATATATTTATATATATATGTATATATCTATATATACCTCAAAAATCTATTTAAATCCAAGTCACAATTTAAAATATTATCATACCAAATATCTAATATAATTAAACACATGTACATATATATAAATTTACTTGATATTACAATCAATGCTAATAAATAACTAAAAGTAGATATTGAAATAATTCCTAAGAATACACTAATAATAAAAATATAAAAATAATAATAATAAAATAATTCCATAATTATTTTGGCAGACATACACTGCACCCCTTATATGGGTTCAAAAAATTATACAAATATTAAACATTATTTAATAATAATAATAATAATAAAAAACCCATAATTTTTGTAAATTCATTTTGAAGACTTTTTAAATAAATCTAAAATTAAAAAAATAGGGGTTTTACATCCTACCCAACTTACAAGAATTTCGTCCTCGAAATTTTAGGAATAATAGGGTAGATGGGGGTTGAGGGGTAGAAGGTGTAGTTTAAGGCGAGGATATCGCCACATAACTAAAGTGATACCTTGGATCCATTTCTCAAGTACAGTGCATTGTCTCTCTGAGACAAGAACAATAAAGGGGTTCAAGATGATTCTATTGAGTACGAATGAGTAGTTCATAGGCGACGAAAAAAAATAATTCAAAAGAGAATTGCCAAGGCTGTCGCGGATGAGACTCTAGGGGCAAGTTTTACTATGTCTCCATCCACGTAGGGTAATATAAGTACAGCGAACAAGCTCGATAAAAGAATAAGCTTGCAAAACTAAGACTAAATTATCAGCATAAGGTAGTCAAAATATATCGGAGGTAATGATGAAGGAAATTAAATAGTCCAAGATCTTTTAAAATCAAGTCTTGTCCGAAGTGTGGGCCTATGCAGTTAGCTTTGTTGGCTAGCTAAGTTAGTGTCCTCTGAATTTATAGTCTGAGTAAACTCATCAACATGATTCATAAGGACAAAGGATTTGTTAGGTTGTGAGGTATTCTACCCAACTTACAAGAATTCAACTAATAGTGTGATGGGACAATGGGTCAAGCAATCAAGATAAAGTATAAAGTAAAGCATTTAAGGAATTAAGTAGAACACAATCACATTTAGCGTAAAAAGACTTAGTCAAGGTTGGATCTCTAATTGAAGTCAAAAAGTATTTTGGTATCATGGTTGAGGTTATAGTTTAGTAATTTTGACCAGAAAGTCATATCAAAAGATAGAGTACAAGGAGACGTGTTTTAGTGGGACATGATATACCTAGATGATGGTGAGCTCGTCTAGATATTGTGTATGGAATTTGTTTAAAGGTAACAGCGGGTCTCGCGCTCCGAATAGCAAGGTCACGATCGAGGACATCAAATGATCTAAATAGAAAGTGGGTGTTCATGAGGCACTAATTTATCATCTAGTGAAACCAATTTATCCTAATCAATTGGTAAAAGAAGTCTAGAGGGCATTCAATCTATAATCTCCAAAATTCCTCTCTCAAAATTAAAACCAAGACACAAATTTATGTTTGATAAAGTTAGAAATATTACAAGTCGTGGCATCATACCTTGACTTGATATCAAAGGGTAACAGATAACATGATGCGGTGGATATGAATCAAGGACGAGGTGATTTCGAATAGATGGAAGGATATTGTGTATGTCATCCTTGTGTTCCCATGGGAATTCTCCTCGCATGAAATACTATAATGACATAAAAACCGAGGACATGGGCCATTTCACATATATAAGGTCTACAAAAAGGTATCTAACTCTAAGGCATGTCTTGGAAATCCTTTTTTAACCAATCCTTAATCGCTATTCTAAGCAAGTCTGTCTATGCTATGGTTGCTGAGATTACTAAAGGTTTTTGTAGGTAGTACCTTGCAGTGCAGTTGGTAACTCTTAATCCCAATGTGTTTAAGAAGAACGAGATAACTACTCTATGCATGAATATGACACTAATGAAGGTGCACCAATAATGTATTAACTAGAATAATACCTGTGTTATCTGTCAACTCGGGAAGGGTGTCTAGCACTGTTATGGTGAATGCTTGTCCTTGTCTTAGATTATTCATCTCTTCTCCAGCAGGCCTATACTCTAGTGTCTGGCCCTCTAAGGCTGGTCCCTCCTGATATTCTTCTAAGGAAAGTGGTTGTGGTGTACCTGGTCTGAGAGTTTTTGGCCCTCGTAACTGCTGCTGTGATGGTACTAGAGCTAAACTGTGCGTGGCATGTCGGTTGGGACAATCTCGAAGTTTTTGCTCATTGGAACCGCAATTGAAGCAACACTTTAGTCGCCGACGACAGTCCTTCTGCTGGTGCCCTCTTCTTCCACAAAACTGGCAGGTTGTTGTACTTGGAACTTGGTAAGGCATGGCTTGCTGTTGATATTGTACAGTAAGTCATCGTTCGGGGCCTCCTGAACCAAGTTGAACTGGAAAGTCTATCGGGGCATAGTATCTTTGAGTTTGTTGTGCTTCTATGTGAAGGATCTCTTGACTTCTAGCTTCTTCTAATACTACAGCGTGCGAAATTCTGTATTGCACAGTGGTGTGTGTTTTAAGCTTGGGTCTTAACCCATTATGAAACCTTTTTGCCTTCTCCTTCTCCGTTGGCATCAATCCCTCGGCAAATCTGCTTAGTCGGCTAAATTCTGCATCATACTCGTCAACCGACTTGTCGCCTTGTTTGAGGTGGAGGAACTGATCATACAATACATTCCGAGCAGCAATTGGAAAGTACCTCTCGTTGAAGAGTTTGTAGAACTCTTCCCAAGACTGATTGGTACCCAAGCGCCTCTCTTCCGCTTTCCACTAATGATGGGCATTGTCCTCGAGTAATAAATCAACTGCGGTCATCCAATCTTCTTTAGGCAACTGTGACGCCCTTAACTTCTTCTCGGTGCTGATAAGCTATGAAGAAACTTCTAATGGGCCTTCGGTACCTTTGAAAGTCTTCGGATTCATTTGGGTAAAATCTAGAATACTACCTACGTATGAATGGGGCCTTGGTGGAGGTGATGGTACTTGGGCTGTGGTGGAGATGGAGGTCTATTATGTGGGACCATCACGTCTTGTCTCAATAGCTCATTTTGCTGCCACTGAGCCCGCAATAAAGTACAAAGGAACCGATTGGTATCATCTCCATCAATCGGGGGCATAGGCATCTGCGGTCCAGCTTGAGGTAGATTCTGATGAAGGGGTGGTGGAGTATACCCTCCCTGGGGTACAGGGGTCTGCTGAACAGGCTGAACTAACTAGGGTTCAGAGGCTTGGAGATGCTGGTGAGTAGGTGGGGTCGTCTGGTCTGGCTGAGAAGGCATGGTTGAGGTTGCTATTGGATGTTGTGAGTGAATTTTCTCCTCTTGGGTTGCCGAGTTTCCTGGGGTGATGGCAAGTGATGCAGCGCTACCGCTATGTGGATTCATTTTCTGGCACGAGATATAAAAATTTTGTTAGAACAATTTCAAGCTAGATGCAAGTCAAGCAGTCAATGAGAGTTTGAAGAGGAATCAAGGGAGGTATCAAACATGTGGATGAGATTCCTAATTTCTGATCCTATATGCAGGCTCGTATCAGCATAGTTATGTAGTCGATACGATATGCTCAGACCTGTATGGGCCGCCACAGTGCATAAGCCATAATGGGCGCATAGTACGCAGTGGGTGCATAGGCGCATAGGAGTAGTGGGCGCGTAGTGTTTGGCCCATGCCTATAAATAGGCCTTTGAAGAGAGAAAATTCATTATTCTCTTTTCATCTCTTCTCTGCACGAACCATGTCTGCCAAGGCCACCAAGAGATCTACGAACGGCAAGGGGGCTGCAGCGAGTGGCTCTCCTCCCGCGACATCGTCCTCGGCAGTCCAAGACCCGATCTTGGGTGAGGCTACGCCTCAAAACAAAGTCTTGAGTGTTAATTTGTGACGCTCAGACTTTTCCTCTGCCTGGGCGCATGTACCCAAGGCAACATATTTCTGTGAGCATTCATATGCGCCCGCAGAAACATGCACCCACACTGTGGTGTGTTATGCGCCTACATGCTGCTGTATGTTATGCGCCTACATGCTGCTGTATGTTATGCGCCCATATGTTATTTTGGGCGTATAACCCTTTGGGCGCATAAGATTCCCCCAGCACTTAGTTTTTCCTGCAGAATCTGAGTCTGACTTTCTCTTTTGTCCTTGCAGTTAACATGTTTGTCCCGGAGCTTGGTGGAATCCCTTTCGGCTTTGCTTGTCAAGTCCTCGGCACAAGCCTCATAACCGACATGGTCAACAAGGTTTAGGCCAATATCAGTCATGACCAACCTACGTAACGGACGATCGCCATACTTGAACAAGACAAGACCTTCCTGAAGCAGATGATCAACGACGAGAAGCTCTTGCTCGGAGGGGCACATCGTTTCAAGAAGCCGTACTTCTTGTTCAGTGACAGTATAGAATTCGAGGATGACGAGACGCTATATCTAGAAGACCCTCTGGTAGTTAAGTTAAATCACCAAAGAATATGGTTGCCATCGATGAAGCTGCAATACCCTCTGTCAGCATTTATTGATCTGGCTGTACAGAGGCAGATGAAATGGGACCTGACCCCTGAACTACATGGGGTTGTTTCTGGCAGGATCCAATTTAACTCTGGTGACTGGAAGAAGGACACGTTCAAGTGTGTCAAGGGTTCCATGTCCTACTCCATGAGGGGGCTGCATCCTGGGGTCATAATGAACAATGTCCCGACTGATCTTCATCCTTACGCTGCTGAGACTCTCTCCAACTTGATGCTATCAAAGAAGGAGTCGTATCCGGTAGGAAAGCTGTGGATGGAAGGTTTGAGATATTCTGTCCCGTTCTGGAGCGACCTTACTTGATGGGTGCTTTCGACATACGAGGCTACCCTAAAAGCTGTCAGTCTTTTTTATGCCGTTAGAGCCACCCAAATATGGCATTAAGGTTAACTGGCCAATGTTTGTCTCTTTGGCGGAGTTGTACAACCATCACACGTGTACCTTCTTCACTCCGGGTGGAAAGATGGGTCTGGTTCTTCATGAGATATAGGCGATATCCAAACTTCCCTGGGGGATGGAGCCGTACACAGAATACGTCCCCTGTGATACGGAGCTCCTGGATTTGGAGAGGGAGGACTTTGAGATGATGGAGGTATACAAAGAGTTACTCTGTCACCTTTTTATTTGTTACCAAATCACGAAGAAGAGTAAAACTTAGGGGTCCCTTGCCCATACGAAAGCCTGGACCAACTACATCTTTACCAGAGAAGAAAGAGACGACCCAGTCTCTTTCTCGTCTTGCAAGCCCTCGACGAAATCTGAGATACAGTAGTTGATGGCAGATCACGGGGTTGTAGATAGTGATGGTCCTAAGAAGAACTTCCCAGTTTATCATTTCTCTAGACAGGCCGAGTTCAGGCTGTCAGAAAAGGCGGTGCTGGCCGCTTTCCTGATGATATGGCTTCGTGATTGTGTAGTCCCTGGTGGTTCAGGGTCTATTAAAAGAATAAGTCAGGGTATGACACTTCTGGCTGTAAATCTGGCCTTTTGACGTCAACTTGCTCTGCTTCCAGCGATGGTCTGCACCATCCAATGGGGCCATCCAATGGGGTCTGCAATACTTTATTGTGAACGCGATAACATCGATGGCAGAAAGGATTTTGCTAGGACTGAGTTTTCCTTTCATTATTTGATGGGATAGCTGGTGCTGCATTGTCCCAGATTGATGAATGCTGGGCTGATGGTAGACTCTTTGGCGGGGGATGCCTTTCTTCGTAGATTTAAAGATGCTGATTGGACCGTTACAGGGGTGCCTGTTTGCAGGAAGGCTTTGAGTTTTCTACCGAACTATGAATTCTTCAGAGTGTCGCCTCCGTCTGGTAGTGGCCACGCAGGAGACACCCTAGTAGATGAGGGAGCACTCACTACTAGCCTTCCTATTTGGGCATTTTGTTGGCTCCAATCTATCAGGCTTTCCTATCTGGTGCTCAGGAATAGGAACCACACTTTCCTGGAACCTTATTTGCCGAGTCATTTTGTACGGCAATTCGGCAACCAGCTTCTCTTGGGCAATCCCAGCCCTTATTTACAGTCAATAGGGAGTCTGATCGATGGGGCACGTGCATGGGGCTACTATAACGCTGGATGTACGGGGGCAATTTTTACCCTGTAAGAAGATAAGCCTGACACCCACATGCTCTTTGCTGCTGCCAAGTTCTATATTCAGGTCAATACCTATCATTCTCGGTATGACCGTGAGCAAAGTTTAATATCGGGGACTAGGTTTGCCCCTACTCTTGCTGATATAGGACGAGTGCACGCAATGGGGGGTTACAGAATGGAAGGTGCCGTACCCACAGTTGAGCCGGCTGCAGCGCCACAGCAGAGAGTTGTTCTTGAGGAGCCTGTTGTTGCAGCGCCTCGGAGAGAGGATACTGAAGAACCTCTTCCTGACATTCCTCATAAGAGGAAAGCTTCCACCGAGCTGGTTCTACGGCCCAATAGGAAGAAGGTTGTTGTTTACCGAGGAAGAAAGAAGGTTGCGAACGTGAGTACCGGCTCGCCTCCTCCCAGAAGATCTTTTCGGCAGACGGTGTCACGGGACGTTACCATTCGGGAGGTAGATTTTCTCCTAGATTCCATAGCTATTTTGGTCAAACCATTAGGAGTTTTCTCACCATTACGTTTGTCCTTTGCACAGGACGTTGAAGTTACTACTGCGGCAGGTGCTTCTTCGTCTAAAGAAGTGGATGTGACAACATTGTTCCCTGCTCTTCCTCAACCAATGGATGAGGGCGGGTCTTCTTCAGCTGTAAGGCTTGAGCGACAGGATGATCAGGGCGATGGCCCAGACCATGACGGCAATCAAAATATCAGTCCTTCCTATCACATATCTTTGGGGGATCTGTCTGCGATAGGAGCTATGATGAAGGACTTTGATGAAAATTAAGTCCAATCGGCTCATCCTTCCGCGGGTACGTTATCTTTGCGCCTTTCTTCGGATAAGGCTTTTCGACTTCGATTTTGCGTGCTCCTCATGAGGCTGACCACGATTGTATATTCCCTTGTAGACAAGAAGAAGGAATCACTCGTAAAGATAACCCAAGGCATTAGGGAAGAAATAGAGGTTGTCTCCGGCTCCTATAAATTTGCTGGTATGGAGAGAGCTGTTAGTGAGCCAGCATCGGCTGCAGAAGGAGAGGTTGAACAGCCTACTGAGGGGGCTGTTGCTGAATTTGCTCCCGGTCCAGCTGGGGCCGTGGAAGATACCCGGCCTGATGCTGCTGAGGCCTTGATATTGTTCTTCTTGAACAGCCTGGGCCTGCTCTCAGTTTTCCTGTAGCCAAGAATGATTACTTAGCCCAGGCTAGTGCTGAACATGCTTAAGGTACGAAATTACAATTGTTTTGCACTCCCATTTTTTGGTTTCTGATGCATATATTGCTTTTTTGTCAGGTTCGACTTCTTGTCAGGCATCTCTTCCTGGAGAGGAAGAGCCTCATCAAGCATCCTCCCTGATGACCTCTACTGAAGACGACGAGATGGTCCAGGAAGTTGTCAAAGCTTTCTATTCTGTCCTGAAAGTAAAGCTTCCTGGAATCCTGAATCGGAACCCCGCCGTTGGCCCTGTGAAGGCTGTTGTTGAATTCCAAGTAGCGGCCCTTGAAAGCATTGCCGGCTATGAAGAGCGGGCTAATGCTCTAAGGAAGGTTCTGAATGATCTGGAGGGTCAGGTGGCCAGATTCCGGGATGGCAAACAACGAAGCCCGACGTCGCTGTTCGATACAGAAGACGAGGCTTTGATCGCGGCCCTCACGGAGGAGAAGGCTACTTTCTAGGCATGGAAGGATGCCCTCGTTCAAGAGACCAGTGAATTGGCTGATCAGTATGGGCAGTTCAATGCTGCGAGTGAGGCACGTGCTACTTCGAAGAATAAGCTGGCTGCACAGATTACTGAGAGATATAATCACATTACGCAGATCCAAGGCGAGATTGCTCAACTGGAGGCCAACTTGAGGACAACGACGTCTGAACAGGAGGACTATTTGGCTCAGGCTGCCATGACCGTCACAACTTTCGGCCACTTAAAAGAACAGTTGGTGAAGTTGGAGGGAGAGCACATGAATCTGATCCCCTTTCAGGATGAAGCTGCTTGTCAAGAGGAGGCGCACCATCGTGCTACCACGAAGTCCAAAGCCGAAATTGCGGCTCTAAGGGATAATATCAATCGATTGTGTATCCCTTAGATTTTTGTTTGTAACTATTTCTTTTTTTTTTAGCCGTCAAGACTTTTGTATTTTTCTCCTTCTTCTTGATAGACGTTTTAATAAAGAATCTTTTGGCTTTCAAAATTCATGAATGAAGTTTGGTGAAATATCAGAACTAGAGGTAATGTGGACGTAGTAAGTCTATTTCTAATGTGGACGTAGTAAGTCTATTTCTGATGTGAAATAGCATAGGATGTTCTATATCTGACCAGAGGTAATATGGACGTGGAAGGATATATAACATTAGGTAGGAGTGGATAATTCAATGGTAATATGGGCGTGATTATCCTTAATGAATGCTTTGCTCAGAAGTTATATGGACGTGGCAAAAATGTTTCTTAATCATTCCACTGGAGAAATAATTATTGAAAAATAATTCAGAGGTAATAGGAACGTGACTTATTTTCGTCAAACCAAGTTTGGGCAGAGTCAAAAACGGAAATGATTCTAATGGGAAAATATTTTAGAAGACCTATTATCCATGGCGTATTCAAGACTCTTGAAATACGGATAATAGTTAGATGATTTTTTAAATCACATAAACATTGCACTACATATTTACATGACTGAAAATATGTGAATATTGTTTACAAAAGGTTACACAATATTTTTTCAGGAACTTGTCGTTGATAGGCATCATGAGCAAGTCACCATCAGGCTTGGTTAGTCGATACGCACCATTAGAATACATTGATTCTATAACGAAAGGACCTTCCCATTTAGGCTAAATTTTCCTTTTGTCTTGTACGTCATGACCGTTGGTCTTCTCATTACTAAGACTAGATCACCAACTTGGAAGATTCTTTCCTTCACCTTTTTATTGAAGGCTCTGGAAAGACATGCTTGGTATAGCTCAATGTGCTATTGAGCTAACAAGCGTTTTTCGTCTAGCGCTTCGAGCTCCTGTAGTCGCAGACGGTAGCTTTATTCGACAGTCAACTCACTAGCTAAGGCTATTCGAAGAGAAGGGATCTGGATTTCTAGGGGAAGAACTGTTTCGCTTCCATAAACTAGAGAAAATAGCGTACTGCCTGTTGGAGTCCAGACTGTTGTACGATAGGCACGGAGACATTCGCCGAGCTTCCCATTCCAATCGTGCTTGTTTGAAGACACGAACTTCTTGAGAAGTTTAATGATGGTTTTATTGAAGGCTTCTGCTAACCTATTAGCCGCTGGATTGTAGGTAGTAGAGGCTATATTCTGGATTCGATTCTTATCGCAGAATCGATAGAATGCATAGCTCGCGAATTGTGGACCATTATCATGGATGATCCTGCGAGGTAGGCCGAAGCGATAGATAATATGATGTTTGATGAAACTGATCACGTTCGACATCTTCACTTTGGTGAGCGGTATAGCTTCTGCCCATTTGGAGAAGTAATCGGTTATAACTAGGATGAACCGATGTCCTCTGGAAGATGGCGGGCTGATTGGGCCTATGACGTCCATACCCCAGGCTTCAAAAGGCTAAGATGTTGCCATCGGGTGTAGAAACTTCGAAGGTTTATGAATGACGTCGACGTAGAAATGACAAGCCTTACACTTCTTTGCATATTTAACAGCATCTGCTATCATCGTGGGCCAATAATAACCCATTCGTCTGAGGCGATCATGTAATTTGGGGACTAGTTGATGTGCTCCACAAACTCCGTTGTGAGCCTTCCGGTGTCACGTCCCGATTCCTAGAGTCATTTATTATCTCTTGGAATCGATCTTCCTCACTTGGGCGTGATGCCGTACAAGTCTGGTATTGCACTTGTACAAGGCAAAGATGGTACATAATTGATAATCTTCAAATAGGAACACATTGCAGCGGCAGAAGCAGATAAATTGAAGTATTTGAGGACAATGTTTCTCATTGAGTAGAAGTACATTACTCCTTTATAGCATCGGAGATAAACGAAGAACTTGAAGCCACACAAAGACATATAGAACTTTATTCTCTTTATTGATAATTAAAGAAAAGTACAAGACTTGTATTGAAGTACAATGCTTACAAAGTTTACATTTGATACTTGGATACATTGGATTACAACTCGATATACCGACTTGGCTTACAACCTCTTTGGTACAACTAATTACAATGTTCCATACATTATGCCTTTTATAAACAGAAGACATCATCTTGTACAAGGAGAGCTTCTGTATGCCCAACAATCTTCGATGTCGCGGAACCAGTCAAGCCAAATCTTCGTGTGTAGAATATTCCAAGCATGAGCACCTGCCCACAAAACGTGGGTCAGCACATCATCTATGTACTGGCGAGCAGAATCCAACCCACTCGCCTAAACCAACATTAAAGTGATCATTTAAGCAAGCATTTATTAGAATGATCTTTCTACTTGGGGCCTAGCATCAGTTTACAGTTCATGGGCAATAATCAGAATGAAGCATGTAAACATATTCTTAGCAACATTCATGTGGACATAGCATTTTAGCATTCTTGATGTTATCATACAAAGGCATCATTGAGGCATACTAGGTGTTATCATGAAAAGGCATCATTGAGGCATCGTTAACATTAACATCTTAAACATGTTATGACAGTTCTCACATCAAGCATCACTTAGCATGTAAGTTATGGTTGAGCAATGTTTCATAGCAAGGCATCTTTCTTAGCATACTGAACTTAACATGTTAAGCAGGATCTCATGTTAAAAGGCTACATTAAGCACGCAAGTACGAGGATCTCATGTTACAGGTACGAGGATCTCATGTTAAAAGGCTACATTAAGCACAGCAATATTTATTTGGCACATTAAGCACGCAAGTTAAACCAACACATATATTGAGTATATCACATTTAAGTAATTTCTTACCGATAGCCGACTCCCTCGTACCTGTATCAAATACAGGTTAGCAGATATACCTACTCTGCCTGCACAAAACATTTATTAGCATGCATCCTGACTACATGGTCACTGGTGTTGTTAAACCATATGGACTCTTTTCATTTCATTTCATTTCATTTCAGGATAATGCGGTCAGCATAGTAGGTGGCGAGCCTCTATGCCACCCCGCCTTATCCGTGCTCCCATAGCACTCATCATTGTTTCCTCCTAGGCCGAATCGGTCCCCAGGGCCCTAGGAACCGTTCGAGGAAATTATTACTCAATCCTTGTATACAAGTTGTCCATTACCATACGAATGCGTGTCCGACTCGATTATGAACATAATCGCATGGTAATATATATTAAAGAAAGTAAAGGCAACAGTGCATCATTAGTCATATTTAATGACTTATTCATTTCATCATTACCATCATTTCATTTGGTGATCTCAACGATCCCAGCTTTATCATTTCTCATATCATTCCTTCCTTAAGAGGAACGTAACATTCATTCATTTCATAGGGACATTTATTTATTCATTCATTCTTATAAGGGACAGGCAGCATTTCATATTCTTGCAACAGATATACGGAGAGTACATAATTCTAGTATTTTATTCAGTTCATTGGGTCGATAGCATAGCCAGTTCATTTCATATTCTATCATTCATAAGGCATCTCATTAATCAAGTGTCTACTTGTTCCGGCAGCGTTAAAGCAATGTTATCAATTTATTCTTCATGCCTCAAATCATATTAGCAGTTCAATGTGTTGTACATTTCAATAATTCTCAGCATAAGCATCTCTATTATTCAGCAACTAAAACATGGAACATTTAGGGATAGTTCATAGCATTTCAATACTTCATTTATTAAGCATGAAGGAGTAAGGAGGAGGAAGGACAGTTCCACTCACTTGCAATAAAGGGTCTTCCTGATCCGATTACACATAATTCCACTAAGCGTAGCTCCACCAGCGAGCCACGTTCCAATACCCATTCCCTCTAGCCAGCTAAGAGAGACTGCATCAGTCTCAATTCTCCAGATTCCCAACTTAAGTCACGGTCCAATATCTTGATAGCATCCAACAAGCCAACCAAATGCCTCGTGCGGAGCGGGGCATTACATAATATACCACTCAGAAAAAGTTTCGTCCTCGAAACTTAAGGAAACAACTTTTCTACTAGATTCACTTAATCATAATGAGTTACTCATTCAGCTTCAATTCAATATTCATTTCAGCCCACTCGGTCATTTCAAAATAGTTATCTAACTGTATCATTTTAATCCATCAACGATTCAATCCATCTTTCTCTTTTCCAAATACTTGTAACTTCTTATTGATTCACCAATATTTTTCTTGTATTCTATCTTGGTCGCAACACATCACTTCGTTTGGATCCATACACATATTTCAGGCGTCCCCAAAACATATGCATTTCAGCCAAAGTCCGCGCTAGTGCGAAAAAAAAATTCTTTCCATAATGTTATCTGAGTCGCAACCTATCACTTCGGCTGGATCCATACACATATTTCAGGCGTCCCCAAAACATATATACTTCAGCCAACTTCCATGTTAGTGCGATTCGATCAGCCACGATATAACTCTCTTTTCCAAATCCGACTTAGCATCCTTTCAATTGACTTATCACTTTATTCAGTTTGCCACAATCAGTATCTTCCAGGCCACAATACTTAATATCAGGGACAATTTGGTTAAGTTCTATACCCAAGCATAATATTTTCTAACATTCGATCAAGGGTCTAACTTAGAGCCAATCATATCAAGAGTTCACAACATGTAATCATATTCCTTCCCAATCCAACAATATTTCTCACCGAGGCAATTCATCTTTTATAAAAGATACAATCCGACGTCTCTCACTATCGATTACCCGAGTCAGGGTATAATTCTATGCAACAGTCAAGCTTAACTTAGCTACCCGACTATAGGTACACTCAAGTCTTACCTTACGATTACAATTCCCACTTATGGCCGACATATAATCCTGAAGGGTCAAACATCTCTTAAGGCACAAGTTGAAGCATACATTCCCTTAGCTCAATATTTATTACCACCATCTCTCATTCAATGCCACAAGGTCATCCTATGGGTCTCCAATGGTCACCAATTATTCATTCAATCTCTAAGGTTAGCTACACTGACAGCTAAACTTAATCGTTCAGGTGACTTTCCTAGAGTGGACGGCTACTAGGGTTATACTAGTTTTTTATTCTTAAGGCCAACAAGCAACCAACAGTTCTAAGGAACTCTACCCAAACCTATGGGTTTTAACTTAGTCTTAATAACTAATCGCCATTGTTGGCTATGCCAACAATTGGTCATACAGCCCACGGTTTCTAGGGTCAAGTCTATCTATCTAGTGTCTTCCTCAAGAAAATAATTCCCACAGAGGCTCACTCTAGACTTGTCCAACGATTAACTAAGATCGATCTATCAACATTACAGTCAATTCCCAATTCGACATACGATTCTCATTGTTCTAACAATCCATCAAGTAAAATTCTCAATGATTCAATTTCTATTCCAATTCCTTTGTACTCACACGAACCCATAAGCCAAGGCTAACTATTCAAGGGTCATCGATTCCGTTAGTCTCAACAGGACTATGGAACCATACTATTCGGTCCGTATGACAGAGTCACACCACTAAGTCATAAGCCAACAATCTATATTCCAACCAACAATCACCTATACCGACATTATCCAACACATTTGCAATTTCTCGTTCCTGTTTGTTTCTCAATCATCAAACTATCTTACCGGCATTCTTAAATCTCTGCAGCAATGGTCGAGTAGTTCATCCCATTCAATCCGACAATTTATCTATTCATCCCATTCAATCCGACAATTTATCTATCACTTAACCATCCTCTATGTAACAAAATATTCAGGATTGCTACTTGTTACTTCTCTAGTGCAATTCAATTCCTCAACATACATGCACATATGCAACGACTATCCTTTGGTGATCAAGATTGATTAACATCTATTACACCTTAGGGTCAAGGCACAAATATCTGGTATTCCTTTGGTTCACCGACAATATTTTCAAAACTTTTTAGCTTAGCAACCAACATTGTATTAGCCGCATATAATTTGCATCCAACCAATCGAAATCAATATTCAGATTTTCTAAGCCACAATATTCTCTTGCCATATCCATTTACCCATAACATACTAACTGTCTTACTAGTCTGAGTCATCACTCGACTAAACAATTTCTAACCAAGCCACCGATCACAATTTTCGACAATCTCGCTACCCCACATTATCACCGTCAAGGGACATTCGAGTCACCTAGCAACAATACATGACTCCCAGCTAAGTCTCGGCACTACCAGTACCCACAGATAGTCTTATTGATATCCTATGGGAAAGGGTCAACATACATCTCGTTCTGAGGTGGTAGAGGCAATATACCACTCAGAGACGAAGCCATCCTTAAGCAATACCAACTCAATTCTATTCCGAACTTCCGGGATCTATAATGATCACAATACTTAACCAACATTTCGGGGTCTCAATATCACAAGCCAACATTCTTAGGGTCCCAAAAGTACTAGTTATCACCCCTGAGTCGACTCACCAGTTATGTCGAACTCATCCATCAATTATTTCATTTCCAAATCTTTTCCAACATCACATGCAATTCTCAACTTGTTACAGCATACATAGCCACTTTCTTCTATTCCCACAATTCCAACCATTATTCATACTATAGCATACTATGGCATCGAGTCATTGTTGGGTTATTTGTGTCCAAACCAACAACAATCATTCATTCAGGGGCATCACAATGTATATAGACTTATTGTATGGAACATCCAGTGAGCAGCCAAGAGGGTCAATGATCTTTCAGACACAACAATATAGGATGAGTACAGAACAATAACAACATAATTGTGGAAGCAATCTTTGATTTAATCGCGGAAGTAACGTTGAGTGATCGCAGAAGCAACTTTGGCTAATCGTCGACGCAACTTTGATTTGAACGAATCAAAGAAGAGACCAAGGACGTAAAGCCATGCTCTGATACCAATTTGTCACGTCCCGATTCGTAGAGTCATTTATTATCTCATGGAATCGATCGTCCTCGCTTGGGCGTGATGCCGTACAAGTCTGGTATTGCACTTGTACAAGGCAAAGATGGTACATAATTGATAATCTTCAAATAGGAACATATTGCAGCGACAGAAGCAGATAAATTCAAGTATTTGAGGAGAATGTTTCTCATTGAGTAGAAGTACAATACTCCTTTATAGCAGCGGAGATAAACGGAGAACTTGAAGCCACACAAAGACATATAGAACTTTATTCTCTTTATTGATAATTGAAGAAAAGTACAAGACTTGTATTGAAGTACAATGCTTACAAAGTTTATATTTGATACTTGGATACATTGGATTACAACTCGATATACCGACTTGGCTTACAATCTCTCTGGTACAACTAATTACAATGTTCAATACATTATGCCCTTTATAAACAGAAGACATCATCTTGTACAAGGAGAGCTTTTGTATGCCTAACAATCTTCGATGCCGTGGAATCAGTCAAGCCAAATCTTCGTGTGTAGAATATTCCAAGCACGAGCACCTGCCTACAAAACGTGGGTCAGCACATCATCTATGTACTGGCGAACAGAATCCAATCCACTCGCCTAAACCAACATTAAAGTGATCATTTAAGCAAGCATTTATTAGAATGATCTTTCTACTTGGGGCCTAGCATTAGTTTACAGTTCATGGGCAATAATCAGAATGAAGCATGTAAACATATTCTTAGCAACATTCATGTGGACATAGCATTTTAGCATTCTTGATGTTATCATACAAAGGCATCATTGAGGCATACTAGGTGTTATCATGAAAAGGCATCATTGAGGCATCGTTAACATTAACATCATGTTATGACAGTTCTCACATCAAGCATCACTTAGCATGTATGTTATGGTTGAGCAATGTTTCATAGCAAGGCATCTTTCTTAGCATACTGAACTTAACATGTTAAGCAGGATCTCATGTTAAAAGGCTACAACACAGCAACATTTATTTGGCACATTAAGCACGCAAGTTAAACCAACACATATATTGAGTATATCACATTTAAGTGATTTCTTACCGTTAGCCGACTCCCTCGTACCTGCATCAAATACAGGTTAGCAGATATACTTACTCTGCCTGCACAAAACATTCATTAGCATGCATCCTGACTATATGGTCACTGGTGTTGTTAAACCATATGGACTCTTTTCATTTCATTTCATTTCAAGATAATGCGGTCAGCATAGTAGGTGGCGAGCCTCTATGCCACCCCGCCTTATCCGTGCTCTCATAGCACTCATCATTATTTCCTCCTAGGCCGAATCGGTCCCCAGGGCCCTAGGAACCGTTCGAGGAAATTATTACTCAATCCTTGTATACAAGTTGTCCATGACCATACGAATACGTGTCCGACTCGATTGTGAACATAATCGCATGGTAATATATATTAAAGAAAGTAAAGGCAACAGTGCATCATTAGTCATATTCAATGACTTATTCATTTTATCATTACCATCATTTCATTTGGTGATCTCAACGATCCCAGCTTTATCATTTCTCATATTATTCCTTCCTTAAGAGGAACGTAACATTCATTCATTTCATAGGGACATTTATTCATTCATTCATTCTTATAAGGGACAGACAGCATTTCATATTCTTGCAACATATATACGGAGAGTACATAATTCTAGTATTTCATTCAGTTCATTGGGTCGATAGCATAGCCAGTTCATTTCTTATTCTATCATTCACAAGGCATCTCATTAATCAAGTGTCTACTTGTTCCGGCAGCGTTAAAGCATAAGGGACAATGTTATCAATTCATTCTTCATGCCTCAAATCATATTAGCAGTTCAATGTGTTATACATTTCAATAATTCTCAGCATAAGCATCTCTATTATTCAGCAACTAAAACATGGAACATTTAGGGACAGTTCATAGCATTTCAATACTTCATTTATTAAGCATGAAGGAGTAAGGAGGAGGAAGGACAGTTCCACTCACTTGCAATAAAGGGTCTTCCTGATCCGATCACACATAATTCCACTAAGCGTATCTCCACCAGCGAGCCACGTTCCAATACCCATTCCATCTTGCCAGCTAAGAGAGACTGCATCAGTCTCAATTCTCCAGATTCCCAACTTAAGTCACGGTCCAATATCTTGATAGCATCCAACAAGCCAACCAAATACCTCGTGCGGAGCGGGGCATTACATCCGGAGTGCATGTTTGGCTTCTGTGTCCGATAAACATCCTAACAGTAGCCCATCAAAAGAGTGTTGGTACAGCATTTTGGTAGCTGTATCATAGTAAAATCTAAGGGATCGTCTTTGGACAGATACTGCTTCTTTTGGGTCCTCAGGGAGGATTCCATAGACAGCGTAGTCTATAAAAGGAAATCTCCAGTCTTTAACGTCGACGTTTGTTTATCGTTGTGTAACTGTGATGAGTATGCAAGGCATCTTTCACACAAAATAGTTCTCGACCAGACACTGTGATTGACTATTGAGTATTGGTAGGAACGGTTAGGGAAGCAGCAAGATCGACTAAAGCATCTGCTTCTATATTCTGTAGTCGAGGCACGTGCTCGATGAAGAATCAAGCGAAAGTAGAAGCCAATTCGATTGTCGCCTTATGATATGGGATGAGGTCTTTGTGACGAACTTCCTAATTCCCTCGGACCTGACTAACTATTAGCTTAGAATCGCCATAAGTTTCTAGATAGTCAACTTCCAGTTGTTTGGTCAATTGAAGGCCGATCAATAGGGCATTATATTCGGCCACGTTGTTAGTATAGGGTTCCATGAGGGAATATGCATGATGTATAACCAGATGGTCGGGCGACACAAGCACGACGCCTACTCCGACCATGATATTCCTTTTAGGTCTTGTTCTTGATGTACCGTCAAAGAACATTTGCCAAATGGAGATTTCTTCAGTTGCGTTGTTAGACTCCACTACTTCATCAGGGATTTCGTCGTAGAGTTTGGAGGATTCTGGCACTGGATGAGCTGCTAAAAAATCAGCTAACGCTTGGCCATTTACTGCTTTCTGAGAAATAAACAACATATTGTATGGAGTCAACAGCATTGCCCATGTAGCTAAACGGGAATTAAGAGAACCCTGTTTACTCATGAGTATTCTGAGAGGATTGACTTTAGATATGATGTGGATAGTCTATCCAGACACATAGTGGCGTATCTTCTGGATAGCAAATACCAGTACAAGACATTCCTTTTCTATAGGTGTGTATCTGTGGTCGGCACCTACCATCATGCGGCTGAGGTAGTAGATTGCCTGTTCATGGCCACATTCATTCTTCTAAGCTAATAGGGCACAAAGGGAATGGTCCATAGCGCGGACATATAGTAAGAAGGGCTTCCCCATTATTGGAGCCACCAATACTGGGGGGCTTGTAAGATACTTCTTGATCTCGTCAAATGTGCGTTGACATTGTTCAGTCCAGACGAAAGATTTTTCTTTCTTCATGAGTTGAGTAAACGGTTGACACCTTCCAGAAAGGTTCAAAATGAATCGTCTGATGTAGGCTAGCCTTCCTTGATGTCCGCGTAGCTCTTTGAGATTTCTTGGAGGATACATATCGAGGATAGCTTTCACTTTCTCTGGGTCAAGGTGTATACCCTTTGAAGTGATAACAAAACCAAGGAACTTGTCGCTGGAGACTCCCAGAAAAGACCTGGTTGGATACATCTTGAGTTGGTGTACACGTATTAGTTCGAACACCGTTCTCAAGTCTTGGAGGTGGTTGCCTTTGAGATGACTTTTAACTGCGATATCGTCTACATAGCATTCTACTGTTTTGCGTAAATGATCGTAAAAAATTATCTTCATAGCTCGCTGGCATGTTTTCCCTACATTTTTCAATCCGAAGGACATCATCGTATAGCAGTATACCCCCAACGATGTTCGAAAAGATGTGAGCTTCTCATCGTCAGAGAACATCTTGATCTAGTTGTAGCCTAAGAACCCATCCATGAAGGACATCCGCTCGAAGCTGTAAGTATTGTCGATCATTACGTCGGTGATCGGTAGAGGGAACTCATCTTTCGGGCATGCAGAGTTCAAATAACAGTAATCGAAACAGACTCGAACTTTACCGTTCTTTTTCATGATTGGAACAATGTTAGCGACCTAGTCAGGGTATTGTTCTTCGCGAATGAATCTACTTGCAATAAGCTTCTTGACTTCACTCTCGATGGCCTCCATGATATCTGGTCGGAATCGTCATTGCTGCTGCTTCACTGGTTTAGCTTTAGATGAAATATTTAGGCAGTGCATAGCGACTTTAGGGTCGAAGCCTGACATGTCTTCATAGCTCCATGTAAATACGTCAATGTATTCTCTTATAAGCTGTATAAGAGATTGTCGTTCATCGCCAGATAGACTTTTGCTGATGAAGAATGGTTTAAGAGATGATTCATCTCCTAAATTGACTTGGATGACTTTGTCTCCAGTAGGTGGTTCACGTTGTTCGAAACGTAACTCCCACCTAGTATCCATCTTTTGAGCCCATTGTTCAAGTTCGATCGATTGGACATCGTATGCAATTTGGTCAACTGACACCATGTTGACCGACAAAGTTGCTTTGAACATGTCTACGATGCTGGAGTCTCAATCCCAGAGACAGGAATCAGAAGAATGAGAACAATAATCTGCTTCGACGTCTAATTTTTCAGGAGTTGTTGGAGGAGTGACATAACCCAAATCAATACCGCTTTGTTGATAATAAATCTCGGGTTTGCGGGGAGGAGAAAAGTGACGTATTGGCAACCGTCGTCCCCAGCCATTGTTTGGCCCCTGGTCGCTTTTTATATCATATCCCATATTCTGGATGATATTCTTGGCCTGCCAACTATATCAGAAGAGTTGCATTTTTCCAGAGTCATAATCATCTTCAGTGTTGTTATTGGAAGAAGTAGAGTCCAGAACGAACTTTCTTTCGCCAATTATTCGACCAATGATGATTAGTTCTTCATCCTTCTTTCTAGCTGGAACGATGAAGTAGTAGATATCTTCTGGCCAGACTTTTTCCTGCAGATGAGGTGTCTTGATCTGCATGCAGAGGTGTGGTCCTATGCCGTGCTCTATAGCGTATATCGTATCTACATACTGGTTTACAGATTGGTAGGCATCGGAGTAATTCAAAGATAAACCTTTACTTAGAAAATATGCAAGTTCTTCTTCAGGGATAACAACATCTACTGAAGGTACATTATTATGATTATTGATATACTCATTGAGAGGATCATTGTCTGGAACATGAGCCATAAACTTGGCCAAGTTCACCATATAGGGTAACTCTTCAGGATTGGGAGGACGAACTTCAGCAGGTTCCACCCGAGGTGTCTTACAGAGACTGATGGTCAATGGTTTGAACTTATCAGGATTCTTCTTTTTAACCCAGATTGTGAGAGGCTTTGGAGTACTTTTTAGAGTAGTACATCCTTTGACTCGAATAATTAGGGAACCATTACTGGAGGATGAATATACTTCAGCTTCATCGTCAGCTTCGTTGCCGTCTTCTTTAGAGGACTGAGATTGATAAAGTACCGAATCTCCGTAATAGGCTTCAATGCCCTTAAAAGGATCGACAAACTCCATCTTCACTACACCATCGCTGTTGACGTACTTGAAGCACTGGTGAAGTGTGGAAGGAACGATCATGTTTTCGTGTATCCACGAACGTCCCAATAAGACGTTATAGGATACATTGGTGTCGATTACATAGCAATAAACTTCTATTCGGAGATCACCAATCTGGCACTTGAGACGGATCTTGCCCAGCGGGTGGCTTCTTCCAGCATTAAAAGCCGTGACAGTTGTATTGGTTGCAGATAGCTTGTGTAGAGGGATTCCTAGAATTTGGAGTAAACTTGTAGGAATGATGCTAAGGGAGGAACCTGGATCGATGTGCATCTGATCCACCTTAATTGCCCCGATATATCCTGTATAATACAGAGGTCTATCATGACGATTATTTTTTAGTAGCATGTCCACCTGTGAAAATATGATATTGGGCACCACTTCCATAGTACTATGGCAGTGAGGACAAGAGACAGGGTCTTAAGCGGGAGCTTTGACTTCAGCGAGATAAGAGTCGGCATGTAGTAATGCCTTACTTAAGGCCTTTCGTATTTCTTTGGAGAGTCGCAATAGATCGAATAGAGGCAGCCTGGCAGGTGTATTGGCCAGCTGTGCCAATATGTCAAAGTTGTAAGGTCGATCCATGCCTTCGGGAGTTGGTGCCTTTAGCGACTTATCAAATCTCGTCTCCTTCTGCTTGGCTTTGTCGGTAGTTGAAGGCTTAGATGGACTGGCTTCTTAACTTGTGGGGGCAGCAGGAGCTTGAGAAGGTACTGCCTCTTCTTGTGCAGGGTCGTAAGTCCGTAGGTAAGCCTTCCCAGATCGCGTCTCGCCAGATAGAACTTCGTAAATGGGGGAAGACAGCATATGACATGATTTGTATTTCTTGCCCCACTTTACTTTGGGAGATACCACCCTCTGTGTCATTTCTTGTACAAGGTCCGGATGGACCCACATGATCTCACCACGTTCAGTCGTGAGTGGCACCAAAGTTGAGTTGCATGCTGGCGGCAGGTTGACGACTTCTATTATTGCCTTGGGGATCGGGACTACGCCGTCTGGGATTCTTTGGGAGGAAAGTCACCAAATTGAAGAGAGATGATGTTAGAAGATACGATCTTGTCTTCAGCTTCGAGGTTGATTACTTGGCAGTCGATAAGCTGTTGTATCTTCTTCTTCAGGATGATGCAATCCTTGGTAGAGTGGTGCACGTACTGATGATAAAGATAGTACTTGGGATCGTTGAGTTGGTCGCCTCTGCAGGACGTCGTGGTGGAGGCAATGTCAGTTTATTACCCTTCGTCAATGTGTGAAAAATGGTAATAACATCGTCCTCGTCAAAGGAGAAAGCCTCCTTAGGTTTTCTAGGAGCGCCCTGAGAATTGGAAGCTCCCTTGGAAGTGTCGACCTTCAAGATTTCTTTCCCTTTACCCCCACAGACAGGGATAGTTTGAGGGTGTTTGCCTTTATCTTCAGATTTGGGTGTTTTTAACCCCAGTAATTCCAGATTAGGGACGTCATTTTCAGCAACATCAGCGGCCCCAATGAAAATGGGCCATGTATCATACTTATGTATACCCAGACTAAACTTTACTTTAAGAAGGAAGTTATGTCGACAAGTATCCATAAGTTATGAGTCTGGTATACCGAAGGACATCTTCAATGCTAGTCGCCTGAAGCGTTGGATGAAAGCAATGACAGACTCAGTCCTCCTTTGCTTGGTCTCGATGAGGGTGGACATACTAACATGTATGCCACTCTCGTAAAACCTGTTGAAGAAAAGCCTCTCCAAGTCTTTAAAAGAATTGATACAACCGTCAGGCAGACTGCAGAACTATTGAAAAGCTACCCCTTTCAAGGTGCTAATAAATAGCTTTGACAAGAACGGATCTTTCCTGGGTAAGTGTAGAGTCTGCGTGTTGAAGTATGTCATGTGTTGACGAGGAGAAGTCATCCCGTCAAATGAATTTAGCGTCAGTGGGTTATAGTTAGGAGGGCAAGTAGCATTCTTCCATTCAGAAGGATAAGGTTGAGATATCCCCATCTTCTGAAGCTCATTTTTATGTGAGATGGTATCGAGACGGGCAAGAAAAGAATCAATTATATCTTGTTGATTGAGTAGGTGTTGAGAAACGACTGCTGTACGGTTGTCAGGCATCGTTAGTGAAGGACCACCCACAACATTTGTAAGATTTAGAGGAGGCACAATGGAATGATACTCCTTATGTAGTAAAGGAGGGTTGTTGCTATGAGCCGGACTAACGTGTACCGAGATATTTTGTTGAGGTGGAGGAACTGCCCCAGCAGCTTGGACCGCCATGATACTGGTAAGCATATCTGTGATATTGGCAAATATTGTTTCAAGACCCTCCAGCCGTTTGTTGGTCTGATCACTGGCTTCTTCAGGTCTATCTCCATCCGCCATGTATGTAGATAACATACGAGGATGAACAGAGAAAATCGTACAATTGATGCTGATACTGTTTGTTTCTGAGTTAAAAAGTCCCTCGTCTTCAGGTAGGGAAGGTAGATAGTCACCGTCAGACTCGGAAAGATCATCTTCATCTGGAAGGCTATCCCCGGTGTGAAGGTCATCTGCTTCAGACTCTGAGGGAATACTACCCCCAGCTGAAGGATCATCACCTCCAGCTTGGGAGTCCTCGTCATCTATACGGAATCTCGTCCTCGACCGAGTACCCATATAGACTCTTTCAGATGTGACAGCCTGCTGGCTGTCTGTTGGCAAACTTCTTCTTCTTCTGTTCGCAGAACTGAGAGAAAAAGTTGGGTTCGTGGTCCACCTTCTTTGATTAGGTCTCCCATAAGGGGGATCCCATTAAGCCATGTTGGATGAAACACACAGCGGCTTTTCATCGTCAAAGCAATGCAGTCGTCGAAACACGGACTGCGTCTGAGGCACTCTCGTTGCTTTGAAGCAGTAACAGTTGATAACAATACTGGTGCACAGATGTACACCATGAATTACTGTATCCTCCCTCGCTTAACGCTTATGATTTATCATGTCGCGTAAGTCAGCGGAAGGGTGTTTTGCCTTAAAACCCATGTCACATGCATCGTCGAGCTTTGTATATGGGTTTGTAAGGAGAGTTGGTACATCCGAACTTAGTTCACGTGCAGGGGCAACCCCCACACCTAAGTTCTGTGATGACCTTGAAGACAGCCCCGTGCTATACGCGTTGGGGCCTGTCTTTTTGCTGTGGGCGCATAGACCCTGGAGTCTGCCTTTGGGCGCATGCTTTTCAGAAGTATTGGCAGCATGCCTAAGCTTTCTTGATGTGGGCGCATAGTATAGGTCAGTAGAGCTTGGGCGCATGACCCTGGGTGCATAATCTGTCAAAGACAGAAGTCTTTTGGCCAGAGTTATGCACCCACACACCCTCTTGGGCGTACAGCTTTGGGCGCATACTTGGTGAAGCGACACTGTTTTCTTCCAGCTTCGCCTCCTTCGTTTGTGAGCCTCGTTGAGTTTGCCCAGAGTGTCGAACACTTTGATACTTAGCATCATAGTGTTTTCCTTTGCCAAGTCTCGAGCGTTGAATACTCTATTGTTGGTTGCACAAGAGAGAAGTCGCTGGACTAGTAGATCCTGGAACGGTATGAGCCTTCTTCATTTGTGGAGCTTCTATGGCAGAGCCGTGCGCCCATAGAGGAGCTCTATACGCCCACGTGACAGAGTCCTTTGGTTGCATATCTTCAATGACACTGGCAGGATATGCCCCGCGAGCATTCGGAAGCCAAGTCTTGCGAGACTTGTTTGGCTTCGCTAATTTTGAGGGAGTAGAGCCGTCCCTCGTGAGCATCTCTTTGAACGCCTGCTGATCGAACTTCACGATCACCATCTTCTGAGTGCTCCCTACTTTGTCGGTATCGGATTGCATCACCACCTTCTCGTCAGAGGAAAAGGTAGTCCCCAGCAGATTCGTTATTTTTATGGACAAACACAAAAAGGAAAAAGAAACACTGTCTTTTCTTATTGGTGCAAGGCACCACAAATCGAGTACGCCTGAGAGATCCTGCACTGAGGATCCCTGAGTACAAAAAGAATTCTGGGGAATGAGATGATGGAGATCAAGCGGCAGTTGCTCTTTTACTCCGTTGACACTCCGATTACAAAAGTGTGACAAAACCTAAGAAAATTACTAACTTTCGGCTCACTGGTATGAAGTGCAGCAATTTGGCTATTGAAAATGCTCTCCGTTCTGTGTTTTGAAGAGGTATGAGACCCATTTTTGTAGTCGTTCTTGAGCTGGAATGATGTTATGCTCCCACATGAGAAAATACCCTGATTTTCATGTGGGCACATAGTCCTACTTTAGGTGCATAGAGTGTAGGCACATGCAGACTACGTGATCGTGGGTTGATCGTGGGTTTGACGTGGCTACATGCTTCGGTGCAAGACTGCTCGTGGAGACTGACGTGGCCGTATGCTTCGTTGCACGATTGATCGTAGGTTTGATCGAGTCGGGGGTTATTCTGACTTGGGCACATGACCTGAAACAGGGCTATGCGCCCCTTCTTGAGGAGCCTAGAGTGGGCGTATGGGCGCATAACTTGCTGGTGGCTTGGGCGCATAGCTTGCTCTGGTGGCTTGGGCGCGTAGTATGCTCTGGAGACTTGGGCACATAGCATGCTCTGGAGACTTGGGTGCATAGCATGCTCTGGTCACTTAGGCACATATGACTTCTCTGGTTTAGGTGCATGGTTGTCAAGATAGCTAAAATTTTCATGCTTCTACAGAGGTGTCTGAAATGGACGTATCAAATGAGGATGAAGAATTTGAAGATGAAGTTGAAAGTGGAAGTGATAGTAAAAATAAAGAAGTAGAAGATAATTCGAAAAATGAAGAAGAATCAGAAGATTAGTACGTATGACTTACTTATGAGTATCATCATACCATTTTTTATTTCTATTAGATTAGTATTGATTATTTGTATCAACACACCATTTTTTTGTTTTGTATTAGATTTGCATTGATTATTTGTATTATCACACCATTTTTTATTTCTTTCATATTTACATATGGCGGGTCGAGGCCGTGGATGACGTCGAGGATCTTCATCCCCTCCTCCTCCTCCTATGACTACTCCAATTGCAGATCGCTGAGGAGTTAGCAAGGATTACTTCATTGTTGAGGAGGATGGCTTATCTTCGTCGTTCACTCGTTCATCGGTAGGTGGAGCTAGCCCTATTCGGTCAACATCTGCTCCTACTATGATGTTGCCCCCCTGTTTCGACTCTGTCTTCTATATCGGGGACTACACCTGTCGCTCCTACTGGGCGAATCCATATCCTGGCCTTTTGGTAGACCATAGAGAGTATATACGTCGACTAGGATTTGCAGACCCTCCTACTCTACCAGAGCGGACAGACAACATCACTCGTCCCTAGCTGTGGGCCGATGTTGCGACGTAAGTATATAATTGTTATTATACACTTTTATTCATACTCTCTTTATTTTCTCATGTTACATTGTTTTGTTAATTCCAGGTTCTTTCAGCTCTAGGCTGGTAGAGATTTGGGCAACTTGATGCGTCGTCAATTCCATGGTCCTTATCTCAACTTTGGGGACATCCCACTTGATAAACGATTCATTTGGCTAGAGATGTAGTACCTCGTCCCTACATCGTGCCCTATTTCCGTCCATAGGATGCGCGAAAAAGGAACACTGTCGCTATCGATTCGGTCGGAACCGATAGGTCGGAATCGGCCGAATCGGTCGAACGAGAATGGTTGAATTAAGATCCATTCCCAATTATGGAATAGCTTCTTTGGAACCAAGTCCCATATTCAACGGTTTGTGCCTTGAGGATTGGCTCTGTGGCTGAGTCAGAAGAGACCTCCCGTTGCTCTGGTTTTCATGCCGCGCTTGATTTGGCTTTGGTTTTCGTGAATGCATTTTCTATGGATTTTCATCACTTGTATTTTGAGCTTCGCATTCATATCGAAATTCCTTGAATTACACAGTGTTCTAATCAGTTGCTTATGCGATTACAGGTGATCGCGTAGGCGACGTCAGCGCAGCCAACCAGTCCCTCGCCTGAAGCAAGTCTAAGGCGAGTGGCTGACCTACTTCGCCTCGACCCTCTATTTCAAAATCCATATGAAGTTAAATGAAATGCATATGAAGTTAAATGAAATGCTTGTCATTATAGTATAGAATCAAAGAAATTATGGCACGATTCTTCACAAAACACTTGCTATCAAACTGCCGATATTGAAAATAGAAAACGTGCTTTCTTACACAATTCCACTTAGCCTAAGCAAAACAATGAATGAATCGATTAATGTTTATCGCAATGATATGGCTAAGTGAGCAAATCGACTAAGTTCAAAAGAAAGGCTATGTTTTGCAACTAAGAGAGAAAGGTTAAGGTTCTAGAAAAGAGAGCATTTTTCAAGACTCTGTAAAATGGTCATTGGACAACTTGTCGACAAGGTGTAGTTTCTTCGAACGGTTGCCTAGGCCAAGTAACCGATTCGGCCCGGGAGGAACGAGTATAGCAACCGCCAGCCTTACATCAGCATGGATTATTCGGGAACTTTCGTACATGGCTCGCTACCCGCTGCGAAAGGGTCGCCGTCTAACCCAGCTATAGTCCGTGATGGCTTGACATTGCCAGTGACCTTCACATCCCTTCACTGCTTGAACTAATGCACGTGACATAGGATGAATATGATAATGCTTAATGTATACAATTTTATATGCTTGCCTCAAAACATGTTAACATTCAATTCGATCTGGATGGTTAGAAAGATCACAGAAATAGCTAGCTAACATGTTTATAAAACTGCTTGAATCAAATGCGGAGGTTAGATTTTAATTAGCCATTCGCCAGAACATGTGACATACCTATCCTCGTTCTTTGCAGGTCCCGTGAATCAGGAAGGACGTGCCAACTAGCTTGGCAACGTTCGTAATTTTGAAGCTTTGGCCGTGCATCGAAGACATTCACCGCAACTCCACTTTTGAAGACTCTTAACCGTCCAAGAAAGATGGCTCAACGTCACTCCATTCCAGGTCACTGGAAGACTCTGTTGTAAATTGAGGGATGTGTGCAATGTATGAAACGGCTATCTCATCGGCACTCTTTTGTAATTGAGTCATGTTGTAGCCCACATGGCATGAGTCCTGTACTGGTGTCTGTAAATTATGTCTATTATCAATAAAGATCAAAGTTTTCTCTACTTAATGTGTGATTCAATTTGTCTGCTTTCTCACTTAGATCTCGTGTTTTGGATTACCTTATGACCATGCCTTGTGCGATCTTAAATTAGGTTCGCACGACATCATGCCCGGGGGACGACTATCGATTCGACGGAATCGGGACGCGACAAGAGATACTTGGGGTATGCCTAAATAATATCGTCTTTCTTTATAATATTTCTTAAATATTTCCTAATTTGTTTTTATTTGTTCCTATTTGTAGAAGTTGTACTGGTGAACGACGCACAGAGATCAGGTAATCCGAAAGTGCTACAAGTTCCTTGCAAGCAAGAGGTTAAGGGATATGGTCAACGATCAGAAGGTATTGGCTACACTAAATAGTGCTCTTCGCAAGAAGTGGTTAAAGGAGGAATTTTGGGAGGGGATGAAGAAGAAGATGAACACTCCGATCTATAAGGCTAAGTGCGAGAAGGCAAAGGCTGCCCGTGCTAAGGGTGGTCACCACACGGGTGGATCCATCCTAATTTTAGAGCATTTTTGATGGTTGGTGAGTATTCTTATTTGTTATTTCTTCAATTGTTTAATTTTAATGTTGAGTTATAAATTGATGTTTAATTGTTACATTACAAGGAGGTCGCCAGGGCTGGCGACCCGAACACCGTCGACTTTTCTAAAGTTTTTGAGTGGACCCATAAGCGAAAGAAGGATGGGAAGCTCGTAGATGATAGGACGACCAAAGCCTATGTAAGTTTTTCGGGTCCTATCTAATTACATTTCTTCTTTATACGTAACTATATTTATTTTACCTATATAGTTAGTCCTAACTCTAAATATCCTAACCATAACCCTAATTAGCAATATAAATCAAATACAAATTTAGGAGACGTATGAGACACTAACCATAACAAAACTTAATAGTAACTAAAATATGAATATTAACTCAAAATCTATTCATCCATATAAATATAGGAGACGTATGAGACCCTAACCATAACAATAATTAGTAGTAACTAAAATATGAATAATAACTCTAAATCTATTCACTTATATAAATGTAGGAGACGTATGAGACTTTAGAGAGTCGAGTCGGTGAGGAAGGGACTACTGCTGGGGGTTGCCAAAGGGGGAGCTGGGACTAGTCAGCTACGGACGCCAGCTGCGAGGAACGACTTGTGGATACAAGCTGTCGTTAGAAGGAAAGGCGACAGCGTGTACGACACTGGATCGTTGGCATCCCAGTCATCCGTTTATTCCAGTGCTCCTCCACCTCCGCCTCCACCTGCACCTATAGATACGCAGATTGGTGATACTACCGAAACTTACAGTTTACAGCAGATTACACATATATTGGTGGCCCTACATGGTCAGATGACCCAGAAGACCAAAATTTTGGGCACAACAGGTATAATTCCTGATATTACTACACCAGCTCCTGCTTCGATCTCAACATCTCTGGCACGGCTCCTCCTCTGACCACAACGCCTACTGTACTAGCTTCTACTTTAACCACGGCACCTCTTGTCACGTCGACGACTTTTTCAGCCGTTCCTATCCAGGACATACAACGGATCATAAGTTTGGTGCTGGGGTAGATATATGCGTGTGGACATCCGCCTCTGCCTCTGCCACCTCCTCCACCATTAGTTTGATGTTTTTGAGTATCTTGTATTTGTAGAAGCTCCAAATGAATCAAACATTACCATGCACTACTAACAAAAGGTGCCAAGACTTAAATCATCAAATGGTGCTGGTTATTAGATGGCACCTAACATCAGATGGCACTGGACGACACGTGGCAGTCTTCTCCAAGAAGCTAAACAATTGTCATCATGACTGACAACACGCCAGTCGAGGAAAATCCGTTTCGAATCCCGAACGTGCGGCGCTCGAGGAGATTGTGTCAGATTTGTCATAATGACTGACAGCTGGCTCGCGCCACTCGTAGTTGGTGCAAGGTAATCAATGAATTAAGAAGATGGTACTAAACATCAGATAGCACCCGGCACCATTTAACAGTTGGCGCTAATCAATTCATTATCATCCAAAGCAGTTAGATTACGTGTCACGCATGCCACTAATCACGAAGAACGTGCACATGACCCTGCCCATGACCATGTGCATCTCTCTCACAGAATGCCACGCGTCCCATGCAGTTAAGTTAACCATTCGGGCGATAAGTGATGGTGCGCTAATTGCTGTCTGCACCAATCAGAATAACTGGCTTACAGTTATTTCAGAATTTTATAAATAGAGTTTCAAATCATTTCAAAAGAATGACTAATGATCATAATCTCCTGAGCACTTGCTGCAGCACTCCAAGGCTTTCTTCTTTAACATCGCATCGTCCAAGGGATAAAGCGATCGTCTTCAGATCAGATTCCTATATTTGTACTTTCCCAGAAATTAACTTGTACTCTTGTACACACTCTTTATAGTTTGTAATCAAACACTTTTTGTTTTTGCAAATAGTATTATTTTTTGTTGTATTGGATCGATGAGTGTATATGAACTTTACTAAGTTTATATATTATTAAAGGAATTTGTGTATATGTATTATATTGCGACTGCTGGATGAGTTTATATGGATTGTGCAGGATTGAATATATATTGGAGTTCATTTTATTGTATATATTGGTGCTGGATGAATTTGTGTATTATTTGAGGGATTTATGCAATTCATATAATTGAATATATATTTTACAGGTTTGAGAAAAGCAGGAACCAATTATTCTGGCAATAATGGCCAGCTTAGTGACTGACCAATGATGGAATAGCGACGGAGATCTAGAAAAATTTGTAGGCTAGCGACGGTTTTTCGACAACTACTGACGAAAATTCTGAAGGCCACCAACTAACCAATGACAAAAATTTCCGTCGCTGACGTGCTGTCTGATACCAGAAGCGTATCAGACGAGTTAGCGACGGAAATATCCGTCACGGAGCTTCTGCAAAATTTGTATTTTTGGCTCACAAAAGTCTGTTGGTAATCTGTCGCTAATATGTCACAGAGTTTGCCGACAGTTTTTGTACGTTGCTAATTCGTCACTAGTTTTGATCGGCAGATCCACCCCTAATTTGTCGCTATAGCGACGGAGTACCGACGTATTTGTCATAGAGATGAAAAAGCTATCGACGTACCATTTTCGTCGATAATCCATCTGTAAACTTAATTAGCGACAAAAATGTCGTATTTAGCGACGGATTTATCCTTCACTAATCACCAATATTTTTGTAGTGGAACTAATGTTGGAAGTTGGGCCTAGAATTACGGTAAATGGTCAAAATGGCCTAAGTTGATTCGAAGTTGTGCAAAGTCAAAAGAATATTGGGGAACAAATTTGGATGGGACATGGTATATCGAATTGAAGGTAGACGTGTCTAGAATTCAAATATAGAAATAAATTTGAGAAATTGATATTTATTGTGCTCAAAAAATTAAAGCTACGGTAAAGTACTACTATAGTCATTATTGACTTAAAATATAGTTTAATATTTAAAATATCCATGTAAAATAAAATAAAAATAAATAAAAATAAATCAGAGTGCTTACATCCATTCATTGTACAAACGAAAGGTAGTTAGCAATCAGGTATTTTTTATTTGCAAATTCGTCAACTCGAAGTACACGGAGCGTGCCTTGGTGACACAATATCTGAACAACGTTCAGTATATCATCAATCAGCTGTCTGTGATGAAGATGAGCTTAAGGCCCTTTTGCTTTTGGGTTCTCTTCCAAAAATCTAGTAGACATTGGTGGTGCCGGTGAGAAACTCTGCACCGGATGGAGTTGTCACGTTAGAGGGCGCCAAAAGTATCTTGTTGAATAAGAAGGTCCAATGTAAGATAGAATCTTTATAGGAGTCTGCTCTGGTGGCATCCTACAGGAAGGAAAGACCCAAGTCACAAACGAGGACATAGAAGAGTTCTCGGGATCCTTCAATTAAGGACCGCTTGGAGGGCTGCTATTATTGTGGTGAAATGGGTCATTTAAGAGGAACTGTCAAAAGCTTGTATATGATAAGGCTAAAGGCAAGGAAGATCAGGTACATCTTGCGACTACAGGAGGTCTCATCATTGTATCAACCGACGCAAATGAACCTTATAGCATTTGTCGTAATGGTGATTAGGTCTTGGACATACGACATTGTATCACGCCATTCCACAAAAGAGGATATTCGATATATCGACTGGTAGGTTTAGACATGTGAAGATAGGCAACAAGAGAAAAGCTATAGTTGTGGGTGTTGGGGATGTGCACTTGACAACAAAGTTTGGTGAGAAGCTCATTTCTAAAGGGATTCAGCATGTTCCAAGTTCGACTATAACTTGGTTTCAGTAGGAAAGCTGTGAATGATGGTTTTCGTAGTATGTTTGGGGACAAGGACTGGAAGCTTACGAAGGGTTTCCAACAGCTGGCGCGAGGAGATATGTGTTATGGTATATAAATGGTCAAGTAGCTGAGGTGTACTTGGCAGACAACAGGCGTTGGATGCAGGCTCAAGGGATGTTCACTGGTATTAATACATCCTCGAGTAGAACATCATATACTGTGTACACTATCGATGACCCACAACATACGTATGATAACCTTCACAGGAGGAACTGGGCTATTTAAATGCCAAGGATCTACTCTGGTTCAAAGATTTACATGGTCCACTGGTGGATAACAGCTCCAAGCCATTAGACAAGTCTGCTGATGAATGGAAGCGATTGGATCAAAAACGTCAATGTATTCATCCATCAATGGCTGGACGATTCAACGTTTCATCATATGTATATGGAGAGTTCGACAAAAGTACTTTGGGAGAAGCTGTATTCGTTGTACGAACCAAAAACAGTTAGCAATAAGGTATTTCTTGTAAAACCCCTAAAGTTTTGAATTTTTTTATTATTAATTTTATTTAAATAGGATTTTATAGAATTTATGAGTATTTTTTAATTAAATTATTATTAAATATGACCTTAGCCATTGTTGAGTTTTGGAGCACAAGATGCCTAAGAATTGTGGGGCAGAAGATGTAGCAATGAGCCTTGACTAGTGTATTAGCCATGCTAGGGGAGGTCTAGCCATAGTGATGCCCGAACTAGAAAAACCAGGCCAAATTGTGAAAAGACACATTTAAATCATTTAATTAGTTATTATTTAATATATTGATTTTTAGATGACCCGGTTGTACCCAAACAGCCCGAACCGGACCCAAACCAATTCCAAGCCCATGTAGGCATGTAGTGGACCAAAGACGACCATGTAGGCAAGTTTTATGTGTGCAAAAATTTCTTAAATTATTTTAGAATTTGATATTGTATTTCTAATTATTAAATACTGTACAATATTGGTATTAATATTATTAAATAGGTGTTTGGCAATATTTGTACGATTTTTTTGGAGCCAAATAAGGAGTGCGTAGGTTATATTCACGAACACTACCATTGGTTTATTTTAGTATTATTAAGATGATTGTTATTATTATTATTATTATTATTATTATTATTATTGTGTTCTGGTTAATATTAAATAAAAATCATTATTATTATTGGTTGTATTTTCCTTGTTAAAGGAATATACCTATATATATAAATATTTCCATAAATAGGCCTACACTAGGAATAAATATTATTAAGATTTTTTTATTAGATTTATGTAGTATTATACATATTAAGATATATGTTGATATATATATATATATATATATATATATATATATATATATATATATATATATATATATATATATATATATATATATATATAGAAGCATGGAAAAGAACAAGAAAAGCCCATGCGGCTTAGACAGAAAGAGCCTCATGCGGCTCAGGAATCCATTAGGAATTCATGATGTTCAAAAGTTCCCAGCGAGACTCATGCGGTTCAGGAAAGAGCCACGTGGCCCTAAGCAGTTCGCCTCTACAGCTGGCCATAAAGCAACTACCTCATTAAATACCCTGACGGCAGCTCTGACAGAAAGGCGAAGTGACAACTTTGACATAAAGCTGAAATGATAGCTCTGACATGATGGCGTGCTCCTAGGAAAAAGAAGAAAATCTTTTATATAGCTGGCATGATCCGCCAAGTCCTAATGCTCCCTATGCGGCTGCCACCCCTATGCGACTGCCATCTTCATGCGACAGCCATCTTCATACGGCTGCCATCCTCATTTGGCTGCCTCCTTCATGCGGCTGCCACCTTCATGCGGCTGCCAACCTCATGCGGCTGCTACCTTTATGCGGCTAGGATCGTGGGGGCCACCCGTATGCGGTTCACTTAGAGACTGCACTCATGCGACTCTGTCAGGACGTCCCACTCATCACTGTTGAGACACGTGGCGGTCCTCATGACAGTTGAGACACGTGGCGGTCTTATCCCCTCGGAGTTATGGCTGCTAGCAAATCATAACAACCCAGATTTGTTACAACCATCATAATTACTCGGATCAAATCAGAATTATTGCAACCGAGCAAATTGAACACGTGGCAAGAGATCCGAGCTTGTCATGACAAATCATGAAGATTTGAGGCAATCAGCATTAATTGCCCATACGGATTTGGCACAATCAAAATTAACTGCCCAATTTTGATGCAATCAAGATTAATGGTCTAGATTATTGACCGCCGACCTTTTAATGGGCAATCATTACAAATCCAAATGATCACACCCCACTCCTATAAATAGTAAGGTGCTATTCCCTTGCAAGAGAAAGAGAGAGACGACTCCCCCGGCTGGATACACAGAGAGATAAAGGCACGCACAGAAGAGTCTTCCCACACATTTCGAGAGCATTTCTTCATCAGAGCCAAGGCTACGTCCGATCGTCCAAGGAGTAAGGCAGAGCTGCCGTCGCTTTTCTGAGCCTCTACCGTTACCCCCCAGAAAAACTAAACAATTGTACTTAGATTGATGTACCTTAGTTTTCGTCCCTAGGCTTTCTTTGTACAAGCGAGTTTGTGTTGTGAAGTAAAAGTCCAGTCCTCCCATATAACTGTTCTGTTCTTTTATAATCGATGGCAAACACGATGGCGACTCTGTTGGGGACTAACTTCTCCACGGCTGAGGAGTTGGTGACGCAATCGGACGCAGCCAAACTTGGCTCCACTCAACAAATGCTGGTCGCCCAGTCCGACCAGCAGGTATTTGAAGAAATGCTCACCGATGAAAGCGCTGGTCCGGTCCAACGGCGAGCCTGCACGAAGAAGGCCCGCAGGGAGTGGAGGCCCAAATCATTCGCTCCTCCCCAAGCTCTCGAAGAAGTACTCTCTGTTGCCCGAGACAGCGGAGAAGTCTCGCTTGCGGCCCCACTTCAGACCATAGAGGACTCTGCTGTCCCCAAGTCCGGTAGAAGAAAACACTATAATGCTGGACTTACAGGGGCAAAGAGGAACTCTATGCGGTCCAAGCCGTATAAGGGCGCCAGCCGCATGGAGAAGGCTCATGCGGCCGCAACCGCCAGCATGGAGAAGACTCATGCGGCCACAAAAGTCAGCTGCATGCAGAAAGCCCATGCGGCCAAAACTGCCAGCTGCATGCAGACAGCCTGCACGGTCACGACTTCCAGCCGCATCCCGAAGGTTCATGCGGCCTCCGCTTCTAGCCGCATGCGAAAGGTTCATACGGCCACAAAGGACAGCCACATGTAGACAGCCTGCACGGCCAGACTCTGTTGTGACCAGCGTGGACTCTTCCTACTATGCACTCTCAGGTGCTAGAAGGAAGAAGTCTCGGGCTTCTAACTATCAGGGCGTCCTGCTGACTATTACGCGGGCCCCTGATAGAAAGTTGTACAGAACCAACCGTGTCCAGCCCCCGGCGGCAAATGGACAGAGTGGTTCCCAAAGGTCTCTTAATCAAGGAGCAAACATGGTGCCAACACACTCGGACGCTCGGGACTCCCGGACCCACAAAACACCTGACTTGCGTGACGTGATCCTTCACAAGCGCAAAGAAAGGGAAGAAGCTTCAGTGTGCGAAGAATCCTCCCATGGATATCACTGCACCCAAGTCATTATCAACAGCTGCTGCAACAAGGCGGCATTATAAGAAGACCGACGGTCCGTCTTCCAACGGCTGCAACGCCCAAGCTTAAAAGACTAGGCGCTTCTCGTCGCCTCCTGCAATTCTGCTCAGAAGATCCCTGGTAGCGGGAGAGGGAAGAAAATAAATGTTTCCAGCCTGAAAGTCTCAACCAAGAAACTTTCTTCTAAACGGTTGTCTACCACCGTTACAAGAGGAGTTTACCAAGGTACCCGCTTAAACACTAAATCTACCACACTTGGTGATTCGTCGTCCACTGGAGCCGGGGGTAGCACTCTACCAAATATCCACAACAATCCGGTGTTCCAAGAAGATAATTCGGGGGAAATGGTTCACCCAACAGATGCAACAAGTTTCGACGTCCCCGACGACGTCCGCAACTCTCAAGACGAGACAAGCTCTGAAGCTGGGGGTACCATTCCATCTGAGTCCGAACCAGAGGAGAACATTCCCACATACCCTGACGACTTCTCTATACAAGGCTATGATCAGAGGGTACGTCCTCTACTGTTCTGTCCATCTCTCCTCATGTGAGGACGGTATTCATGACGGACAGCAACCAAGAGGGTCCCAGTGATCGCCAACGTATCGACACTCTAGAGGCCATACTGCATGCCTTGGTCAAGTCCATAGACAAGATCAAAGCGGCCCTTCCCACTCTGTAAGGAAGGACGACTGGCCAAACAATCTTGTGTCCCACGATCAATGCGGACTCAAACTTAGCTGCACCGAATCCGGGTGATAATCCTCCTGAAGTATCGGCTCCCACCGCTGCGGACGAGGCCAGGGAGGCAAGAAGAGAGATCCAGGAGCTCCGGGCCATGTTCTACGCCCGAGAAACCTGCCAGGACCTCAAAATACGACAACCGTATCTCGCTGCGTGGAGAGATGTTCCCTTCCCACCAAAATATAAACCATTCCACATAAATCCATATGATGGGAAGACATTTGCAAGCAGGTTCATCACCTACTTCGAAGTCACAACCGACCATCTGCCTCATGACGACGCCATCCTTACGCGGTTGTTCATTGAAGCATTGGAAGGGGTCGCCTTCGACCGGTACCGCAACTTGCCGGACAATTGCATCCATTCCTTCGCCGGGTTCAAACGTATGTTCTTAGAGAGGTTCTACGAAGTAGGACAAGACATGACGATGTCCACCCTCATGGATGTTGTTCAGGGAGAAAAAGAGCTGACAAGGAACTATATTGTGCGGTTTCGCCAAACCGCGATGAAGTTGCCTTCCGGTAACCCTGATTCCTCCTTGATTGAAATTTGCCAAAAGAGACTACTTCCCACAATCAGCCTCTGGATGGGCAAAAGTCAATTCAAGGATTGAAAGACGTTCATCATCAGTGCCACTAGCGCAGAAGACAGGCTGAAGAAAGCTCGCCAACTGGGATTGCACATCTCGGAAGGGGAGGACAAGGGCAAACGCCCTAACGTCAACAACAATAACGGTGGTAATTCCTCCATCAACCGAGACAACAAGGGCAAGCAGGCTATGGTGGCCGATACAGCCCCAAAACCTGAACCTAAGCCGGCAGAGAAGAAGTGGCCTCAGATGACCTACTCCTTCGAGGACGGCCATGTCAAGCCCATCTTGGACAAGCTCATACAAGGAGGCCGAATTTAGCTCCCTCCTCCAAGGCATAAACCTCGTCCTGCAGATATGGAGAGCCCCAGGTACTGCCACTACCATCGCTATGTCCACCATGCTACACAAGACTGCTACCAGCTGAAGCGATACATCCAACATCTCATCAATTCCAAGGCCCTAGCCATTGAATTCGAAGAGGTGACCATGGCAGCCAACATGGTATCAGTACAATTTGGCAGCTTCCCTCCGACAAAGACTCAAGACGAAGTAGTACCCGTCCCCAGAGTAAGGATGGAGATCGCTAACCTTCTGTCTCCCTGAGACCAGGCTGCTGGTCTAGTGCCCCTTACCACATCACGGGGAGAGGTCATGTGGGTCCACCCGGACCTGGTACCTGAAGTGACCCAGTCCGTATATCCTTCCACCAGCAAGAAGAAGGGTGGGAAAGTCAAGTCATGCCGCACAATCTCAGTAGAGGTCGAAGAAGCTACGGCTGTCGTCACCCGATCCGATGCACAAACCCAACCTCTGTCGGGTAATCCTGCTGAAGATCATCAGTCGGCTAGTGCTGATGCTCCAGGACCTTCTCAGCCTTCCACGACCGACAAGCCTAGGCTGAAGGAGACTCGCTTTGACAAACCGCTCCGAAGGAAGACGCCTCATGGGCTGGAGAAGCCCTACAACTTCGATATCTTGGCGCAACTGGCTAATACACCGACCAAATTATCGCTATACGAACTCCTGAGACTCTCCAAAGATGTTCGCGTCGCACTGAGTGAAGTACCCCAGAATGTCGATACATATCTGGCTCAGTCTAATCTCACTGGGAAAGCTCGCCTGCAGATCTTCAAGACAGCGCTTGCACAGGTTCAATGCCGAACATTGTCTTCACTCTGCAGGATATGCATATCAAGACCAACTTGCACGATCGTCCTTTGTATTATACTGGATACATTGGCGATATCAAGGTAGATCGGATGCATATTGACCCCGGTTCTTCCATAAGCATCATCCAGAAGAGCCTACTACACCATCTGCGCATCCCAATGCATCGCCTGATGCCGACAAGCACTGCTATCAGCGGTTTCAATTCAGGCAGAAGCTATCCGATCGGGAAGATTCGTCTGAAGTGCCAAATCGGCGACCTTCAGTCAGAAGTGACCTGTTATTTCATAGATGCGGACACTTCCTACAATATTCTCCTGGGGCATCCTTGGATACACGATTACATGATCGTGCCTTCCATGCTGCACCAGTACTTCAAGTACGTCGACAAACACGGCTTCGTGAGGACAGAATTTGCCGACATCGATCCCTTTAAAGGGGTCGAATCCTACTACTCAGATTCATGCTTGTACGAGAAGTCAAAAGCACCTTGTCGAAGGAGATACTCAAGCTCAAACTGAGGCGACAACTGGATCGGAAGAACCTCTGACGATCCACCTCCAAGCCCGTAAACGTGGCAGAACTGTACCCCTTATAACCACTCTGCGTAAGGACGCAATCAGCCTCTCCGCACAGGAGGAACAGATGATAATCCGACTGCAAAGGTCCGGCCAAACACCAAGACCCACGACAGAGCTACTGACAATCAGGTTGTCCAAAGCTGGCCAGCATCGAACAGAGGAGCGCCATCCCTCTGTCAAGCCGATGATGATTCGTCTTCCTAGAATGAATCGGCAGTCGAACACTAAGCCGGGGACTGCTAGTCAGCCAACAACTCCCCGCACCAGACTGGGGGTCGCTAGTACACCAACGACTCTACATTCTATTCCACCAGGAGAGCCCCTGGTGATTAAGTTGCCCAAGTCGTCCTTCCAGTCTTTATTGACACAGGGGGTGGCCGAAGAAGAACCAGAGCTGGCCAAGTATGTGGCTGCTCACACTGATGTCCCATCCGCAGATGATGTAATCCCACTGGAAAAGATACCTTATTTCATCAATAAAGGATTATCTTTGAACTACCTCAAGCTTAATAAGCTTTGTACAATGTATGCTATGGAACACGGTATAGGCACCCACCTGCACACACAGGTGACAAATGTCTACACCACAAACCAACTCCAGCGGAAGATGCTTACCGTATAATCGAGGAAGAGGATCACCCAATCATCTTCGGCCGGAAGAATGATCCACAGCCCTTCAAGATAAAAGAAGTTGATCTCGAATTTGACACTGGGAGACTGCCGCTTTATCTGTATAGTTCCCAATCTAAGTACCTCATGCAAAACAGGGGTATGATCTTGAAACTACGCCAGGCTTGAACTACGGTACTGGACGACGGTTACCCTTACAATTATCGGTCCCGGATGGGAAACCATGAGATTATTACAGCAAAACCAGATGTGGGCTAGGTTATGTCACACCAGCAACGACCCCTGAAAGCTCGGATGAGGAATACGACTGGCATTCACACTCAACCAGATCACCAACTTCCGATTCGGATGTCAGCATTGGGGACGTATTCAGGCAAGTCTTGTCTGTCAATATGGCATTTGTCGACGCCTACGAAGAAGATGAAGACATTCCTGAACTTCTTGAGTTAGAGCCGTGGGCACAACAGCTAGATGCGCAATGGGAAAAGCGGTTCGAACAAAGGGAGCCCCCCACCGAAGATGAGGTTGTGCAAATCGATCTCGATGATGAGTCTTCTCCAAAGCCCACCTTCGTCAGCAAAAGTCTGACAGACGAAGAGCAGGAATCATTACTACAACTCGTCAGAGAATACATCGACGTGTTCGCTTGGAGCTACAAAGACCTGCCAGGACTGAACCCCGAGGTTGCACTTCACAAGCTCAACATCCGTCCGGACGCAAAACCGGTCAAGCAAAAGCAACGACGGTTCCACCCCGACATCATGAATGCCATTGAAGCTGAGGTCAATAAACTGATAACCAGTGGCTTCACCCGCGAGGAACAGCATCCAGACTGGGTCGCCAACATAGTACCAGTCCTCAAGAAGAATGGAAAGATTCGAATCTGCATCGACTTTCGTAATCTGAATGAGGCGTGTCCTAAGGATGAGTTCCCCCTCCCTATCACAGACATCATGATTGACAACACCTGCGGCTTCGAACATATGTCATTTATTGATGGTTTCTCAGGGTACAACCAAATCAAGATGTTCCCGGATGACGAAAAGTATACATCATTCCGAACACCAATTAGCACATACTGCTAAACAGTCATGCCTTTTGGTTTAAAGAATGCAGGCACCACCTATCAAAGGGCCATGAGTGTCATCTTTAGAGACCACTTGCGCAAGACAGTGGAATGCTACGTCGACGACATCGTCGTCAAGAGCCGCTCTAAGGAGGATCATCTGCATGATCTGAGGACAGTGTTCGACCTTATGCGAACGCACAATTTGAAGATAAATTCCACAGAATCCTTCTTAGGCGTATCCAGCGGAAAGTTCTTGGGTTTCATCATTACTTCCCAAGGTATCCACATAGACCCTGGGAAGACGAAGGCAATCATGGAGATGGACCCCCCAAGAAATTTCTGTGAACTCAGAGGCCTTCAAGGGAGGCTAGCTTACATCAGGAGGTTTATCTTTAACCTCTTCGGACAATATCATCCATTCACCCACCTCATGAAGAAGGGCGTTTCATTCGTATGGAATGAAGAATGTCAGCGCGCCTTCGACAACATCAAAGAATATCTGGCGAACCCTCCAGTCCTGGTGGCCCCGGTTGCTGGAAAACTATTCCTGCTCTATGTGCGGGCAATGGAGCATTCTCTCGGTGCTTTACTAGCGCAAAATAATAATCCAGGCCACGAGCAAGCTATATATTACCTCAGACGAATGATGATGGGGCCAGAACATTGATACACTGCCATGGAGAAAGAGTGCCTTGCTGTGGTGTTCGCCATTCAGAAAATGCGACACTACGTCACGGGACAAACCATCCATGTCGTGTCAAGAGTCAACCCCCTCAGGGTCCTCATGACTAAGCCAGGAGCACTCAGCTCTCACCTCGCTACCTGGGCGATATTACTGTCTTCCTACCACATGATCTTCGTCCCGCAGAAGGCTGTTAAAGGTCAAGCTCTGGCAGACTTTTTAGCAGCTCATCCAGGTTCGGAGTCAAGTAGAATAGACGAGGATATTCCCGATAAGGTCGCCAATTCAAATGTGACCTCCCATGATACCATATGGCGAATGTTCATCGATGGCGCTTCTAGAACGGGGCCCAAGGGAAACATCATCGCTGGAGTCGGAGTGGTGCTGATTTCTCCCTCCGGGCTGGTGATCAATCGGGCTTATTCCCTCACGGAGCCCTGTTCAAACAATGTGGCCGAGTACAACGCTTTGGTCATTGGCCTCCGACTTACAAAGGAGCTGGGGGTAGAATATCTTGAAGCATACGACGATTCTCAGCTAACCGTTAACCAGATCCGGGGCTCATACGAAGTTCGTTATGAAGACATGATCCCCTATCACCAAATAGCGATTGACATCATCTCGTACTTGGAAGGGTTCTTCATAGAACACGTTCCCAGGCTCCAGAACATCGAAGCCGATGCCCTAGCTGGCCTTGCCGCTTCCTTAGCAGTTCCGAATCATGCTCACCACTTGGTTGACATAATAGGCCGTGAATTGGTCTGTCCCAAGGACAATGTTCAATGTGTTGAGAGTTACTCCGCTCTGACAGTCGACGAAGCACCAGACTGGAGACAGCCATTCATTGACTTCGTTATCGATGATATTCTGCCAGAAAATCCGAAGGAAGCCACTTCCATCAGAAGGCGTTCCCTCAAATTCTTTTACGATACAGAGACGAAAATGCTGTATCGACGATCATATGATGGATTACTGCTTCGGTGTCTGTCAAATACAGAAGCCAAGGAAGATGTATGTAAAGCCCACGATGGTATTTGCGGAGCCCATCAGCCTGGCCCAAAATTACAAGATCGCCTTCTCCGAATGGGCTATTACTGGCCCATGATGGTTGCCGATGCAATAGACTATGCACGAAAGTGCAAAGCCTGTCAAGTCCACGCAGATTTCATCCACCAGCCATCCGAGTTTCTATACCCGACGGTGGCATCCTGGCCATTCGAAGCATGGGGAATGGACATCATTGGTCCGATCACTCCGCCTACGTCCCGAGGACATCGCTTCATACTCGCAATCACAGATTACTTCTCCAAGTGGGCGAAAGCTATTCCGCTGGCAGAAGTAAAGACATCAAATGTGATCAGCTTCCTCAAGCATCACATAATCTACCGCTATGGACCGTCCCGAAGGATCATCCACGACAATGGTTCGCAGTTCGCAAGCCACGCCTTCTATCGGTTTTACGACAAACACCGAATCTAGAATATTTCTTCAACACCGTACAACCCGGCGGCTAATGGTCTGGCTGAAGCGTTCAACAAAACAATCATCAAGCTTCTCAAGAAGTTCGTGTCATCAAATAAATGCGACTGGAACGAAAAGCTCGACGAATGCTTATGGGTGTACCGTACTACAGTTCGGACGGCCACTGGGAACACACCGTTCTCATTGGTATACGGGAGTGAGGCAGTTCTCCCATTGGAGACTCAAATCCCTTTACTTTGCATTGCTCTCAGCTACCGACTGACAACAGATGATAATCACCACTGCAGACTACAAGAGTTGGAGGCCCTCGATGAGAAGCGGCTGTTAGCTCAACAACGAATCGAGCTATACCAAGCACGTATCTCCGGAGCCTTCAACAAGAAGGTTAAAATCAGAACATTCCAAGTGGACGATCTCGTTCTGGCAGTTCGGAGACCGATGGTTATGACACACAAAATCGCCGGCAAGTTCCAGCCAAAGTAGGAAGGCCCGTTCATCATCGAGGCTGTATTCTCCAATGGGGCTTACCATCTCGCAAAACAAAATGGAGACTTGCTCATGTTGCCTATCAACGGCAAGTTCCTGAAGAAGTATTATGTCTGAAACGACATCCTCCAAAAATCCTCGATGATTGAGTTATGTACCCTCTGGTACCACTGAACTCGCATTCCGCCTACAAATATCCCAGAATAATGGGTTATGTACCCGCAGGTACCGCTGAACCTATATTCTGACTCCAAATTTCCTAGATTGTTGGGTTATGTACCCGCAGGTACTGCTGAACCTATATTCTGACTCCAAATTTCCCAGATTGTTGGGTTATGTACCCGCAGGTACCGCTGAACCTATATTCTAGCTCCAAATTTCCTAGATTTGTCAAGTTATGTACACGTAGGTACCGCTGAACTTACCCTCTGGTCACTACAGATGAATCTATGTCACATCTTTTAGGTAGTAAGTCATGTATGATCATACCTCTGAACTTTCTTCAAAAAAGAGCTCCCTCCTCATGATCCAATACCCGCACTTTCAGTGCACAAAAAGGGTAACAGATCTACAAATTCTCCAAAACAACCAAGTCGATGTTACCTCTGAGTTGTTTTCACTTCCACCAAAAATAAACCGCCCCTCACATAGAACTTCCACGTCCTCATTACCTCTGAGTTGTTCTATGTACCCTTCATGGAGCCTACTCCTGCCATGTCCTCATTACCTCTGAGTGGGAAGGTTCCATCGAAGAAACCCTCATATTTACCATGTCCTCATTACCTCTGAGTAAGTATGTTGGTTTTCTATCGAATTATTATCCGTACCAAAAAAACCCCAGGTACGCCAAGGATAATAGGTCCACAAAAAATCTCCCGTTAGGGTAACTACTGCAAGCAAAGAATAGAGCGAATGTATTCTGTTCCTTCCAAATCAGTTACATTCACATGACTACACCTCATGAGCAAGCCAGAAAGTTCTCCATCGTTCATTCAGACAAGAAGAAAAATTATTGCATTAATGTCCAAAAGAAACAAAACACGAACTACAGCTAAAGACAGACAGAAATATCAAGACAAAGACGGACATTTATGGGAGCCCACAAATCCTAGTTGTGGGGCGCATATACCATTCCCTCAACCATTTTTCATATGAAGGATCTATTTGAGCAAGATCCTCGTCCGGAGCAGGAGGGTCAGAACTCCCAATACTACCACCTTCAGACTGGGGCTCCTCCTTTACAGCAACTTCAATGTTGAGAGTGTTTCCTTCCCCTATAGGCACCTGCTCTTCTTTTTTTGGTATCACCTCCTCCTTAACGAGCGATGGCTCTTGTTTGATGAAAGGAGGCAACATCTCTTCCTTCACAATGATTTCAGCCTTCGACAGGGATGCTGCAAGAATCAAAGATAAAAGAAACAAAAGTTAGAAGATGAGCAGGGCATTATGCGATCCAGTCCAGACGAGCTTATGCGGTCCTGTTTGAGGGGGCTTCATGCGGTTCGATTCAGAGAGACTTAAGCGGTTCTGTTCGAAGGGTCATTAAGCGGTTCAGTTTATGAAGTATTTATGCGGCCACTAGACAACTCCCATGCGACTCGGACATGGGGTATACCCCCACGCGGCTCGGACATGAGACGTACATGCGGCCCATACAACTTGAACAATTCATTAAAGGCTTGTGCATAAAACATGCAACAGAGCCATCTTTGTTAGGATTTCGAAGTATATGATATTCCCAAATCCTTACCAGCAATGGTGGGGTGAACGTTGGGATGAACTTCAGGCGCCGCAGCCGACATAGAAGCCATTCCCTTACCCTTCGCCGCAGCATTCGCTGCAGTCTTGGAAGACTTGGGGGCCATTGTTGATTGATGAGCGGAGAAGGAAGACGAAGACAACAACTTTGGGCAAAAAGAGTTAAAGACAGAAGAAAGTAAAGAAGTCTCCCTATCCAAATATGCTCCTATTTATAGGCAGAAGAAGGAAGGACGCTTCGATCTGCGTGCTACATAAAAACAAAATCGACTCTTCAGTCATCGAGGTAAATCCGAACCGACCCTTGGGATCCTGCCCCAAAAGGCGGCTTTAAATCCAAAGCAAATTAAGGGCAATAAATGAGATGCATACGTGGCAGGGAGACATGGCAGGGAGCCTATGCAGCCATACAGTCCATGCGGCCAGACAGTCCATGCGGCTCGGAAGTCCATGCGGCTAGGAAGTCCATGCGGCTAGAACATCCTATGCGGCCAGAAGAGTTCACATAGCCATGCTTCTTATTCAAAGTATTTCAATTTTGTAAATTAAAAACTTTGAAGGGGGTCTTGTAGAAGCATGGAAAAGAACAAGAAAAGCCTATGCGGTTCAGACAGAAAGAGCCTCATGCGGCTCAGGAATCCATTAGGAATTCATGCGGTTCAAAAGTTTCTAGTGAGACTCATGTGGTTCAGGAAGGAGCCAAGTGGCCCTAAGCAGTTCGCCTCTACAGCTGGCCATAAAGCAACTACCATATTAAATACCCTGACGGCAGCTCTAACAGAAAGACGAAGTGAAACTTTGACATAAAGCTGAAATGATAGCTCTGACATGATGGCGTGCTCCTAGGGAAAAGAAAAAATCTTTTATATAGCTGACATGATCTGCCAAGTCCTAAAGCTCCCTATGCGGCTGCCACCCCTATGCGGCTGCCATCTTCATGCGGCAGCCATCTTCATGCGGCTGCCATCCTCATGTGGCTGTCTCCTTCATGTGGCTGCCTCCTTCATGCGGCTGCCACCTTCATGCGGCTGATACCTTCATGCGGCTAGGATCGTGGGGGCCACCCGTATGTGGTTCACTTAGAGACTACACTCAAACGGCTCTGTCAGGACGTCCCACTCATGACAGTTGAGACACGTGGCGGTCCTCATGACAGTTGAGACACGTTGCGGTCTTATCCCCTCGGAGCTATGGCTCCTAGCAAATCAAAAAACCAGATTTGTTACATTCATCATAATTACCCGGATCAAATCAGATTTATTACAACCGAGCAGATTGAACACGTGGCAAGAGATCCGAGCTTGTCATGACAAATCATAAAGATTTGTGGCAATCAGCATTAATTGCCCATACGGATTTGGCGCAATCAAAATTAACTGCCCAGATTTGATGCAATCAAGATTAATGGTCTAGATTATTGACCGCCGACATTTTAATGGGCAATCATTGCAAATCCTAATGATCACACCCCACTTCTATAAATAGTAAGGTGTCATTCCCTTGCAAGAGGAAGAGAGAGACGACTCCCCCGGCTGGATACACAGAGAGACAAAGGCACTCACAGAAGAGTGTCCCTACACATTCCGAGAGCATTTCTTCATCAGAGCCACGGCTACGTTCGATCGTCCAAGGAGTAAGACAGAGCTGCCGTCGCTTTTTCGAGCCTCTACCATCACCCTAGAAAAACTAAATAATTGTACTTAGATTGCTGTACCTAGGTTTTCGTCCCTAGGCTTTCTTTGTACAACGAGTTTGTGTTGTGAAGTAAAAGTCCAGTCCTCCCATATAACTGTTCTGTTCTTTTATAATCAATGGCAAACAATATATATAGGGATAGGAAAAAGGAAAAAAAGAAGGAAAATGTGAACAATGCAATGCACTGTTCACTTCTTCCCATCCCTGTGCTTGTGACCAACTCAAGAGTAGTTTTTAAGTTTTTTTGGTTAAATTGATTTGATCAATCTCGATCAAATCTTGGCCTTTTAATCCAAATCTTCTCCAACCTAATCGAAACTAGATTCTCCTCTAATCCAATAAAAAATCAAGAGGGATTTGGGTTTAAATCAATCTAAAATAGGATTTTTAAAAAGTGGAAAGTATATATATACATGTTCGAAGTCGAAGTTCGAAAAAACCCAACTTATTGACATCCACCCGACTGTCGCCTCCACCCCTGCCTCTGGACGACCCCAACGCACCACCGTGTCACCGTTGAAAAACTATCGCACAGCCACCGCCAACATCCGCGACAGCAAGCAGGACACAGCGGACTGCGCAAACCGACAGGCCGACCGTGAGGTACCGTGCTTTCCGATCAAAATTCTTCTTGTAAACTCGACCATTTTACGAACCATAAATTTTTCAATAGAGCCTAGATGACCACCTTAAGGATCCTTCATTTGGTTTTAATATTAATGCATTAGATTTTCCAGAAATCCCTCTTGAAGTTCACAAAAAATCACAAAATACATGTTCTTTAGTAAGAGTTAAACACCAATTTGGAAGGATTATATCTGTCCAGCTTTTGAGAGTTTTCAAAATCCTATTAGACAATCTGGAAGACAACCTATAGAGCTTCGAAATCCTTTTTGTAAATCTAAATTTCTTCGACTGTGCGTCGAGAAATCGAATTGCCAAAATCAAGAAAAACTTATTAAAACTGTTTTTGAAAACTTTAAAATTCTTCCGAACCAACATGCATCCCGCTATCCGGGCGACGTGGTCACGAACCGAAAGCATCAAAAGGTGCGTATCGACTTTGTGGACGTGTGGGCTTTGAAGGAATTCAAATTGGTTGCGTGTGTGCGACAAATTTGATGCGTATCCGTTGAAAATTATCGTATCGGCTATTTCAAAGTTATCCAATTACTTTGTGCACGTTCGTCAGATAGAGACAAAACTTACGCCAACATGACCGTATCATTTTTCTGGTCATGTACGCGAAATTTGGTCCAATTCTAAGACAGTTGATAGGATCGCCGTTTGGCGGGCCCTACGATCCAACTCAACGGACGAATTTGTGCACGGCCCGCCGGAATCCAAAATTGGACATATTGTTGGGTTCATATCATCAAAAAAAATTTGTAGACATGTAGTTTGAAAACTTTAGAGACCATTGACTTTGGCACGGTTTTCGGTGCAAAGCGGGTCCAAAGGCAGACACCGTTTTGACCCAAAATTATCATTGTTTCCCTGTGTCCAAAACTAGACTTATGGGTAGCCTATCCTAGCTATTTTGCTTAATTCGAGAATATTGGCAATATCTGTTTCAACAACAGTTGCATGAGTTCAGCTTTCGCGGACATTTGATCTGACAGGTTATTTAGACGTGGTTGAGTCTACACTAGGCAAGTACACCTTGCCATGCTTTATAGTACTTACATGTTTTCTATATTGCTATTTTTCATGTCTTACATAGCTCCATATTTTTCAAGTTCCATGTCTTGGTTATTCTAGTTTTACGTGCACTTAGTTTTTGCTCATTTTCATGTTACTTTTCTGTCTTTATTATCGTGTTCATGTCTAGTGATAGTACTGCTATGCCTGTGCCATATTTTTCCTGACATGTTTTACCTGTACTTGACTTGGACATGACTAGATAGACTTGGCTTCCTATTACCTTAGGAGAGAATGTTTTATTAGCCGTGGCTATCCTCTATTGTTAGTGCCTCCCCGGGCTACGATAGAGAACCTATTATAGGACTGTTAGTGCCTCCCCGGGCTACGATTTTATCTACGATTAATATTATATTATCATGACATGTCACCATCTGTAGAGTTCTTTTTCGTGTTATTCTTTCCTCGATTGGTTATTCCTATATTTCTTGCATAAGATTTACTGTACAGTAGGCATGTATATTATGTGTCTTGCTAGTCCTTTAAGGACCTGGTGATCTTTCCAGGCTTAGTTAGAGGTGAGGACTACCCGGAGGTATATGGTTCTGGGGTCGAGACTGGTGACGCACCTTCGCAGGAGGACGAGATGGTGGCTGAAGACTTCTCTTGAGACATGTCTCTTTATTCATAGACTTGCTATTTCATTTTCTTTCATTTCAGTGGACATGTAGTAGATTATTTATTTCTTTATACTGTGGTTTCGGGATGTCTTACCCGCACAGTTATTATTTCTATTTCATGTTGGACAAATATTTCTCATTAGTATTATTTTTTTTGGACTTGATATATCGTGCCATATTTTCTGTGTGGATGAGATTAGCTGTGACCTATGACTTGTATTGTATTGTTGGGTTGATTATCATGATTTACAGCTTAAGCATTTCGCTAATGGGCTTATTTTGAGATTTGGCCCATTGGTGAAGTGTTGCTGGCTTGTACCGTATCCTAGTCCTATACGTATTTTAGGACTGGAGCGTTACATTTCTTTGTGGTGGCCCATACAGGTCTACGTTAATCACTTCGGTTACGTTACTGTACCGACGTGAGCCTGCGAATAGGATAGAAAAGACCCTTAGGATCTCATCCACATCTTTATATTGTTTCACGTCCTTGAACTATATATTTTGACTTCGAGATTATTTCCTTGACATGCATCCTGTTTGATATCAATTTTTCTTTAGCTTATAAGTTTCATTTGAGTGCAGTGAAATGGACCCACAAGCCAGTGACGAGAACCCCGCCTTCACCCTGCAGGGCGCTATAGTGACTCATGTCGACACGACCCCGCCACCGGTTGCAGGTTCTTCTACCCAACCAGATGATCCAGCAGCTTCTCACCCACCAAGGGTCGAAAGAGACGACATCCCATCCACGCCAGCATGCCACCGATGATGTTTCCCCAGCTTGGACAGATGATGGATCCCCAACAGCTTTTCCAGACCATCTACGTGATGATGCAAGTGCAACAACAAGTTCAATTGGAGGCCCAGTAGAGATAGACGAAGCACATCGAGAATCGCATCGTGTCAGCACTAGAGAGAGCCACTCCACCAGTTCCCCAGACGATGACGGAAACCATCACAAACTTTTGCCAGTTGAAGCCAGACAGGTTCTCGGGCAAGTAGGAGCCCACCAAAGTTCATGAATGGCTCACCAACATTGAGCAACAATAGGAGGCAGCCGAGTTACCAAGAGATCGATGGATAATTTTCGTCAGGATGCAGTTGACCGGCAATGCGCACCACTGGTAGCTTACAGAGGAGAAAAGACTTGGGCAGGATAAGGTCACTTGGGAGGAGTTCTCCAAACTCTTCCAAGAGATTTTTATCCCTGCCACTTTCAAAGTGGAGCTTCGAAGATAATTCTTGCACCTCGAGCAAGGCAGCAGGACCATGGAAGAATATAATACCGAGTTTCTACGACTGAGCCGCTTCGTACCTACATTGATCCAAACTGAAGAAGAGAAGGCCGAGAAATTCTACGAAGGACTGAGCTGCAGACTGCAGGAGCTTATTGGGGCTGTAGCACCTACCACTTAATCCGAAGTTCTTACTGCAGCGCGATGTTTAGAGCGAGTCCATCGAAAGGGAACAAGCGAGAAGTGACCACATCCAACAACACCATCAACAAAAGCATCATCAGAAGAACCTGAAAGACACGTTGTCGTACACCAGCAACCAAAAGTTGCCCCATATGCAAATAGCGAAGTTCCCATCTGCCATTATTGTCATAAGAGAGGACATGTCGAAAAGGATTGTCGGTGTAGGGTGAAACTGTGTTTATGTTGCGGCTCCGATCAGCACCATATCTACACTTGCCCAGAGAAGCGTACTGATAGACTAGCACCACCAGCACCAGCCCAAGGAGGATATCTACGAGGACCACTTCCCAACCAGGTAACGCAGTTCGTGCGGGCGAGACAACAGGCGGAAGCACCACGACAAGGACAGGCCTTTGCTATGAGGGTTGAAGACGGTGCGACAACACAAGGAGCAAGAGAAGGTAACAACTTAATTTTGTAATGATAGTGTGTAGAGTATTACATTAAGCTTGCTTGTTACATGTTTGCTTAGGAATAACCATAGAGACAAATAACACTTTAGGGACATGTTAGAACCATAGACATATTTTTTCTTTACTGTAGTGAGTGATTTTAATTTCGAGGACAAAATTCTTTTAAGGTGGGTAGGATGTAAAATCCCTGATTTTTTGAAATTTTTTTATTATTAATTTTATTTAAATAGGATTTTATGGATTTTATGAGTATTTATTATTAAATATGACCATAGCCATTGTTAAGTTTTGGAGCACAAGACGTCTAGGAATTATGGCACAGAAGATGTAGCAGTTAGCCTTGACTAGTGTATCAGCCAAGCTAGGGGAGGTCTAGCCATAGTGATGCTCGAACTAGGAAAACCAGGCCAAGTTGTGAAAACCACATTTAAATTATTTAATTAGTTATTATTTAATATATTAATTTTTAGATGACCCGGTTGTACCCAAACAGTCCGAACCGGACCCAAACCAATTCCAAGCCCATGTAGGCATGTAGTGGACCAAAGACGACCATGTAGGCATATTTTATGTGTACAAATATTTCTTAAATTATTTTAGAATTTGATATTGTATTTCTAATTATTAAATACTCTACAATATTGTTATTAATATTATTAAATAGGTGTTTGACAATATTTGTACGATTTTTTGGAGCAAAATAAGGAGTGCGTAGGTTATGTTCACGAACACTACCATTAGTTTATTTTAGTATTATTAAGATTATTATTATTATTATTGTTATTATTATTATTATTATTATTATTATTATTATTATTATTATTATTATTATTATTATTGTGTTCTGGTTAATATTAAATAAAAATCATTATTATTATTGGTTGTATTTTCCTTGTTAAAGGAATATACCTATATATGTAAATATTTCCATAAATAGGCCTACAATAGGAATAGACATTATTAAGATTTTTTTTATTAGATTTATGTAGTATTATACATATTAAGATATATGTGGATATATGGTTTATATATATATATATATATATATATATATATATATATATATATATATATATATATATATATATATATATATATATATATATATATATATATATATATATAAGTTTGTATTGTTATTAGACTTATTCTTGACCCATATCCTAAAACTTTACATACATACAACAATTGTGGATAGGGGTATTCATGTATTCGTAGGTCGCATAATCTATGATATTGTTACGTACTTGGCCTACTATATTCTTGGAGCGGGGCATGATAGTATTTCTTGTGTTATCATAACATAATTGCTACAAGTAAGAGATTGAGGAAAATATGGATAGTACACATGTGGTCTACATTCTTGATTGAACTCTTCTCCTATATTTTCTGAATGATATCATTCGTGCATCACACATCTCCACGGACGTGTATCCTATAGTCGCCTACATGCAGAAAGTCGGTATTCTAAAACATACATTGTAAGCATGATTGTTACTACTTCTGATTATGTTTTATGTATTAGTATATAGAGTTGTCGGATATAATATTGTATTGTTTCCTTTATTGTTATCGTACGTTTACCATCTTTTCATTTAGTTTCCTTTTTTCTATATATTTTAGTATATATATCATGATGTGTAGTCTATGGTTAGTATTTTATTTTGTTGTTACTATTGTACTTTGTTCCACTCTTAATTAAATAAACTAGAAAAGATATAACTATAGATGAAGACCTCTATACTATCCTACTATGGTTCCTATAAGGAAGACGCGGACGCTTCTGGAGACCAGCCTTAGTATTAGATGAGATACATATGTTGCTTAAATTATAGCTTAATAGTTCTTTCTAGTACTTTTATTTCAGTTATTCATTTTTAGCACGTTCATTTCTATGGAGTTTATTTATTTATTTTTATTATAGATTGTTAGTTGGTCGTATTTTTTTGGTGCTGATTATTGTTGGCCCAATGATTGTATCATATTTTTGAATATGGTAAATCAATTAAGTTTAGCATTTTATTATCACTAATCTTCGTAAAATCACTATAGAATTTCTACTTATGCCTATATTCTTTGGTGATATATGCTTATTGTTTTACATATTAGTGATATGAGATTCTATAATATCGATCTTAAATTCAACTGAGTTACCATAATAAAAAAGGGGAAGATATTTAGCCCAATGATCTATCTGTATTTTTTAGTATGGTTATTCGATTAAGTTTAACATCATGATATCACTAATATTTATGCTAGCACTATAGTATTGATACTTAAACTTAGCATAGTCCTAATGTGCATTAAATTTATCATACTTGCTACTATATATATTGATTTGCTCTTTTAACATGTATTTATAGAAAAGTAATAAGCAAGATCAACATGGACATATGCAATAAAAAAATAATTGTAGGTCAAAGACGACGATATTCCACAAGATTTTATTGAACCACCTGACGACATATCCGGAGCCATGCACTCGGAGGGTCCACTGCCTGGTTAGCGAACGGGGGTCAAGGAGGAAGCGTCCCCCGAAAGGTATTCAATTTTCACAAACTAGATATCTTTGGACAGCTGTCGTTGAGGAGGCAAAGCCATCTGAGCACAAAGGAAGAAGCCAAGCCATGCCATCATTATTTCAAGACTCTGAAGAAGCATGTACCTACTACAATCTATCTGGTATCTGTAATAAGTCTTAAGAATAATTTTAAACGTAAAAAACTGGGGTAGAAAATAACCTAGGACTATTTTCGGCTGAAAATTGGCATACCAGCGGTATACCGCAGTACATCGACGGTATACCAATTTTATATAATATCTACTCTTGTCCATTTGGATCGGCATATCGGCGATATACCCGTAATGTACTGGCGATGTACGACTTTTATATGAACATTGCTCTCTGTCGTTTGGATCGGCATACCGGCGGTATATTGTAGTATACCGACGGTATACCGGTTCTGCACAACAGATAATCCAAATTTCTCAGCATTAATGATCCCAATGGTCATATTTCTAGCTGTTGCAAAATCTACCAGTATACCGACTTTCTAATATACCAAAGCCTATCCACAAACAACTCTACCAAAACTTTTACTTGCCTATCCACAATTGCATTAGAGTGTTCTTGAGTTGTAAAAGTTTGATCTTCATGTTGTTGTAAAAAGATCCAAACCATCTTGTAAAAAGGTTAAAGTTAGGGAGTCTTCGGTTCAAAGCTCTCGTGAAGTTAGAGAGACTTCGGATCAAAGCTCTTGTATTAAAGTCGGAGAGGCCTTCGGATAAAAGCTCTCATGTAATAAGTTGGTGAACCTTCGGATAAAAACTCATGTTGTACTATTTGCTATAATAGTAGATTAAAGTCGGAGAAAGTTTCGGGACTGGAGTGTCCCTCGGAAGGACACCAGAATATATCAGGTGTCAGTTTTGTTATTGTTTCTTCTCTTGCACTCTTAATATTTAAACCACATATTAGTTTAGTTCTTGTTTAATAAGCTTGACCCTATTCACCTCCCCCTAGGGTACTTTCAATTGGTATCAGAGCAAGGACTCTATTGTTTGGCTTAACATCCTTAGTTTAGATCCATATTATTTTTATAAGGCATCTTATTCCTCCTCCTCCGGTAAAAAGGGTTCTATTTCTAGTAGCATATACAATCATGTTTCTTCTAAATACAAGAAATGCTTTAAGTGGAAAGTCATGGCTAAAAAATCCTTAGAGATTCTTGATAACCTTCATTCTATAAATGAACAACTTTCTGAAAAGGATGTTCATTTAGAAAAAGCTAGAGTTATTGAGAAATAAAAATGATTTATTATCTAGACTCTCAAAACTCATCTTTTGTTACTTTAAAGAGTTGAATAAGGCCTTAATCTTGAAAATCAAATCTCTCTTCTCATCAATAGACAGATCTCAAGAGTCAAACATGTGAATTATCTCATATGCATGATTCTTCTATTGATATTTGAAAGAAACAAAATGATGCTTTTATCTCTAGAATTGCTTTATTTGAAAAGGATAATGATTTGTTAATTGATAAATTTGTTTCTTTTACTTGCATGCATGATGATTTGTTATTATAACATGATATTCTTAAAACTAAACCTTCTCATGTCTACTCTTAAGATATTCATCGTTCTAGTATGTCACATGTTCATAGTCATGCGCATTCCGATACATATGCACATACTAGCATTAGGTGCTTTTACTGCTCTAATATTAGACACATGAGTGTTACATGCCCTATTCATAGGACTTTTACTATCAATGCTAGAGTAAATGCTATACAGGTCCCCAAAACTAATAAACATGGATCCAAGTTTATTTAGATACCAAAGCCTTCGTCTAATGTTGCAGGTGAATCTTCTTGTGTTGCAAAGCTACAAAGGACATCTTTCAAGCAATTGTGCCAACACAAGTGTGGCCAGTAGAGCCGCTTTGGTAACATGCTAAACGATTGTTCCTAAATTGTTTATATTTATAGGATCTAACATGTTCTTATTGATGTCTTGCTACTAGCTCACTTTGATATCTTTTAATTTCTTATTATCAAAGTCAATGTGAGATATTTCTTATTATCACACTATATAGTCTATCACCCATTTTCTATTAGTGGGACACATTTACCTATGCATGCTTTTTATTTTAAGTCTTTACTTATGAAGCAAGCATATCACTCTATTCCATAGGAGCTTGGGTTTTGATTTGAGTTAATGTATTTTTGACTCTCCGTCTCTGATTTTTAAATTTTTTACATCTTACCGATTTGTCTTTATCATGTCATATTTATTTTAGTCGGTATTTGTGAATATATGTGTTTAACACAAGCTTTTTGTTACTTTAAATCATACACTTAGACTTTACTTTAACCTTCTGCTTGCATAATATATTTACAATTGATTATCTTGTTTTACCTTGATTAACTTCTTGGAATCAATTATGTCTTTGCCTAGTAAAGCACATTTATATGTATTTTGAATCTGTGATATCTTTTCAAATACGTTTTCAAGATACATGACTCTATACATTAAATTTCAATTCATATGTTTGTCATGTATCTCTTATATTGATATATATTTTCATATAAATATTTTTATGGAGGTACATGAGTTAAGCTCAAGTGTTACATTGATTTGAAGAGTATTTAATTATACTTGTTACTTTCAAACTTGTGTTTACCTCATACCTTAGCTATTGATTCTTTTGACCAAATTTGTGTATTGCTTCTTGAATCAATTAGCCTCTTCCTTAAAGCCTTCGTTTGATGATATCTTCTTCGCTTTTTGGTTGACTTTAGGGATACATGAGTTTCACTAGGTTTATGATATTTGAATCATTTCATGTACGCTATTTGAAATTTTTATATTCGTAAAGATTCCTAACTTTTAATATTTATTTGGTTTGTATCTTTAAGTTGGGATGGTAAAAGAAAATATTTATTAATGCCTTATGACTATTTATGGATGTCCATTTAAGAATCACATTTCTGTACTTTATCTTGCTTTTTAAAATTATCTCCTTTATTAGTGCACATTTTCAAATCTATATCCTTTATAATTTTCTACAGTGCACTATGAAAGCTTTTTGTAAAATTTGGTTCATACTCTTAACGATCTTTCTTTGCTAATTCCTTGGGTTCATGTTTCCTTAGAATTATTGTTGGCCAATATTTTTGTAGCACATAAGGATACATAAAATTGATAAATTATATTTCTTATGTCTTTAGCTACTATGGTTTGAATTTTTGTGTTGAGATTATTTATTTCTATAGAATACACTTATTTCATAATGGCTATGATTTTTTGTATTGTCTAGATCGATCTATTATTTTATTTTCTTGGATTGATCTCAATACTTGACAAAAGGATATCTATTATCTTATTTCCATGAACATCTCTTTTAGCCTCATTTGATAAGTTCGACCGTCGACCAACATAACCATTCAAGCATTCATCCGACGAATACTCAAAGATCTAACTATACATTCTCAATCGAAACTTGTTCCAACAATTCTTGATCGCCTAGACTTATCGTCAACATGCACCGCGTTAGTTTGTTATCGATGCAATTCCATATGCGATATCGCATGGGTCATCTTACGGTCTGCAGCATTCAATTTGATTTGACGGTCAAGTCTTCTAGGGTCAGCTGCCCCGAAGCTACGCTCGATAATTGTGGATTATCACGGAAGGACAGTATACTACGAGCCATGCTATATCTTATTTCGGAGCCAAATCACGTTCCGACATAACCATTTCTATGCGACTATCCAATCCGCACACAACCATTTCTATCAGCGCAACTGATGCGCAACTATCCTCCGAGGCAAGTCATGCACTACCGTCAATGATTCTGCTATTCACGATGCATCTACTCGCATCGAGTTCGAGTCTATCTTATTCGCGGATCGACACACGAGATGCTATACGCATCGAGCAATCGTCGATGACTTATAGTCTCGCCCTGGTCAATCACAAAATTTACGATCAACCAAGTTCGTTCATTCTCGTATCGTTACTTACAAAATTTCATAGCGCGAGGCACACTCTATTATGTATTCTCCCATCGTTTACGTTTCCTTACGTATCGATCTTGATACGCCGTATCCATTTCGATAACGTAAGGGTCAACTTTGAATCCGTTTCAACGTCAACTTAGCTCGCATCGCATACATCCAAGTTCGCAATGAACTTTTCCATACGCATCGACTCGTTCTCCGATTTAGCCGCATCCCGCTATACTTCGATCGCGTAACTGAGTTACCGATTATCCAACATCGAACCCTCAAGTCATACGATCTCGCCCTCTAAGTTTCGTGCATTTTCAGTCGTACTCAAATGAGTTTCGTCGTAACATAACCAACTATTTCTTAGGCACAATTTACTCGCGTCAACCAACTTTCTTACCGAAGTCGCGCATCGTGCGATTCGATTACAATTCGCATCGCCCCACATTTCTATCGAAATCGCAATTCGTGCGATTCGATTCGCCTAGCCGAACATTCCTATCGAGATCGCAAGTCGTGCGATTCGATTATAATTTGTATCGTCCAACATTTCATCGAGCTCGCAAGTCGTGCAATTCGATTATAATTTGTATCGCCTAATATTTCATCGAGCTCGCAAGTCGTGCGGTTCGATTTCAACGTTTCGAATTTCCTATCCTGTCACCCTCATTTCCCGTATTTCCCGTATTTTCCCGTATTTCGTATTTATACTCGTATCTGGATTTTGGAATGTATTTATTTTTCTCAACTTGTAGAATTTCGGTATTTCTCGTATTTTGGGTTTTGGCATGGCTCGGTTTTATTGGGTTGGTTCGGTTTGGTTTGGTTCATGAGTATTGGATCACTTTAGCTTATGCTACCCCCTCAACCCACCACAACTTCCTCTCTTTATAACTCCACCAACATTTTCTCTCTCCTCATAACCACCATTTATTTCCTTCTTCTTCTTCTTCTCCTTCCTCTACACAACTCTCCCAACCCTAGGCAAGTGCACCTTGCCACTACATGAGAGCCCTCTTTTATTTGTCTATTTGCTAGATTAGGACATGGTGATCAACATTAGGTCTTGGTATTTTGTGATTGGAAGTCTCCATTGTTCTAGATATAGGTTTTTCCTATTTTTGGATTTTGCATGATTTGAGCCATTTTGGTTGGATTTTCATGGGTTTTGATGTTTCCATGTGGAAGAGCATTCAGTTTCACTCCAGTTGGAGCTTTGGAAATCCGGATTTGGAGTTCGGATGGCCAAGTTATGAACTTTTGAAGCTTTGGGTTCAGCCATGGGGTTCTTACTGTTTGGAGAAGACAGTGAGCAGTGTGCAGAGCTGTTTAGCTTACGCACATTGAGCTACGCGCGCTCTTTAGCGCTGCGTACGCAGACTTGAGTACGCTTCCTGTTGGAAGCGTGTCTCTCTGCGTGCATGACTTTTCACGTACGCAGCTCCTTTGAGCGTGCGTAACTTTTCACGTACGCAGCTCCCTCGAGCGTGCGTGGCTTTTCACGTACGCAGCTCCCTTGAGCGTGCGTGACTTTTTACGTACACTGCTCCCCTTGAGCGTGCGTGACTTTTCACGTACGCTGCTCCCCTTGGTACGTAGACTTGAGTGTGCCTTGGTACGCAGACTTGAGTGTGCCTTGGTACGCAGACTTGAGCGAGCCTTGCGTGCGTGCTTTTGTGTGTACGCAGCTTCCATAGCGTGCGTACTTTTGTGCGTACGCAGTTTCCCTGCATGCGTGCTTTTGCACGTATGCTGCCCCTTGACCCCTTGCTTAACCCATTGGCTTTTGGAGTATTGGTTTTATTACTCGAATTGGTTTCTCTTTTGTGGATTGGGTTTCCTGAGGTCTGTTTAACACAGCACGATTATCTTGACCCGACACGGCCTAACACGATTTTTAAGTAATTGTTTATGACTAGGACAGTTTTCGGATTTTCTGTGAAATATGATCCTGGCATTCTCTGATCTCCATGCTAGTGACCCAGTGGGGTGCACACCTAACTTGTAACTCGTAATAAATCCTTGTGACTCGATAACTTGATAGTGGCCCGTGGCGGCGCACTCCTGACTTGACATGACTTGATAACTTAACTTGACCTGCCTTGACACCGTGGGTGGTTCTTTCTTGCTTGCTTGTTAATCCACTTGTCCAGTCTTGCATCATGTCTAGGATGGGACTCCTGAGTACCACGGTCAGGAGTACCCACTAAAATGGATTAAGGCTAATAACTAGAATAACACAGTAGTCATGAAGAGATGACGCAGCTATGGGCAATCCCGTTACCTGGGCGCTCCAGGGATTTGTAGCCTGCCGTCGAGTAGGGCGCATTTCCAGCACACTGTCAGGTGTTGCACCCTCTAAGTCACCTAAGGGTACATGCGTCTCCTGGACGATGTACCCACCTGAATTCAACCCTAATCTTTCGTCCTGGGTAACCTGGATGGTCTGCAGGGCTTGTGGCTGTGGAACAATCTCACTGCATCTTGTTAGTAATTAGGTCTGTGATAACCCTAGTTAGTTAAAGTAGTAAGCCGTAGTATCTGCTTGGCCGTGATTGATTGAATGAGGTATAACCAGTCTAGCTATGTCTTGATCCCATACAAGCTTGCTTCCTGTCTTAATTTCTTACATTATTATTTGCCGATATATGGTGGGAAACACAGTTCCGTTCAGATGAAGGGTTACAACCCCGGTCCTTGTTTGGTTTACAGGTTGTAACCTGGCTATCATAATAGTTCCATGGTTATCTCGTCGTATATCATCCTGACATGTTCTCGTAAATCTTGTTTAATATTAGTTTTCTTGTACTGATTGCTGGCTTTTGTTCTTATTTCGTGGCCCCCTTGTGGCACTTGCTCTTTCTGGGGTTTGACCCAGCTGGTTTTGTGTGGCCAGATTTTGGAGCAGCTCCCGAGGATCTACCAAGCTTCCAGCCCAATGGTGAACACTAGGCAAAATCCGGGCCAAGAGTGGGTTTTACTTTTTGTCTTGTCCACTTTATTGTAAAAATATTCTTTTGAGGCGTTTAGCCGACGAGCACCTGTTAGCTCGATGCACTTTTACTTACTGTCTGCCTACGGGCTGTAAACATGATTAACAAATCCTAGGGTTGATCATGTATGACCAAACTCTTGCTAGTCCTAATATTTTGTAACGACTAGCTTCATGATCAGCTGAATATGTGATATTTGGGACGCCTTATTATTGTATATTTAATGATCATACATCTTGCGACTTTACTTACTTGCTGTGATTGAGACACTAGGCTTGTTCATGACCATAGAGACTGTTGGCTTGTAGTAAACCCTCATATATCTAGACAGCCGTGACCGTATATCGAGGTGGTTTCCATTTCAATATACGTAGCTGGCCATGTCTGCCCCCGCTCTCCAGTATTCTGGTTCTGGGGCATGACATATCCCGTCGATCCGATTGTTGCCTCAAGGCATAATCGTTTCACTAGTCTAGGTCGTCCGACCAACTTATACTTTCGTCCGACGTATCGTTCATCGATACGAATCTCGCCTTATCGTCCCAACCGATTTTCGAAGAACACTTGCATCAACATGCCGTCATACAAATTTTCAATCGAGTCTCGGTGCTATCCCGTCCGTTGCGGACAAACCTTCCGCAATTCTCATAATACGTCGATGCAATTCATCGCACAAATGGTATTACATATACCACTCGGAATCGGGCCATTCATCGAACCGGTGGTATGCCATATACCACCCGGAAATCAAGTCATTTCCGTCGCAACAACTCTCGTACGAATCAACGATCTCTTCCGACTCACGATTTCTGCAGTGATCGTGCTTGATCACAACCGTAACTTTGATTAATTCGAATCCGACGCAACTCGGCAATTGTATTCATTTGCCGACACAAGCGCGGCGCGCAACCGAACCGATTTTGTTTCTTCGATTTATAACTTTGTTTTCTTCCGTTGCAACTCGTGCAAAAATCGTTTCCCGATATCCGTTGCACTTCGTGCATCGATTTCTTTGATACGCGTTGCACCACGTGCAATAATTTTACTTTCAATATGCATTGCACATCGTGCAACGATTTATTTCCGACATTCAAAATCAATGCTCAAATCCGTTCAACACATTCGATATCAACTTTCATTTTCTTTTCAACGCATCATTCATAATCAACTCGTGGCAATTGCTGCAGCAACATTCCACGACTTTCATTGTATCGATGCAACCAACATTTCTCGTATCGTTCGTTGCAACCAACGAATATCTCGAATTACAATTCAAGACATATTGCATCCGCGGCAACAAATCCTTGAATTCACATCTCGCAACTTGTTGCACTTGCAGCAACAAACCTTTCCCTACTTTTCCAACGAACACCATGTAATTTCCAAACAACACGCGAAAAAATTACATGGGTTTGTATTAGACTTATTGTATGGAACATCCAGTACGGCATCGAGTAGAGTCAAGAGTGATATCAAGTGGTGGTGGGCAACTTTTTGAATTGTAATGAAGCGAGCGTCCAGAGAAAATTGAGCCTAGAGCACTGATACCAATTTGTCACGCCCCGACCTGGAATCACCCGAATCATCGTCCTCGCAGGGGGCGTGATGCCGCACGAGCCTGGAGTTACACTCGTGTAAGGCAAGATGACAAGTTCTCAAATGGTTATCTTTTGATTCGATATTTAACAACGAAAGGAAACAGAGTATACGAAACAAATTCTCTTTATTGATATCCGAGACAGAAATTACAAAGGCTTTCGATAGCCTAACTTTACATGCCAGATTGGCTACAACACTCAGGTTCTCTCTTGCCCACAAAGGATTTCACCGTTCCATACATCATGCCTTCTATATCTCGGCCGCATCAATCCTGTTGCTAGTCCGAGCGTCAAGCGATCGTACGCTTCAATACGCTTCGGCATTTTCGAGCCTCAACGCGTTCAAGCAACGCTTCGCCGCGAGCAATCCATTCTCTGCACCCTGCATGAAGCTGGTGAGGGATCAGTACATTCGTCCTCGCATGTACTGAAGCAAAGATCTTCTTTCCAAACCGATATTGTAATATTTATGTTGAATCATGCAACTTAGCTTATGATCTTGCTATGTTCTCCTTAGGGTCAATTTCATGGCATATTCGAAAGCGTAAAGCATGTTAGCATAGCAAGCATTCTCGTGTTTGATTCGTGGCGCGACTTACCAATATCGACGCACTCGCCCTTGCACCGACGCAAGGTGAATACGCCTATCTGATTTCCCTGTCATGTTATAAGTGCCCTCTATTCGGATCTATCCATGCAAGATACGTATACCTTGCACTTCCAAACCCATCGCCCTTAACTATATGAAGGTCACTAGCTTTCAAGCTAGAATGGACTTATATTTATCGAATCGAATTGTAAGACGACAGTCACTAAGTTATGGTTGCTAACCACACACGATCCGAGGACCCCCGAAGTACTCGTGTAAGTGGCTTATCACATTCACTAGACAGGCGCTACCCGTCTAGTCGAAGTGCACCAATAATACCGAAAACGAAATCCCTCCTAGGACGAACGGTCCCAGCGCCCTGGCGCGCCGCGTTCGAGGGAATACCCATGCACGGGCTTTTATATTCTTTAAGTCCATTTGACCATGCAACGAATCTTATATTTCATACAACCAAGCAAGTTCGCTTATCTCTATTTCAATTGGCACAATGCCCGAATGTTCTCAACGAACGCCCGAAGGCCATGAACATTTCGAAGGGCACCATGCCGCATTATCCATCTCGTATTTCCTTCGTTAACTTACATTTCGTACTTCGTTTCAATGTTCAATGGCATTATGCCTCAACTCAATGTTCGCCAACCGAACGACCCGAAGGTCCCGAACACCTTTCGAGGCATTATGTCATATCCGACAGTTCCGCCACATTCATGCCACAACTGTATTCTTTCGCAACGAAGCCATCTTTTATTATCTCATGCACGCAGGCACGTTTCGATTGTATTTTCGATGTTCTATGACTTAGCATTCAATGTCCGTGGCTTGCGCGCTAGGTGCTCGCCAATTGTCTTTCAATGTTCTAGCCGTTTTAACGCGTGCGCAAAGGCACGGTATGGTTCGTGCACTAAGGCACTCGCCGAGTACAGTTATCCCATGTTCTTGCGGCTTGCGCACCGAGACGCTCGCCTTAGCGATATCCAATGTTCCGTAGCGACTCGTGCATTTGATGCACGTTTCATTTCAATTGTACTAACTTAGTGTTCGACGCACACGATGATTTATCTCCGATCGGACCACGCCCGTGGCGTCGATAGGTTAACTTAGCAAACAATGATATATTTGACTTATCGAATGAAGGAGTAAAAAGAAGTCAATCCTCCCACCTTGAATCGATTTGCCTTTGTCGTTTCGCCGAGCCGATGCGGCTCGATTTCCCAACTTTGTTGCACGGCCACTCTCCTGACTTAGCGATTCGAGCACTTCGTGCTGCATTGAATCATACGTCCGATTTGCCTTAGCGTGCCCAAGTCTCAGCCTGCCACAAGGCGTCGATTTGGTTCCGCTGACCCCTTACTAAATATTGCCGAAGATCGACCTCTAATATTTTCGCGTCAAAGTATAACCTGCACACGAAACCAACTAAAATTAATACTTGCATCGATTCAGACTTGTGCCTTGGTCGATTCGATTTCTTAGAATCTTCGAGCCGATTCAACGCACTCATCCTTCGGGGCAACGCGGCGCTTCGCATCGATTCACTCGATGCATTCTTCGGGACAAGGCAACTCTTCGCATCGACTTAGTTCGATGCGTTCCTCGGGTCGATACGTTTCTCGGGACAACGTAACTTTCGTATTGATACGCAATCGGGTCAACGCTACTCTTCGAGTCAACGACTCAGCATAATGCACCGTGCGGAGCGGGGCATTACATTATCTCCCTCGGGTGCATCGAATACATCATGTCATGTACTTTTCACGAACATCATGTATTTTGTGGACTCTTATTATTCATGTATACTCATGTGCTTTCATGTACTCTCATAATCTCATGAGCTTCATGTATAAACTATCAGGTACAATAGCATAACCTGTTTAGATCCTTGTGTATTGATTGGGGCATGCGGGAGAAGAAATAGTCATGTGAATAATTCTAAAGTAGTATAATCATGTACAAACTCTTAGCGTAATCATGTGCAAATCAAGCCGTTTACATGTCTATCTTGTACTCTAAATCACATAGTCACTTACAGTTCTCTATTATCATATATAGATAGCTTCGTTTATCAGTTTCTCGCTTTCTTTTCATGCTTATTTCTTACAGCGTTTCATACATCTTAACCTATCACATGCTTTAAATTTTCTGTCAAGATATGAACTACGTGAGATGTATGGTGCTCATTCCCGTCCTGATTGGACTGTTAAAAATATTACAGGTGATGAGGAGGAGTTCGGTCCTACATATTTTGGTACAGGCTAAGATGACACTGGTGACTTGGACCCTCAGGAGGATCCAACAGTCGCTGAGGACTTGCCTATTGTCTAGATTAGATTTCTAGACTAGTTTCCCTTTTATTGCCTTATTTCATGTACCTTCAGATATCGGTTATTTGTGTTATTGAACACTCAGATTATACTCTAATTGTTGCTCTTGTTGGAGATTACTCTTTTATTTTATCCATCTCTTTATTCCTTATTTCCACCTTAGATGTTGTGATTGAGTTGTACCTTTATATTGTCCTCCTTCTGGAGCGTATATTATTGTACAGGTATTATATTGTTAGATGTTGTGACCAAGGACAGCGTTCTACCGCCGACATTGCGGCGTAGGTTGGACGTACCCACTTCTCGTTCCCTTACACAGGGTGCGGGTCGTGACACGTTTTCAGTGGTGGCCCATACAGGTTGGGTCACAACTAGTGCAATTTAGTGGTACTCGAACTAGAGTATCACTGCAGCCTGTAGTAGGATATAGGATATAAGTTAAGGTACTCAATCATATTAGGAAAACTCTTATCTAATTCTTGCTGCTACTTGCCTTCTTTTGAAATAAACTATCCTCCTTTGATTATGTAATTTCCCACATTTGTTTTGTTTGATTCGGGGGCTTCCTATAGTTTATGTCTGTATCATTTGTTGTTAGACACCAGCTTTCTTCTGAATCGTTGCCTAGGACTTGCAAGATCGTGACTAGAGGTGGTATCATCCTCGTCCGTGATGTTTGCAAGGATCGGAGAGTAGTTTTGGGAGGTCGAGAACTAGATGTGAGTCTGCTCATAATGCCATTACCGAACTACGATATTGTACTCGGTATGGATTGGTTGAGCAGGCACCATGCCAGTATAGATTGTCGCAGTGGTAGAATTCTTTTTTGAATGCCAGGAGAGCCAGAGTTCGAGTTCACCAGACGGGTGGAGTAATAAAGCAGCGGAGTTTTTTTTGCAGAGTTTCAATAGAGGAGCAGAGCGTGCCATATCCATTGATAGCTGAGTTCATAGATGTATTTCCAAAGGAGTTGCCAGGGTTACCTCCGGACAGAGATGTGGAGTTTACTATATCTTTGGTGCCCGGCACAGAGCCGATATCTCAGCACGTCTATAGAGTGAACAATAGCGAGCTAGTGGAGTTATAGAAGTAGGTAGATGAGTTACCGGACAAAGGCTTCATCCGATCGAGTTCTTCACCATGGGGTGCACCAGTACTCTTTGTGTCGAAGAAGGATGGGTCGATACGAATGTGTATCGACTATAGGGTACCCAGCAACCTCACGATCAAGAACAGGTACCCGCTGCCGAGGATCGATGATCTGTTCGATCAGTTGAGAGGAGCGAAGGTATTCTCCAAAATTGATCAAAGGTCAGGTTACCATCAAGTTAAGGTGAAGAAGGAGAAAATTTTGAAGATAGCATTCAGGACATAGTATGGCCTGCTTGAGTTCATGATGATGCCGTTTGGGTTAACTAATGCCCTGACGGTGTTCATGAACTTGATGAACAAGGTGTTTCACTAGTACTTAGACAAGTTCGTGGTGGTGTTCATCGACGACATCTTGCTGTATTCCAAGACCCCAGAGGAGCATGAGGAGCACTTGAAAGTAGTTCTGAAGACTCTCAGGAAGGAGCAGCTTTATGGCAAGCTCTCGAAGTGTGAGTTCTTCCTAGATCGAGTTAATTTCCTAGGTCATGTTGTGACCGGAGATGGGATCTCAGTCGACCAGAAGAAGATCAGAGCAGTTGAGATGTGGACAGCACCGAGTTCAGTTGCGGAGATCATGAGCTTTTTGGGATTGGCAGGCTACTACAGGAGGTTCGTTCAGGATTTCTCTCGGGTTGTAGAGCCATTGACTAGGCTGACCCGGAAGGACGCAAAATTTATCTGGTCAGAGGAATGTCAGGTTGCTTTTGATGAGTTGAAGAAGTGACTAACGACAGCCCCAATTCTATTGCCATCTGGATTAGGCGGGTTCACTATCTATAGTGATGCCTCAGGGAAGGGTCTGGGTTGTATCTTGCAGCAGCATGGGAAGGTGATTGTCTATGCATCCAGGCAATTACGTCCACATGAGAAGAACTTTCCTACCCATGACTTGGAGTTGGCGCCAGTTATCTTTGCTCTTAAGTTATGAAAGCACTATCTATACGGAGAGCGTGTGGAGATCTTCACAGACCACAAATGTAGCTCCCCTTCCCGATAATTTAGAAATATTTTATTATTATTTATTTTATTTGAATGGTTATTAATATATTATTCTTAAGTTATATTATTAGTATTCGTCTATTTCGATAATTCATTATCAAATGAATTATACGTATATGTATATATAGTGTGCATATTTATAAACTATATACAAGAAATTATTATTAATATTTTGGTTATGGAGTATTTATCCATATATATAGACATGTATTGTTATAAGGATATGTATATGTATATATAAATAAATATTAAATATGAGTATGTGTATGAATATATATATATATATATATATATATATATATATATATATATATATATATATATATTGAATATATATATATGTGTACATGTGTAAGTAGATATAAATATATTATATATAAAGGTATATGTGCATAAATATAAATACGTATAAGTGTATACGTGTATGTATATGTAAATATACATACATACATATATATATATATATATATATATATATATATATATATATATATATATATATATATATATATATATATATATATATGTGAATGTGTATGCGTATATATAAATATAGATTTTATACGTGCACGTGTATGTATATACAAACATAGCTTAGTATAGAAACACTAATTAATAAAGAGAAAAAGTAGTAATATAGAAATTTAGAGTATTATAATTTGTATATATTAATGATAGTGTGTATAGCACTATATATGATTTGAACTGAAGATGAAAAGTTAGCTGGAATGTTAAAGTTGATATTATGTATTAGAAGTTGAAATAATAATATAGTATGATGCTTAACTATACAAGATTGTGAAGACTTCAATAGCATTTTATATTAGTTTCACTGATAGAAAGAAAAAAAAAACAAATTAATTAAAAGCCTATTTTCCCAGCCCAGCCGAGTAACAGCAGTATCAACCAACATATAGCCCGGGGCCCAGCGTACCTTTCCGAGATCAATTAATCATAGCCCAGCCGGGGGAACACACCCTTTCCCTCTCGGGTTGAGCAGCTGACCCATGAGTTGCATATTCACATAGCATATACGCGTATATATGTGGACGACAGAGCGATAGATGAACGAAATCAAAAATGCCTAAACCCTAACCCCTACCTACGTCGCCGACCCCCACGCGTGTGCGTGCGCCCACAGCCCTGCCGGCCGGCCGAGCAAGTCCCCCACGTGCGTGCACAGGCGAGTGCCTGATCAGAAATGACAGCCAGCCCGAGCCTAGTTTCGACGTACGGCTCCGTCCTCCACGCTCGACGGTTTTTGGAACCGACTTCACAGGTATAAAAGCAACCTAACCTCCTTCATTTCGATTCGATTAGCTCGATATACCTTGCACTACACGCGTCACCAACTGAGTCGAAAATCGACGAAAAACCTGTTCGGAAATAGGGCAAAATTCGATCCAGACGCACGAATTGGAAAGCAAATATCTGCTAATCCATGACAGATTTTCAAAATCCATTTGAACACATTTTTAGACAACCTAACCAGCTTTCAAACCCTATTTTTAGATTATTTTATTAATCAGTAGATGTTAAGATAGATCGAATTGAAAATAAAGAAAAATAGTTTTTAGAAAAACAGAATTTTAGAAAAACTCATCAACACGATGTGCGTCCCGCCATTCTGGGCGACGTGGTCACGAGCCGAAGGCATCGAAAGGTGCGTAATGGCTTCGTGGTCGTGTGGGCTTTGACGGAATTGAAATTGGTCGCGTGTGCGCGACGAATTTGATACGTATCCGTCGGAATCGCCCCGTATCCGTGCAATGCAAATTCAGTCATAACTTTGTGACCGCTCGTCAGATCGAGACGAAACTTGTGCCAACAGGACCGTATCATTTTTTTGGTCATGTATGCCAAGTTTGGTCCAATTTCGAGACAGTTGATTGGATCGCCGTTTCGCGGGCCCACGGTCCAACTTGACGGGTGATTTTGTGCACGACCTGCCGGAATCCAACTCTGGATATACGGTTGGGTTCGTATCGGAAAACTGGATCCGTAGACATGTAGTTTGACGACTTTTGAGACCGTTGACTCTGGCACGCTTTTCGGTGCAAAAGCGGGTCCAACGGCGGACACCGTTTTGGCCCGAAATTACTGTTTTGCTCCTGTGTCCAGAATTGGACTTAAGGACAGGCAATCCTAGCTAATTTGACTATTCTGAAAACACTAGTAATGTTTATTTCAGCTTTCGGGGACTGTTGTATGGGTTTTGACTATTGTGGCACATTGAGTAGTTTAGACTGTCGGTTCACCAGTAGAGGACCACAGGCGAGTACAGTTTATTGTCTGCATTTCGATATTGATCTTTACTATACTTCATTGATTGGCCATTGGTTATGTGATTTTTATACTCTATTATAAATTGTTAAGTCGGGAATGAGAAGTACCAAGGATGTGTGATCCGACCGTAGACCGTGTTTATTTTCATGCAGTAGACCTTGTAGACCGTATTTATTTTCATGTAGTAGACCTTGTAGACCGTGTTTATTTTCATGCAGTAGACATTGTAGACCGTGTTTATTTTTATGCAGTAGACCTTGTAGACCGTGTTTATTTTCATACAGTAGATCTCGTAGACCGTGCTTATTTTTCTGCAAGTAGACATCGTAGACAGTGCTTATTTTTCTGCAAGTAGACCTCGTAGACCGTACGGTGTAGTGCCCCAGACCGATCACATATCAAAGGTACTTCTAACAGTTGGGGAAAGTATTTTGTGTCTATTTATTTGATATTGGTTTTCCGTATTTTCTGTTTATTTTCAAAAATATGTAATTGATGTCTAACCTCTGTTGTATAGTCATTTTCTTTATTTGAAATTGCATTCAGTGAATTGTGCTCGTTCCATTCCTGACTGGAAACCAACATTTTTCAGGTTAGCCGTGGATTCACTTAGCTTGGGGAATGACGGGGATAACTGCAGACAAAAGCCTAGAGACTAGCTAGAAAGTCGAGTTATAGTCATTCAATATTTGTACAAGTTTATATTTTCTGTAAATGTAAAACTTGTGATCATTATAAGTTAAAGTAATTTTTGTGAATGAGAATTATTTACGACTTTGATCTTCATGGTCGTGATAGCGTTCTACCGTCGACACTGCGGCGTAGGCTGGCTTGGACACGTCTCGTATCCGTTTAAAAAAACGGGTGCGGGTCGTGACAACAAAAGCTTGAAGTACGTGTTTACACCGAAGGAGCTCAACATGAGACAGCACAAATGGTTGGAGTTGATGAAGGACTTCGATATTTCCTTGCACGTGGTTGCCGATGCCTTGAGTAGGTATCCGGTAGCTATGTGTTTGACGATGGATCGTCACTTATTAGCATATTTGGAGAGCCTGGAGATCGAGGTGGTTGTGCCAGGAGTTCAGATGCAGATGTGGGGCCTTCAGATTCAGTCGGACTTGATGCAGAGGATCAAGTCAACTCAGTTCGAGGATGTTGCTCTGCGGTGTATCCGAGAGCAGGTTCGAGCAGGATTGGTAGATGATGAGTTTATTCTTGCAGAGGATGGTGCATTGAGACACGGTTCTAGACTGTGTATGCCTAGCAGAGAGTTTCGGGAGCAGGTTATGTAGTAGGCCCATCGTTCACAGTACTCTATGCATCTAGATGCCAACAAGATGTATAGGGATCTGAAGGCGCATGTATGGTGGTATGGGATGAAGCGGGAGGTAGCTCGCTTCGTAGATAGATGCTTGGTCTGCCAGCAGGTCAAAGCAGAGAGGCAGAGGCCATGAGGGCTGTTACAGCCATTGCCGATTCCGGAGTGGAAGTGGGAGCACATCACGATGGACTTTGTTTCAGGATTGCCATGTACACTAGGAGAAAAAGACACGATTTGGGTCATCATAGACAGGTTGACAAATTTGGCCCATTTCTAGCCATTTAAAATGGGTATGTCTACTGACAGGCTAGTAGAGATGTATATGAGACAGATTATCAGGCTACACGGAGTTCCAATGAGCATTGTCTCGGATCGCGATAGTCACTTTACTTCCTATTTCTAGCGGAGTCTGCAGACTAGTTTTGGCACTCAGCTCAAGTTCAGTACTGCATACCACCCTCAGACCGACGGACAGTAAGAGACGACTATCTAGACACTCGAGGACATGCTGCAGACTTGTGTCTTGGATTTTGGAGGATCCTGGATGGATTACCTATACTTAGTGGAGTTTGCATATAATAACAGTTTCCAGGCCAGCATTGGGATGTCACCATTCGAGGCATTGTACGGGCGCAAGTGTCGTACTCCCTTGTCTTGGGATGACATTGGAGAGCGAGCTTTATTGGAACCTAAGATGGTTTTTGATGCAGCCGAGAAGGTGAAGCTCATTAGAGATCGACTTCACGTGGTGCAGGAGAGACAGCGGCATTGGGCCGATGGCTACCGAAGACCTTTACAGTTTGAGGTACAGCTTGGACTTAGGATTAGGATTTTATTTGTTTTATGATTTTTGTTTGATCATGTGATTATTATAGTTAAGTTTGAGACCATGTTTGTGCTAGGTTGGAGATCTGGTGTTCCTGAGGATATCTCCGATGCGTGGCACTATTCGCTTTGGTGGAGGTGGAAAGCTTAGTCTCGGATCGCGATAGTCACTTTACTTCCTATTTCTAGCGGAGTCTGCAGACGAAATACGTGTCAGTCCATTCTAACAGGTGGAAAGCTTAGTCCGTGCTTCATCGGACCTTTCGTTATCGGCAGAAGAGTCGGTGACGTGTCATACTGACTGGACTTGCCTCATATATTGGAGGGAGTCCACAACGTATTTCACGTGTCACAGTTGAGACGGTATGTGGCAGATCCCAGCCATGTACTGGATCATTCCGAGATCGAGGTGGGCCCTACTCTTAGTTATCCAGAACAGCCTGTGGAGATTCTGGATTGACGGAGGAAGGTGCTGAGGAACCAGACGATACCTTTGGTTCGCGTAGCTTGGAGGCATCACTCTCTAGGTGAGTCTACCTGGGAGAGGGAGGATGAGATGCGCGAGCAATACCCTTATCTTTTTCAATCTTGAGGTATGATTTCTCTATCCTTCTCATCTATTCAGTTTTGTCTTCAATTTCGAGGATGAAATTATTTTAAGGAGGGTAGATTTGTCACACTCATTTTTCTACTTAGGGTATTCTAGTCATTGTGTGCTAATTTTGAATTTTTCTTAATTTATTAATTAAATTGATTGGTGTGTTATTTTGATTGGTGTTTTGGTAGTAGAATGTGGTATAACCTTAGCCAACCTTGATTAAAAGCCTAATAATGTAATTAGGAACTTAATTAGCATCTTAGACTTTTATTTAGAGCCATTGTCCATTTTAGGAATCATTTAATTCATTTTTAAGTCATTTTTATATAAAGCCTTTAAGCCTTTTTGTTAATGGGCCTTTTAAGCAACTTGAGGAGTGCTGGCCCATGACCAAACCCTAAACCTAACAATAATACCCCTTTGGCCGGCCAAACACAACAGTCCCCCTTTTTATTATGAAAAATGTAGGAGCCATCACAAGTTCAAACCCTAGTTTTCCCTTCTCTTCCAAAGGCATCATTTTCTTGTTTCTCACCCAAATCCTTCCAAATGAAGTGCGTTGCGACCATTAAGAGGAGAGGAATCTACTGGAGACTTGCTAGCGAGGGTTCAGAGGCGTTGGACCAGAGGAAATCGACATGGACGTGTTTGGAGGCTTGTTTTATTGAGTTTTAACACTCAATAGGTAAATCTCTCTAAACACTTGTTAATTCTATTTTTTTCTTCGTAGATGCATCCATATAGGTACCCTCGACCTGTGCATGAAGTTTGGTAGGTTTGTGATTTCTTTTGATAGCCGTATCGGATACGTGTCAGTCCATTCTAACACGTGTTCGACGAAATACCACTTAGAACTGAAAATTGTTATTTTTCGATTATGTTTTCATGAACATCTTGCTGATATTATTTGAAATACCTTTCGTGAAGACGGATCTTGATTCGACACGATTTCAGTGTCCAAATCGGACACGAACACGCGTGTACGAGGCCTGTGTACGGCCCCATGCATGCCCTGCTGTCCGAGCATCGTAACTCGATGCACAGGGCTCCGTTTTGCATGATATTTTATGGACACATGGGGGAAACCTCTGCCCATATGCTCCAAAAATTTCACGATGTTTCGTGAAGCGTGTGCGGAGAAATCCAACGCGCACCGTTCAGCCATCACTGTGCATGCGGATGAAAATTGCCGCTGACACGGCCTTCGTACGTGAACACGACGCGATGAGGACTTGTTCCAGAAGCACGTGTATGAAGCCCTATATCTGGGCAACCTAGGGACCCAACCCCGAGACACGACGTGGCTCGTGTCGCCATCCACGGGGCTCGACACGCGCCCACGAGGCCGCACGTGTGTGCGCACACAGACGCGTGGGTTCGCGTGCCCTGTGTAATGTAGATGCGATGTGGTGTTGTGTCAGTGTGTTCTAGACCTAGACTTGGACCCCACCTAGCTATGTGCATGAGCACGAGGCTTCTCATTGTGCGTGTGGCGTTTAATCGAGTGAAAACGCACGAGCATATACACTTGTTAATGCACGCATATTCGGTTCCCTCTGATACGCACTCCGTGGACACGATACAGACATGGGTTCGACCCCGTGAGTACCCGAACACGTCACACACATAGTCACCGTCGTGTTTGCCAAGTTTCACGGGTTCTAGTTGAGTATTGTGCGTTTTGAGCTTCGAGTTGGGTTTTTGGTTTTGGTTTGTGTATTTTTGAGTTAATTTTTGTTATACTTTGATTTTCTAAGATTTTACTCAGAATTTTTGAGTTTGTATAATGTTAGATAGATCCTGGACTTGTGGGTATTGATTTTTAATTTAACATTCTAAGGTTTCTATCATATATTATATATATAGCCCTTTATATATATATATATATATATATATATATATATATATATATATATTATATATATATATATATATATATATATATATTATATATATATATATATATATATATATATATATATAATATATATATATATATATATATTATATATATATATATATATATATATATATATATATATTCATTTTTTTTCTTTCCCTAATATATATAAAAAAAAAAAAAAATATATATATATATATATATATATATATATATATATATATATATATATATTAGAGAAAGAGAAAGAGAAATATATATATATATATATATATATATAGAGAAATATATATATATTTCTCTTTCTCTTTCTCTAATATATATATATATATATATCTATATATATATATATATATATATATATATATATATATATATATATATATATATATATATATATATATATATATATATATATTGATAAAAGAGGGGGAATTTATTGATGTATAAGGCGCAAAATGCCAATGCCTATACAAGTAAGAGCGCCACGCGCAAGAAAGGAAAAAGAACGGAAAGGGAAAGGACAACAGAGCTAAGGACAAAAACAAAAATCCCCGTCGTAGGCGGCTAGTCCAAGGCTACCCAAAAGCTGTCCTCGAAGTGAGAGCATCACCTCCGTACTCTACTGATCTGTCGCATAACTTCGCTAATCTGCTGTAGAGGTTGTAGTTGACGTCCTTCGTACCTGAACTTGTTCCGATTCTTCCATAAAACCCAAATACCGATGGCTGCTACGATTTACCGGCCGTGGGAGCTTCCCTAGCTGGCCAGAAGATCGTTGAAGCCCCCGAGAGGATGATTCAGTCTGCACCTGGAGCTGAGGCTGATCCACAATTACGTGGCTAGGTCGCCAGAAAGAAGGACGTTCTCCACCGTCTCTTCTTGAGGGGATACACAGCAGTGACATCTCGATGCAAGGCTGTAGTCGAAGGATACGATAGAGTCGTCTGTAGGGAGTTTCCTTCTGCTCTCCAGACTAGGATCGACCATTTGATGGGGATACATGGTTGCCAGAAAGGGTCAATGAGAGGACACGGAGTGCCAGTCCCTCTAGCAATGTGTCTGGCTGATGCTAGCAAGAAGGCCCCGTTTGGATTCAGGGTCAACCGCAGGGATTCTGGTTCGTTAGAAATCTTTAATTGAGCGACAGCAAGTTTGTCTGTCGCTTCCTGATCGAGCCTGTCTCGCACTCTGTTCCAATCCCATCCATGATCTGGGACCCACAGCTCACGGATCTCCCCGATTTGGGGGTGCTGAACGGCGGAAAGCTCGTCACCCAGCCAACGTTCTAAGCTCATCGAAGCGTTGTTGTTGCCCAGTTGCAGCCGGATATGGGGTTCGGCAAGAACTTTACCGTGATGCATACAGTGCCAGGTAGCCGAGGATCTGCTGTTCACTAAAGCGGTCGTTGGGTAAGAGAATCTGAAGTATCTGGCCTTCATAAATCTGGACCATAGAGAGTTGTCCGTGCGCACCTTCCACCATAACTTCATGGAGCATGCGTTCACCAGGTGCTCCAAACGGCTAAGCCCCAGCCCCCCTCCTTGGTGGGTTTGGACATGGTGATCCAACTAGCCTAGTGGTGTTTATCTTCTCCGTGGCTGCTCTCCCAAAAGAATCTGGCGAAGAGGGATTCGATCGATGTGATAACCTTTTTGGTGGGACCGCATACTACCATGGTATATATAGGAACGGAGGAGAGTACATGCTGAATCAGTATCAGCTTACCGGCGTTGTGCTATCCCTCAATCTTCTTTCTGATAGAGCTCACAAGGGGCTCGAAAATTCTAGAGTTGGACTTGCCGTACACTAACGGGCAACCTAAGTAGAAGAAAGGAGGGTACGCTGTGGTGTATGAAGTCAGGTTAGATAGCCTGTTGGAGTGGATCCTATCAGCTTTGTGGTGGGTGTAGATGACGCTCTTGCTATTGTTGACACGTTGACCGGAGCATTTGGCGTATCTCTCCAGCATTTTGTGGACAACTTCAACCAAACCGATGTCGCCAGAAGAGAAGATGAGTACATCGTCAGCGTAAGCAAGGTGAGTGATAATGGGGCATCCGATGGTGGTATAAAAATGGTGGAATTGAGTGTTGTTGGTCCTGTTATTTAGGTTTCTGCTGAGGGCTTCGACAGCGATGATGAATATGGTGGCAGATAGGGGGTCTCCCTGGCGCACGCCACGGCTGGAGGGTAAGAATCCCTCCACTTGACCGTTGATGACGGTGGAGAACCTAGAATTGCTGATGGGTCTGTATACAATGTCAATCCATGGTTCAGAGAAACCAAAGGCTCTGAACACCTAGATCATGAACTGCCAGTCCAGGCGGTCGTATGCTTTTTCCATATCCAGTTTGATAGCGACGTTGCCTCCTCTGGCCGAGAATTTCATGCAGGTGACCATATCTTGGGCGAGGAGGATGTTGTCCATGATGATCCTCCCCTTGACAAAGCCACTCTGTTCTTTGGAGAAGATCTTAGGCAGGAGGTGAGACATTCGATTTACGATGATCTTCGAGATGATCTTGTTGGTGAAGTTACATAAGCTTATGGGCCTGAAGTCTCTGAAGGTTTCTCGATTTTCTTTTTTTGGAATGAGAATGAGATTAGCCCTGGAAATGGATATAGGGTATCTCGCCCTTGGAAGAAAGCAAGGGTGGCTTTAAGCAAATCTGATGCGATGATGTCCCAACAAGTTCGAAAGAATACCCCGGAGAACCCGTCAGGCCCGGGGGCGCTGTGTTCATCAAGAATCCAGACCGCAGCCTTGACATCCTCAACAGATGGGATAACCATGAGCATGTCATTCTGTAGGTCGGTGATGATAGTGGGGACCTTGGAGAGGAATTCGTCGTCCTTGACGATTGCCTCTTTGGTGAAGAGGGACGAGACAAACTGCACAACGACATCCTGAATGCTCTTTTGGTCGTAAAGCTGAGTGCCGTTGTCATCTAAGATATGGTGGAGATTGAGCTGTTGTCTACGCCCCTTGACATACGCGTGAAAGAATCCTGAGTTGCGATCCCCCTCCAGATCCCAGGCAGGCCTGGCTTTTTGTTTCCAGAATTCTGTCTCGACCTTCAGGCGAGACTTGAGAATAGCTTTGGTAAGGTTGAGCGAAGCCCGCGCCTCCTGGGTGTGGTCTAAGGCATACCGAGTTTCCGCTCTGGTGACGTCATCCTCCGCTGTGTTGATCGCCTGAAAGATGTTACCGAACGTGGCCTTGCTCCAGGAGGAAAGTGCCTTACTGGTGGCGGAAAGCTTGGCCGCCACTCTAACCAGGGGTCGGGGTTATCAAAGGAGCTCCAGGAAGCGGTCACAACTGGAATGAACTGAGGGTGGTGTCTCCAGAAATTCAAAAATCGGAAAGGTTTTTTGATGTGTTGGGAATTGTTGTTGATCTAGATGAGAGAGGTTGGATATGATTCCTATATCTGCCCAGGGATCGTTTATTAGAACACGATCAAGACGGGAGTATTCCCGGCGATGGCCTTCCTGCATGTTGCACCAAGTGAAAGCGTTGCCAGAAAAGGGGAGATGTTTTAGATACGCGTTGAAAATATAGTTGTTGAATTCTTCTATGGCCGGGGGGGCTGGCGGCCCCCAGCCTTCTCAGAGCTGTAAGAAATATTGTTGAAGTCATCGAGGCAAATCCACAGGAGGTTATTGGGAGGAAGGTGGGCAGCTAACAGTTGCTCCCAGAGTAGCCTACACTCTGAAATATCGCAGCTGCCGTGAACTGCGGAGAGAAGAGCTCGGGATCGCAGCTTCTGGTGCACTACCCAGCACGATAGAGTCTGCCAGGAGTCCTAAACTATGCCAAACTTGATTCCTGCTGCGAAGATGTCACTTCCCATTCCCAGAATGCGTGTTTTTATACGTATACCGCTTGCCCGAATTTATTTAGTATCTGTCATGCATTTATTTTGTATTTAATTCTTTTAATTTCATGCTAATTATTTTTCTGTATTTTATTTTCTGCTTTTTCTTGGCTCTTGGTTCATTTCGGTTCATGGTAAACCAACTTGGTTTGGTTTGGTTCAACATGGGAAGGAATGGATGGCTTGGATTTGGTGGAGAGAATGAATGGTGGAGATCTACTTGACATTGATATAAAACTTCTTCTTTCATTCTCTCTCTTCATTCATTCACATTTACTCCTCCACCAAACCCTAACCCACTTGTGAGAGGCAAGTACATCTTGCACATCATGGAGGATTTCATGCATCCCCATTTATTTTTAGTCCATTGTGTTTGTCTCTTCTTTCTCTACATGTTTAGGTCTTGTAGTTTTTGTTTTCCATGGTTAGATTTGTGTAGATCTAAGTTTTTCTTCTTTTTGGTTTTTTTGGGTTTTGATCTATCAAACTTCATCATTTCCATGTCTTGATTGTTCTATGTTGTAGAGAATTCAATTCTACCCAATTTTGGCTTTTGAAAAGATAGATTTCGACTTGATTTGAGGAAGTTATGGCCAAAACAATTTTGGTCAAACTTCTATGTTCATCTGTCCTGATTCTGGCAGGGACGATGAATAGTGTCTAGCCGCATAAGCATTTTTGGGCCGCATGACCATTTCTGGACGCATGACCATTTCTGGCCGCATGAGTATTTTTGGGCCGCATGACCATTTCTGGCCGCATGAGTATTTTTGGGCCGCATGACCATTTCTGGCCGCATGACCAATTCTGGCCGCATGAGCATTTTTGGGCCGCATGACCATTTCTGGCCGCATGACTATTTCTGGCCGCATGACTATTTCTGGCCGCATGACTATTTCTGGCCGCATGAGCATTTTTGGGCCGCATGGCCATTTCTGGCCGCATGAGTATTTTTGGGCCGCATGACCATTTCTGGCCGCATGAGCATTTTTGAGCCGCATAAGAATTTTTGGCCGCATGAGGCTGATTTTGGCTGATTTTGATTGCTTGATGCTCTTTTTAACGGTTTTCTAGCCCGAATTTCTCCTAGCTTCCAACACGAGAGTCGTAGATCTTTTCCTTGGCTTCAAGAATGTGTTACCAATTATTTTATGCTAGTTATAAACTCGATCATGCTTAATACTAATTTGACTTTCATGCCTTGTCACGAATTGACCCCGGCTGTTACTTTGACTAATATTTGATCATGCGTTCCTAGTTGGAACTAAGGGACTGGCTAGTCGTCTTATTGAATTGAATGAATAAGACATGTTCATATTAACTATGAACTATTATAATCGATTGGCCGATCCCGAATATTGACATACAGGCATGTGCAGGCTTCAATTTATTTATTTTCTACAAAGCAGCATGTGTACTTTTTGGTCAAGGCATGATTGTTCCGTGGTTAGATTTGATTATTGCATTACGCTATGTAAGACCTACAACCTAGCCGCACGGGTATCGTTGTAGAGTTGCGCATATCGTACCCCGTACGAAAGTACTCATTTGAATGACCATGATCCACGGCATAGGATTTTACTCAACATAGATACTATTAAGTTAAATAAAATAATGATTGCATGGAGAGAATGGATCCCCGAGTTCTTACATGGCAGCCCTCTTGGGACTAGTAGAGCCCGACAGGCCGGCTGGTCCCCACAGATACTGTAAATCTGCCACACGGGCAGGGAGCGGCATCTGGTTATATTATTGTATATTGTATATTGATGACGGGCGTCCCGCTGGGACTCGTCTAATTCATGATTGGCGCAATTGATTGACTGGGTAAACTAGCCTTGCTTGCACATAGTAAGAACTGAGGAATCCCTATTTTGCATATTTCCAGGATAACTTGGAACTCACAGTAGCAAGCCGTAGTAGTTGCATGGCCGTTCAAATTGATTTGTTTGTGTACTGTCATTACTCTGATGACTAACTGAGATGATCGGAATATCAGGACATGACGGGTCAACTTCTGTCCTTGTTTGGTTGGGAGGTTGGTTCGAAGTGTCGTGATGTGATGTGAAACTCAGTAGCCAGCAGAGATCTATTTATTATGTTTCCTATTTCTGGTTTTATTACTCATATCGTGCTCCCTTGCGGTACTTGCTATTAGAGGTCTAACCTCTCTGGTTTTGCATGGCCAGATTTAGAGCCAGTCCCCGAGGACTCAGCTTACTTCTACCTCCAAGATGGTCAACACTAGAAAAATGATCGCAGGAGGACTCGAGTGGGTTTTCTTTACTTCACCGCTCATTTTGTTAATTACTTTATACTTTGCCGTTTGGCACTGATATGTTAGTCGGATCGTCTTGTACCTACCTTTACATAATTGTAACTAAGTCAGGCTGCAGCTGATAACAATTGTGTATACTTTTGCTACATCAATCTGGCTATATTTTGTAAAGCCAGATATCAAAAACATTTTGACAGAGCGTTTGGGATGCCTTACTACTTTATCTTACATGTTCTCTATTTCTGTTCCTTGTTTGAATGATTGAGACAATAGATGTGAAGTGACCATAGTGAGACTTTCATGTAGTATGCACCCCCTCGTCTGGTTAGACAGCATTGATCGTATTATATGGTATTCATCTACCCGTAATACGTAGATGGCTGAGTCATTCCCCCGCTCTCCAGTATTCTGGTTCTGAGGCGTGACAAGGTTTTAGTGGTGGCCCATGCAGGTCTAATTTCAGACTTGTGGGGTATTTTAATTTATAGGATGTCTCAATCACACATGTTTCCCCTTGATCTCCTGATTCGTTATTTTTGATTCTAGCTTGACATTCCGGTATCCTTTGACTTCATTGATCTTCCCTGTTCGATCATTTGATTGTTCTCTTGTCCCTTTTCTTAGGGGCACTTCGTCCGTACCTGTCAGGAATGGACAGCAATAACATGGGCAGCATGGACAACCTGACCATGTTGGTCAGCAACAAGGACCAGTACTACCTCAAGAGACTATCCAAGAAGAAGTAATAATGGAAGCAACAGCTGGATCGCAGTATCCGGAGGTTCCACCACCACCAACAGTTTCACCTACCCCTGTGGAAGTGGACACACCAGCCCTTCTGGAGATCATGAGAGGAATGATGGCTACCCAACAACATCAGATGTTAGCCCAGCAGCGCATGCACGCTCATTTGCAAGAGCAGAATGTACTACTCAACCAAGGGTTGCAGACGGCATTGGAAAGAGGGACAAGGACAGATTCAGGAGCGTCGGCCCGGTTTTGCAAGTACAACCCCCGCCGTTTCGAGGGCACGGAAGATGCCATCTCAGCAGATGCATGGCTTAAAGACATTGAGGCTATTTTGACAGCCGCTAAGGTGCCGGCAGAAGAGCGCGTGGATCTAGTGAAGTTGTTACTTCAGGATCTCGCACGTGATTGGTGTGAATCAGAGGAAGTGGGCATCAGACGTCCTGTGGCTTGGGACGACTTTACAGCAAGATTCAAGACCAAGTACTATGGAGTTGTGGTGCAGTTTGAGCTACAACAGAAATTTATCAACCTCAGACAGGCTGGCAAGACTGTAGATGCTTATGCAGCGGAGTTCTGCAGATTGAGTAGGTTTGCCCCAGAGATGGTAGCGACGGAGAGCCAGAGGGCGATGAGGTTCCAGCAAGGATGTCATCTTGAGCTCTTACAATTGATAGAGGGGCACAATTACCAGACTTTTGATGAAGTATTGATGGCCACCCGAAGGCATGAGATCACCATTCAGAGGCTTGCGGCAAGGACTGGAGGTCAGAAGAGATCCCACAGTCAGATTGAAGGAGGAGGGGGAGCAGCGCCCCGAACAACGGCACCATCCCCTGGCATTCGTATCTACGATGTGGCGATGCGAGGGCCAGCACCACCACCCAGGCAGCAGCAGCAACAACCAAGGAAGAACCAGCAACCCCCAGCGGGCTGCACTTATTGTAGGAAGATGGGGCACACTAGAGATATGTGTCGGCCATTGAACGGACTGTGTTTGATATGTGGAAATCCAAATCATCGGGTTACCACATGTCCCATGAATACGAGGTCAGGAGGACCAGTATAGCAGTTTCCTGCTCTGCCAGCACCAGGGGCAGGACAGTATCGAGGACCAGCGGTAGCAGTGAGACCGTTGGCACAGCGCCCGTTAATGCCGCAGGCTCAGATGTTTCGACAGCAGGGACCGCCGATGCAGCAACACCAGTATAGACCACCCCAGCATCATCAAGGAAGGGGCCAGCAGCAGCACCAGGCTAGGCCGCAATATAGGAATCAACAAGGAGGTCGAGGGCAGGCATTCACTCTGTCCTTGGAAGAGGCATTAGCATCAGGAGATGTTGTGGCAGGTAACATTCTCGTCGCCTCATATCCCGTAGTAGCATTGTTTGATTCGGGAGCATCACATTCATTTATATCTACACAATTTGCGACACGGCTAGGAGTGGAGTTCGAGGCATTGCCAGGGAGGTTAAATATACTTACTGGTAATGGGCTCGTAGGAGTTAGTAGGGTTATTTTAGCGTGTAGCGTTGTAGTTTGCGGGCATTCCTTACCCGCCCGGTTGATAGAATTTCCTGTTGGAAATTTCAACGTTATCTTAGGCATGGACTGGCTGAAAGACAGTCATGCAACAATAGATTGTCGTAGAGGGAGTGTATCTTTTGATATTCCAGGCATGAAGAGGTTCACCTTAGTCAGATGAGAGGCAACTCAGCAAGAGCAGGGAGTAGTGACGGCAATGCAAGAAGTTCAAGTTCCGAAGGTGGTTGAAGAATTTCTAGACGTATTTTCCGAAGAACTTCCAGGTCTACCACCGGTTAGAGATATTGAGTTCAGTATAGAATTGGCACCTGGAACTAAATCGATATCAGATCGAGTTTACAGAATGGCAGATTCAGAACAAGTCAAGGTATATCAGCACATAGAGGAACTGAAGGGGAAGAAGTTCATCCAAGCTAGCGTGTCACCATGGGCAGCACCGGTGGTACTTGTAGGGAAGAAGGATGGGTCATCCAGATTGTGCATCGATTACAGAAAGCTTAACGCGGCAACAGTGAAGAACAAGTACCCACTACCCAGGATCGACGACTTATTTGATCAGTTGAGCAAAGCTAGAGTTTTCTCCAAGATAGATCTTCGTTCAGGGTATCATCAAGTGAGGGTTCGAAAGGAGGATATTCCCAAGACAGCATTCAGGTCGAAGTATAGGCATTATGAATTCTTAGTAATGCCGTTTGGTTTGACCAATGCTCCAGCAATCTTTATGGATTTGATGAACCGCATCTTTATGCCGTACTTAGATCAGTTTGTCGTTGTGTTCCTTGACGACATTCTTGTATACTCTGCCAGTGAAGAAGAGCATGAAGGTCACCTCCGGAAGGTGTTACAGGTTCTGAGAGAGAACCAGTTGTATGCCAAGCTAAGTAAGTGTGAGTTTTGGTCGGACCATATTTCATTTTTGGGTCACATCGTATCAGGAGCTGGAGTAGCAGTGGATCCCAAGAAGGTAGAAGCCGTAGAGAGCTGGCCAGTACCCAAGACCGTAGCTGATGTACGGAGTTTCTTGGGATTGGCAAGATATTACAGAAGGTTTGTGTCAGACTTTGCAAGACTTTCAGCACCCATGACCCTCTTGACACGGAAGGACATGCCATTCGTCTGGTCGGTAGAATGTCAGGCATCATTTGAGACTTTGAAGCAGAAGTTGATATCAGCGCCTATTCTTACATTGCCAGTTGGGCCAGGAGGTTTTACAGTATATTGTGATGCGTCAGGAAAAGGACTTGGATGTGTCCTTATGCAGCATGGAAAGGTGATAGCATATGCATCTAGGCAGCTTCGAGACCACGAGAAGAATTATCCAACTCATGACTTGGAGTTGGCAGCAGTAGTATTTGCTTTGAAGCTATGGAGGCATTACTTATATGGTGACCGAGTGGACATGTACACAGACCATAAAAGTTTGAAGTACATCTTTACTCAGAAGGAGCTGAACATGAGACAGAGAAGATGGTTGGAGTTGATCAAGGATTACGACGTGGAGCTTCAGTATCATCCAGGCAAGGCTAATGTGGTAGCAGATGCTCTTAGCAGGAGAGGCAGCGCATTTATGTTGACAACACAGAAACACATTTTAGAAGACCTTCGAAAGATGGGCATAGAAGTTATACTTCCTAGTGATGTAGGAGTTCTAGCGAGTCTACAAGTTCAATCTGACTTGGTAGATAGGATCAAGGCAGCTCAGGCACAGGACCCAAGGATTCAGAAGCTTAGGACAGAATGTGAGTCAGGACTCAGAAAGGAGATGCAAATTCATGAAGATGGTACCCTTAGGTTTGGATCACGTCTATGTGTGCCTAGTGGAGATATCAGACAGGAGGTTATGACAGAAACTCACAGTTCTCAGTATTCTGTACACCCTGGAGGGACCAAGATGTACCAAGATATCAAGCAACACTTCTGGTGGAATGGAATAAAGAGGGAGATAACTAGATTTGTTTCCCGTTGCTTGATATGTCAGCAAGTGAAGGCAGAACAGCAGAGGCCAGCAGGATTATTGCAACCGCTTTCTATCTCGGAATGGAAGTGGGAGCACATCACAATGGACTTTGTAACCGGTTTACCGAGATCCCCAAGTGGTAAAGATGCTATTTGGGTAATAGTGGACCGACTTACAAATGTAGCACACTTTCTTCCTTTCAGAGTAGGGCAATCTACAGAAAAGTTGGCAGAGTTGTATATGCAACAGATAGTCAGGCAGCATGGAGTCCCTGTCAGTATTGTGTCAGATAGAGATACCCGTTTTACATCACATTTCTGGAAGAGCTTACATCATAGCCTGGGTACCAAGTTAAGATTTAGCACGGCTTACCATCCACAGACGGACGGGCAATCAGAAAGAACAATCCAGACTTTAGAAGATATGTTACGAGCTTGCACTCTGGATTTTGGAGGATCTTGGGAGAGCCACCTGCACTTAGTTGAGTTCTCATACAACAACAGTTATCAAGCCAGTATCCAGATGGCGCCATTTGAAGCACTATATGGTAAGAAGTGTAGGTCGCCACTAGCGTGGGACGATATTGGGGAGAGAAAGATGATAGGCCCGGAGATGATTGTCAGACAGTGGAAGTGATTAAAGGAATTAGAGAGCGACTTCGAGTTGCACAGATCGGCATCGTCATTGGGCGGACCAGCATCGTGGCCACTAGAGTTTTCTGTTGGGGACCACGTGTTCTTGCGGACCTCACCTACCCGTGGGGTCATTAGGTTTGGCGTTCGCGGGAAGTTGAGTCCCCGATACGTGGGCCCGTTTGTTATCCTTGATCGGATAGGCGATGTTGCTTATCGTTTATCCCTTCCACCTTCGTTACGAGAGGTCCATGATGTGTTTCATGTATCTCAGTTGCGAAGGTATGTATCGGACCCAAGCCATGTCCTTGATCATTCTGAGCTGGTTGTTGGTACCAACCTTCTTACGAGGAACAACCTGTGTCCATCTAGGACCGAAGAGAAAAGATACTCAAGAACCGAACAATTAGCCTTGTCCGGGTTGCTTGGGTCATCACTCTTTAGGAGAGTCAACGTGGGAACGTGAGGATGATATCCGATCACGGTATCCACACCTGTTTGACTCACAAGGTATATTTCTTCCTGTATACCTTGATTGTCTTAACTCCTCATGCTTGTCACCTATGAGTAGAATTGCGTGGTATCGTCGATAGTTAATATCCATATGTTACTTGTTATTAGCATTGTAGAATGATTGCTTACTTAAATTGCTTGTACTTGGAGTAGTTCAGCTCTGATGTTTCTATCCTGCTTGGATTTGAAATTCCGAGGACGAAATTTTTCTAAGGAGGGTAGAGATGTCACTTCCATTCCCAGAATGCATATTTTATACGTATACGCTTGCCCGAATTTATTTAGTATTGTCATGCATTTATTTTGTATTTAATTCTTTTAATTCATGCTAATTATTTTTCTGTATTTTATTTTCTGCTTTTTTTTGGCTCTTGGTTCATTTCGGTTCATGGTAAACCAACTTGGTTTGGTTTGGTTCAACATGGAAGGAATGGATGGCTTGGATTTGGTGGAGAGAATGAATGGTGGAGATCTACTTGACCTTGATATAAAACTTCTTCTTTCATTCTCTCTCTTCATTCATTCACATTTACTCCTCCACCAAACCCTAACCCACTTGTGGAGACAAGTACATCTTGCACATCATAGAGAATTTCATGCATCCCATTTATTTTTAGTCCATTGTGTTTGTCTCTTCTTTCTCTACATGTTTAGGTCTTGTAGTTTTTGTTTTCCATGGTTAGATTTGTGTAGACCTAAGTTTTTCTCCTTTTTGGTTTTCTTGGATTTTGATCTATCAAACTTTATCATTTTCATGTTTTAATTGTTCTATGTTGTAGAGAATTCAATTCTACCCAATTTTGGCTTTTGAAAAGATAGATTTCGATTTGATTTGAGGAAGTTATGGCCAAAACAATTTTGGTCAAACTTCTTTGTTCATCTGTCCTGATTCTGGCAGGGACGATGAATAGTATCTGGCCGCATAAGCATTTTGGGCCGCATGACCATTCTGGCCGCATGACCATTTCTGGCCGTATGACCATTTCTGGCCGTATGACCATTTCTGGGCCGCATGACCATTTCTGGCCGCATGACCATTTCTGGCCGCATGAGCATTTTTGGGCCGCATGACCATTTCTGGCCGCATGACCATTTCGGCCGCATGAGTATTTTGGGCCGCATGACCATTTCTGGCCGCATGAGTATTTTGGGCCGCATGACCATTTCTGGCCGCATGAACATTTCTAGCCGCATGGGCATTTTGGGCCGCATGACCATTTCTGGCCGCATGACCATTTCTGGCCGCATGAGCATTTTTGAGCCGCATAAGAATTTCTGGCCGCATGAGGCTGATTTTGATTGTTTGATGCTCTTTTGACGGTTTTCTAGCCCGAATTTCTCCTAGCTCCAACTGAAAGTTGTAGATCTTTTCCTTGGCTTCAAGAATGTGTTACCAATTATTTTATGCTATTTATAAACTCGATCATGCTTAATACTAATTTGACTTTCATGCCTTGTCACGAATTGCCCGACTGTTACTTTGACTAATAATTGATCATGCGTTCCTAGTTGGAACTAAGAGACTGGCTAGTCGTATTGAATTGAATGAATAAGACACATTCACATTAACTATGAACTATTATAATCGATTGGCCGATCCCGAATATTGACATACAGGCATGTGCAGGCTTCAATTTATTTATTTTCTACAAAGCAGCATGGTACTTTATGGTCAAGGCATGATTGTTCCGTGGTTAGATTTGATTGTTGCAATACACTATGTAAGACCTACAACCTAGCCGCACGGGTATCGTTGTAGAGTTGCGCATATCGTACCCCGTACGAAAGTACTCATTTGAATGACCATGATCTACGGCATGAGATTTCACTCAACATATAGACTATTAAGTTAATAAAATAATGATTGCATGGAGAGAATGGATCCCCGAGTTCTTATGGCAGCCCTCTTGGGACTAGTAGAGCCCGACAGGCCGGCTGGTCCCCACAGATACTGCAAATCTTCCACACGGGCAGGGAGCGGTATCTGGTTATATTATTGTATATTGTATATGATGACGGGCGTCCCGCTGGGACTCGTCTAATTCATGATTGGCGCAATTGATTGACTGGGTAAACTAGCCTTGCTTGGACATAGTAAGAACTGAGGAATCCCTATTTTGCATAATTCCAGGATAACTTGGAACTCACAGTAGAAGCCGTAGTAGTTGCATGGCCGTTCAAATTGATTTGTTTGTGTACTGTCATTACTCTGATGACTAACTTAGATGATCGGAATATCAGGGCATGACGGGTCAACTTCTGTCCTTGTTTGGTTGGGAGGTTGGTTCGAAGTGTCGTGATGTGATGTGAAACTCAGTAGCCAGCAGAGATCTATTTATTATGTTTCCTATTTATGGTTTTATTCCTCATATCGTGCTCCCTTGCGGTACTTGCTATTAGGTCTAACCTCTCTGGTTTTGCATGGCCAGATTTAGAGCCAGTTCCCGAGGACTCCGCTTACTTCTACCTCCAAGATGGTCAACACTAGAGGAATGATCGCAGGAGGACTCGAGTGGGTTTTCTTTACTTCACCGCTCGTTTTGTTATTTACTTTATACTTTGCACTTTGGCACCGACATGTTAGTCGGATCGTCTTGTACCTACCTTTACATAATTGTAACTAAGTCAGGCTGCAGCTGATAACAATTGTGTATACTTTGCTACATCAATCTGGCTATATTTTGTAAAGCCAGATATCAAGAACATTTTGACAGAGCGTTTGGGACGCTTACTGCTTTATCTTACATGTTCTCTATTTCTGTTCCTTGTTTGAATGAGAGACAATAGATGTGATGTGACCATAGTGAGACTTTCATGTAGTATACACCCCCTCGTCTGGTTAGACAGCATTGATCGTATTATATGGTATTCATCTACCCGTAATACGTAGCTGGCTGAGTCCCCCGCTCTCTAGTATTCTGGTTCTGGGGGTGACAGAAGAATATCCAGATGTCATGGCATCCGGCGATGGCCGTTGTAAATCCGAGACTGAGACGAATCCCTTTAAGTCTTTTCTGAGGGATATTGGGTTCTATGACCACTAGGATGTCGATACGGTGGGTTTCGGAGGCCGATGATTCTGTTTAGCGTCGGTTTATTTGCTAGACCTCTCACGTTCCATGAAAGGATGTCAAGCATTAAGTATGAGAAGGGGGTCTAGGTTGTGGAGCTTCACAGCTGACCTCGTTGTCCTTGCCGAATGTTGTCCTTGTTTGTTCTTGCTCTTCTTCTTGTGAGGTTTGTTGGTATTATTGGCACTGTCTCCTGGAGGATGATCTGTCCCTATGAGGACAACTGGATTGCTCCAGTTGTCTTCTGTCCTTGTGTAGGCGGCGGCATCTTCGGATGCATCAGAGTCGCGAGGGCGCTCATCGGATTGTCGGGATCCAAGAGTCCTGCTTCCTCTGCTAGCCGAAGCCAGTCTGTGATCTCTTGATCCAATGGGAGTTGAGGGGCTGTGCCGGTGTCTAGGGAAGTTGGTTGGAAGGTGGTACCTGTCTCTGGCTCTGTGCAAAACGTTACTTTAGGCCCCTCCTCAATATTCTGGGCCTTTATATATATATATATAGATATATATATATATATATATATATATAGATATATATATATATATATATATATATATATTAGTTCTGAATTTATATTTGGTTAGTTGATTTGATTTTGATTTATATAGATACTTGGGTGTACATATATTATATATATATAATATAATATATATATATATAATATATATATATATATTATATATATATATATTATATATACACCCAAGTGTATATATATTATATGTTTTATATATATATATAATATATATATATATATATATATATATATATATATATATATCTATTATATATTTATATATTATATATATAGATTATATATATATATATATATATATATATATATATATATATATACATGTCTATGTATATAGTTTTCTTATATACATGTATAATTTACTTGATGCATAAAGATATATTATATGTATAGTTGAGTTTTGTGTTCGTTCTCAGATTTTAGCCTCACAACAGCAGCTCTCACACAACACCCACGCACACACTCTCTTTTTCTTTCCTTTCAAGCCTATGTTTATGAGTGTGTGTGTGGGTGTGTATATATATATATATATATATATAGAATGTAATGTATGAATAGTGTATGGTTGTAATGTGATTGATTTGAGATATAGTCTAGGGTTAGCTAGTCAGTTTAGGAATACCCCAATGAGCCTAATTTTGTCGAGTCGACTAGCAAGTTGACCAAGTTGACAAAAGTCATCTTTGAGTCAACTTGATCCAAATCGACTCAAACGGACTTAGAATGACTTGATAACTTGTGTTTGACCTAAAATTTGGTAGATGGAGTAGTTGACTTATAGTTGACCATGTTTGACCAGAGTTGACCAGGTTTGACCAGAGTTGACCAAGGGTTGACTTTGACCTAGAATTATTTAGAATGCATTGTAAGCTATTCTTATTTTATATTAGACACTTTGTAACCTACGATTGTTCTAAATAGGACTCAGATACTCCAGTTCGGACTCTTATTCTCATCAGACAGTCGAGATACCAGGCGAGTACATTCTCTGACCATTTCATACTTGTTAGAAATTATATTCTTGTCATAGTTTAATTTACTTGATGCTGGCACGACATTATCACGGATTAGTACTATATGGATCTTTACATGAGATGTTATCCCCCTCGGGTGCATCGAATACATCATGTCATGTCGTTTTCACAAACATCATATATTTTGTGGACTCCTATTATTCATGTATACTCATGTGCTCTCATGTACTCTCATGATCTCATGAGCTTCATGTATAAACTATCATGTACAATAACATAACCTGTCTAGATTCTTGTGTATTGATTGGGACATGGGATAGTAGAAATAGTCATGTGAACAATTCCAAAGTAGTGTAATCATGTACAAACTCTTTAGCGTAATCATGTGCAAATCAAGCCGTTCACATGTCTATCTTGTACTCTAAATCACATAGTCACTTATAGTTCTCTATTATATATAGATAGCTTCGTTTATCAGTTTATCTCTTTCTTTTTATGCTTATTTCTTACAGCGTTTCACGCATCTTAACCTATCAAATGCTTTATATTTCCTGTCACGGTATGAACTGTTATTGTGCTCGTTCCCGTCCTGATTGGACTGTTGAAAATATTACAGGTGATGAGGAGGTGTTCTGCCCTACATTATGACACAAGCTTAGATGACACCGGTGACTTAGACCCTCAGGAGGATCCAGCAGTCGCTGAGGACTTGCCTATTGTCTAGATTAGATTTCTAGACTAGTTTCCCTTTTAGTTGTCTTATTTCATGTACCTTCAGATATTGGTTATTTGTGTTATCGAACACTCATATATTACTCTATTCTAGCGCTTGTTGGAGATTACTCTTTATCTTATCCATCTCTTTATTACTTATTTCTACCTTAGATGTTGTGATTGAGTTGTACCTTTATATTGTCCTCCTTTTGGAGCATATATCATTGTACAGGTATGGCTATATTGTTAGATGTTGTGACCAAGGACATCGTTCTACCGCCGATACTGCGGCGTATGCTGGACGTACCCACTTCTCGTGCCCTTACACAGGGAGCGGGTCGTGACAATTCCTGACGAAGACTGTCGCCGAGATAAAAGAAACCCAAACTTTGTCACAATCGCAGGTTCAAGCTCCCGAACCGGGAAACAAAGGAAAATCCAATTCCCCCAATCATCCAACTATAAGTCATCATGTGGTGCTACTGCCTGTAGCCAGTGACCATACCCTGTCGCAAGCACCTATGCCAGGAAAGTCAGAGGAGGTTCTCGAAGCCATCCGAGGTCTCCAAGCAAGAGCTGACGCCAAAGACAAACAAGAATCTTGGCGAGAAACTGGGGTTGAATCAACCTTTTCTAGTCGAATGGAACAAGGTGGTTTATCCTACTAAGTTCAAACCTTTGACCATCACTTCCTTTGACGGAAGGGAATCTCCCCGTCAACATATGAATCATTTCAGCACCATGACGGAGCACTTACCAAAAGATGATGCTCTTCTCGCAAATCTGTTTATAGGTGCCTTGATGGGAGTCACCTACGAATGGTTTTGCAGTCTCCTAGACAATTGTGTGTTGACCTTTAGCATCTGTTCCTATCTCGATTTTATAAGCCAGGAATGGGCATGACAATGTCCATTTTGATGGATACTACTCAGAAGGATAAGGAGTCTGCTTGGGGTTACATAGAACAGTTCCGTCAACCTGCATTGATATTACTACCCGGCGTTCCTGAGTCAGTCTTGATAGACACTTGTCGAAAAGGATTGTCACCTATGAGAAAGCTCTGGACGGGTTCTTCTGGTCACACAGATCGGGTTGCATTCATTATCAACGCTGAAGATGCCGAAAGGAAAGCCAAGGAAGCTCATTCGTTGGGGATGACCTTTCCTAATGAGAAAGGTAGAAGAGCGCTGGGGCTTCCAACAATAATGATCTGGAGTCCAAAGGAAAGCAGGTCATGACCACAAGTCTCAGTCAGGGTGCAAATCCTGCTCAGAAGCCCGAGAGACCCCTGATACAAAAGGGGAACTATTCTTTCAAAGACGAGGATGCAATGTAGCTACTCGTTGTACTCCTCGAGGGCAAAAATCCCTAACTTCTGCCTCCCAGGCATCCTAACGAGGTAGACAAGATGGATGATCCCAAATATTGTCATTATCATCGGTACGTCTACCACGCGACTCGGGATTGCTACATCCTGAAGAATCACATACAGAGGTTGGTCGATGGCAACATCCTTTCATTCGACTATAAAGAGAAGCTGGTCACTGCCAATATGGTGACCCTCTAATTTAATAATTTATCGCCCACGAAGGCACAAGATGGGGTCGTCCCGATCCTAAAAACTACTATGGTGGTCGTTAACCTCCAGCTGCTCGAACATCAGGGCTAGTACCCATAAAAACACATCGAAGAAAGGTCATATGGCTACACCCAAACCTTACAGATGATTTGACCCTGCCTGTCATACGTCTTGCCAGAAGGATCAAAGAAAAGATGGTCAGATCCTGCAATACAATCTCCTCTGCACCCGATAAAGAGAGGGTGGAAGAAACTAGGACTGGTCTAGATTACTCACGTAATTATGACAAAGACCAGAGAAAAGAGGCATCGTCGGCTTCGATGTCCGTAAATCCCGGCTCATCCGAACCTGGCTCATCCCATCAGTCGGCAACGGATAAGTAGAAATAGAAAGAGGGGCGTTTGGACCAACCCCTCAGAAAAGAAACCGTAGTGGGGCTCGTTAGGCCCTATAACTTCAACATCCTAGCTCAATTAGCCAACACTCCGGCCAGGCTATTATTATTCGAGCTCCTTCGTCTCTCTAAAAGACTCGAGAGGCTCTCAGTGAGGCATTGCAGCACGTCGAGTCCTACTTAGGACAAATACAACAACCTGAAAAAGATCCCACTGCATGTCCTCAATATCATAATGTGATGGAGACCATACCAAGCATCACCTTCTCGTAGTAGGACATGCTGCTAAAGAACAATAGGTACACTCGATCATTGTATTGCACAGGGTACGTCAGTGAGGTAAAGGTCGCCCGCATGCACTACTAAAATCTGCTAGAATAGCGACGTATATTAGTGACGGCAAAAAAAGCATCGCTGATAATTGCCTATAGCGACTCCTAGTGCTACACGTCGCTGACCGTCGCTGCGTAGCGACGTTCAGTGATGTTGTATTTTTTACGTCGCTGACGGGCGACGTGTTGCTATGGACATACTATTTACGTCGTTGTATGGCGACGTTTTGCGACGTATACTTTATACATCGCTGGCTTATTTCATATAGGGTTCCTGGCCCGATCGAAATCACAAAATTTTTACCCAAAATTTTTCTTTCCGCTCGATCCCCCTCCCTCTTCCCCGGCGAACCCTCCCCTCCGGTGACCCCTCCCTCCGGTGACACCCTCCCCTTCTCCCCCGGCGACCCCGCTCGTCCGCTGACCCCATCCCTCCGGCGACCAGCCTCCCTCCTCCGACGAAGGAGCCTTCCTCGCCGCCTTTCTCCTCCGACGAAGCCAACCTCCTCGCCGCCTCCATCCTCCGACGAAGCTACCCTCCTCAGGTAAACCCTAACCCTAGCCCTAGCTATCTAGACACAGACACGGACACGAGAACCCTAACCCTAACCCTAACTGGGGTGGTCTTTCTGTGGGGGGAGAAAGGGGTGGGGGTGGGTACAGGGGGTAGGGGGGTCTTACTGTCGAGGGATGGAGGGAGGGGTGGGGGTACCCGAGGGTGGGGAATCTTGCTGTCGATGGAGGCAGGGTTGGGGTGGGTGCAGGGGTAGGGGAAGGAAGGGCATGGGAGGGGGGTCTTGCTGTCTAGGGGGGCATGGGAGGGGGGTCTTACTGTCGAGGGGGGTAGGGGGGAGGGGGGCAGGGGTGGGTGGGTGCAGGGGTAGGGGGAGGGGGGCAGGGGTAGGTGGGTGCGGGGGGGAGGGCAGGGGAAGGGGGGTCTTGCTGTCTAGGGGGGACAGGGGAGGGGGGTCTTGCTGTCTAGGGGGCAGAGGAGGGGGGTCTTGTTGTCGAGGGGGGTAGGGGGGAGGGAGGCAGGGGTGGGTGGGTGCAGGGGTAGGGGGGAGGGGGCAGGGGTAGGTGGGTGCAGGGGTAGGGGGAGGGGGGCCAGGGACAGGACACAGGACACAGACACACACAATACATACATATATACCCATATATATAAATACACATATCTACATATATACATGTATATATACTCACAAACTTACATACACAAATACATATAAATATATATGTATACATATATATTTATATGTATACATATATAAAAAATAAAATATACTCACAAACTTACATACCACACAAATACATATATAAATATATATGTATACAATGTATATACACACAAATACACATATATATATACAATCAAAAATCCATTTGAAATTCATTTTAAGAATCTGAAATGTTGACGATATATACCCAAGGTTCACAATATCGTTATCGGAATCGGTATCGAACTATTCCTATGAGTATTGGTATCGGCGATATCGGTAGTATCGGAGGTATCGTATCGGAGTATCGAACTTTGGTACCGGAAAACAAATAATTATTAATAAATTATTTACATTTAAAAACATATATTTTATACATTTAGGCATAATTTTAAGTATTTCAGCGTTATTTATTAGTAGTTTTGAAATTATATGAAATAGTAGTCACCCTTACCGATTGGTTTTGCCGAATTGACCGGAACAAAGACCCCAATGTCGGTATCAGTCAATATTTGGTATCGATCGGTATCGGATCGGAACCTGCCAAACCGTATCGGTATCGGCCATATCGGATCGGTATCGGCCGATACTTTAAACCATGTATATACCATGGTTTTGCCTTTTAGTTGCAGAAATATGATAGTTATTAGATGTTAAAGTAGGATATTAATTTATTAGTTATGACAGAGAGTTTGAGATAGATAGTTCATGTGAATGTTAGGTAGTAGTGTACAGTTCATGATTAGCATTGTTTAGATATTAGTTTCACTTAAAGGGTTAGTTTAGATTAGGATATTAGTTTATGTTAGAAGGAACTGCCTGCAACTGCATCGTAGCTGCAGGAATATGAGAGTTATTAGATGTTAAAGTAGGATATTAATTTATTAGTTAGGATAGAGATTTATTAGTTATTTTTATAAACCGTGATATGTTAAATGCAGCTGCATCGTAGCTCAGGGATATGACTGAGAGGGTGACATGGTTGTCACATTAAGGGTCTTTGAGGAGGTGACATGTTGTGAACAGATATATCCTTATAGTTCTCCTACGTAATGTTAAAGAAAATCCATAGGAGAACTATATATAAGGATATATCTTTTCGTAACATGTCATCTTGTCAAAGACCCTTAATGTACCAACCATGTTACCGCGGTATTGGTATTGGGATACCAATAGCGATAAAGTAAAGGGTACCAATAGCGATAAGGTAAAGGGTACCAACTTAAGGTATTGGTATTGGGATACCAATAACGATAAGGTAAAGGGTACCTTGGTAGGTAATGACTAGAAATAGGATATTTGACTTAGATTTGACCTTGTTTGACCAAGGTTGACTATTTTGACTAAAGTCAAAGTAGAGTCAATATCTGACCTAGATTGGACTAAGAGTTAACAAAGTCAACTATAGGTCAACCCTTGACCTACTTTGACCTTGTTTGACTTTGCTTGACTTAGCTTGACCTTGTTTGACTTTGTTTGACTTAGTACAACCTAGTTTGACCTAGATTGCATATTATTGTTATTAGTAACTGTCCGCTACTAATGTGTGTCCCAAAATAAGACATAATATACGAATTTGTGCCTATTGGATAATGTGTGTCCATCTTTGCAGAATTATTTCCAAATGGATATGAATACTACTTGGAATCGTTCATGGATGTACAATCGTCGTCCTGATGATATGTGTGGTGTGCGGGATGAATACATAGCGGGAGTAGAGCAGTTCCTGCAGTTTGCTAAGGCGTTCCCTCAGTACATGGATGGCACCAAAATTAAGTGTTCGTGTGTGAAATGTCATAACGTAAAATATTATCCAGAAGTGGAAGTGACATATCATTTGTACTCGAGGGGTTTCACGCCTAATTACTATCAGTGGACCGCACACGGAGAACTTGTGTCTTTAGCATCAGAGCCGGAGCCTTATGTTGAGCAGTATATGCATGCGGGACCTAATTTTGTTTCAGATAATCGTGCATACGACGACGGGTGCGTGAACATGGTTTTCGATACTGCGGGACCTAGTTTCGTTCATGATGCACCTGAGGAGGCACCGAACGTCGATGCTGCACAGTTCATGGAGTTGCTGGAGAATGCAAGGACTCTATTGTATCCTGGTTGTGAGGATCATTCACCGTTGGAGGTGGTTACAAGACTGTTGAGCATTAAGTCAGATTTTAACATGTTGCAAGAATGCTACAACCGAGTGTTGGAGTTGATTATAGAGATCTTGCCGACGGGTGCTAAGTTGCCTAAAGACTTCTACCGGTCTAAGAGGATGGTGAGATCGCTCTGGATGGGATACGAGAAAATCGATTCTTGTCACAATGGGTGCATGCTGTACTACAAAGACGACAAGGACGCAGATGTGTGCAGATTTTGTGGTGCTGATCGCTATAAGACAACTAGTACAGGAAGGTCTACCAGTGCAAGAAGACCGACCGATTCAATGCACTACTTGCCTTTAACGCCGCGGTTGTAAAGATTATTTATGGTGAAAGAGACGGCCGAAAATATGAGATGGCACATGCGAGAACAGAATAAAGGAGTGTTGGATCACCCATCCAATGGAGAAGCGTGGAAGCACTTTGATCGTGTTTGCCATGAAATATAAAAGAACAGAACAATTATCGGAGGACCGAACTTTTACTTCACGTTACAAACTCGCTTGTACAAAGAAAGACTAGGGACGAAAACCTAGGTACAGCAGTCTAAGTACAATTATTTATTTTAGATTCTGGGGGGTGACGATAGAGGCTCGGGAAGGCGACGACAGCCCTTCCTTACTCCTTGGACGATCGGTACGCAGCCTTGGCTCCTGTGAAAAGATGGTTGGCGTTGATGAAGAAATGCTCTTCTTGCTCTCCCTCTGATTGCTCTTCTGGCTTCTCTCTCTCTCTGTGTGTATTCCCTCTCTGACTATGGGGGGAAGTCTCCCTGTATATACGTATTTCTCTCTGATATTGTATATCTTACAAGAGAATGGCACCTTGCTATTTATAATAGGGATGTGATCATTAGGGTTGCCAATGATTAGCTTTTGGAGATGGCGACGGCCTGGGGATTGGTCAATCCAGGCCGTTCGTTTCTGATCATGACGAATCCGAGCCATTAGGTGTAGATTACACCAAATCCCATTAGCAATAAATGCTGATTGGAATTAATCTTCCTTATAATGATCTTCTGATATCTGCGAATAAATTAGATTTATTCTCCTGCCACGTGTCCTAGATTATTGGGATTTGGCCCAATCTTGGATTGCAATAAATCTGGAAATTGATCGGCTTAGGACACGTGTACTGGTGAGATTTGAACCGCATGCAGATTGAGCCGTATAAGATTTGGGCGCATAAGATTTGGGCCACATGTCAAGGCTGTTCGGGGTAGTGGCCCCCTCCCTCAGCTTTTGAACCATATGATGAGTAGTGAGCCGCATGGAGATGATCCTTGCGAGCCGCAGAGGTGCGTCTGCCTGAGCCGCATGGACATGGTCTTCTTGAGCCGCATAGGGATGCTTCCACTTGAGCCGCATAGGGATGCTTCCACTTGAGCCGCATGAGACTGTTTCGGGCTGAGCCGCATAGGACGGCTTCATACTGAATCGCAAGGAAAGTCTTCGCTTCGAGCCGCATAAGCACGCCCACGTGGCAAGGCCACGTGGTATTTTATTGCTCTCGGGGGATTGTGTCAGAGATTTCTTTCTCTTTCCCAGAGAGTCATTATGACAGAGTCATAATTACCTGCTTTTGTGTCAGGGCTGTCAACTTTTCAGAGGGGTCAACCGTCAAAGCAATTAATGCAGCATGGGTCGGAGGGGAGCACTGTAGGCCACGTGTCTTCTGAGCCGCATGGAATGCCTCAGGCCGCGTAGCTCCTTATGCCACATGACTCCCTGAGCCGCATGCGTTTTCTGAGCCGCATGGATCTTTACTGGCCGCATGAGTCATTCTCTTTAGTATTTTCCATGCTTCTACCAGACCCCCTTCAAAGTTTTCAATTTGCAAAATTGAAATACTTTGAATAAGAAGCATGGCTATGTTTTTCGAGCCGCGTCTGAAACCCTGACCGCATGGAGATCTTGGCCGCATAGAAGTTTCTGTCGCACGGGTGTGTCAGCCGCATAGATGGTTCAGCCGCATGGCCATCTGAACCGAATAGGCTTCTTTGCCACGTCACTGTGCCATTCGTGCAAATCTTCTTTTGGAGCAGAATCCCAAGAGTTCCAGTCTTTATTTGGCTATTTTGTCTTGGTGGCCGAAGAGTCGATCACGTTGTACGAAGCGTCAGTCCGTGGTCCTATAAATAGGAGGGTACTTGGATGGATTTCTCTCTTAGACTCCTCTTGTCTTAGCTTTCTGTCGTGTTCTTTCTTCCTCCGATCATCCGACAACAATGGCACCTAGGACTTCTAAGGCTGTGAAGAAAGCGGTGGCGAGGAGCAAGAAATCAGCTTCTTCCTTGACTGTCACGCCCCCTGTTCGTCTTGACGCTCATATTGCCATTGAAGGTGAGCATTTTAAAACCCTAACAGAACCTGCTTTGCTGCATGCTTCATGCACAAGACTTTGACGTGAACTTCTCACACTCCATGGTCCGCATATACGTCCCATGACTGAGCCGCATGGGAGTATACCCTATGTTCGAGCCGCATGATAATTGTCTTATCCGGGGCATGAACACTTCTGATTGTTCTTATTTTCTTGTCTTGTAGTATCCCCCTCGAACGCTGAGATTGTGGTACCAGCGGAACTGCAGCCTTCTGTCATCAACCCAGGATCTTCCTCTATTAAAGAGGAAGTGACAAAAGAAGAACCGGCACCTGAGGAGGATAGCAGTCCTCCTAATATCGAGAATGCTGAGGGTGGTAGCGCTGGGAACCCTGATTCTCCTATTTTGGATAAGGATCTTCCTGACTTGCACCCCTCATATGTGAAGTGGCTGAGGGATTGGTATATGCGCTCATGTAACTAGGATTTAAGGGCTTCTCATGGGTGTTTATCTTTTGTCTGTAGTCTTTGTTTTGTTTTGCCTTTCTTCCTGTTTTCATGAAGAACCCCTTTGACCTGCTTGTAATCGTGTGGATGTAACCGATTTATGAATGAATAGAATATATTTCTTCACTCTTTTGCTCTTAATAGTAATCTTGTTGGAACATTTTGTGTGGACCTATTGCCCCTAACGTACCCTAGTTTTGGGTACGGGCAACAAGTTGAAAGGAACCGACATACTTACTCAGAGGTACCAAGTATATGGTGAATATGAAGGTTTCTTTGACGGAGCCTTCCCACTCAGAGGTAATGAGGACATGGCGGGAGTGGGCTCAATGAAGAAGGGCACATAGAACGACTCAGAGGTAATGAGGACATGGAAGTTCTATGTAAGGGGTGATTTGTTTTTGGCGGAAATGGGACGACTCAGAGGTGATGAGGACATAGTCATCTTGGAAGTTTGTGGACCCGTTACCCTTTTTGTGCACTGGGAGTGCGGGTAGTGGGTCATGAGGGAGGATCTCTTGTAGGAAGAAAGTTCAGCGGTATGGCTATACATGACTTTCTTTCAAAAGAGTGACCAGGATGTAAGTTCAGGGGTACCGACGGGTACATAACTCGACAATCCATAAATGTTGGAATCAAAGTGTAAGTTCAGAGGTACCAGCGAGTACATGACTTGGTAATTTGGGATATTTTTGTGGAAGGAGGACATGAGTTCAGTGGTACAAGAGGGTACGTGACTCGGTAATCTGGAATATTGTGGATATGAGTTCAGCGGTACCAGAGGTACATGACTCGATAATCTGGAGAGAATGGGGATGTGAGTTCAGCGGTACCAGCGGGTACATGACTCGAAAATCTAGAAAATTATAGGGGTGAGTTCAGTGGTACCAGCGGGTACGTGACTCGATGATCTGGAGAATGTTGTTTAAACATAGTATTTCTTCAGAAACTTGCCGTTGACGGGCAACATGAGCAAGTCTCCGTTTTGCTGGCGAGGCGGTAAGCACGTTGGAGAACACGGCCTCGATGACAAATGGACCTTCCCATTTTGGCTGGAACTTGCCGGCGGTCTTGTGAGTCATGACCATTGGCCTCCGGACTGCCAGAACAAGATCTCCCACTTGGAATGTTCTGACTTTGACCTTCTTGTTGAAGGCTCCTGAGATGCGTGCTTGGTATAGCTCGATCCTTTGTTGAGCTAGGAGGCGCTTTTCGTCTAAGGCCTCCAACTCTTATAGTCGACGTCGTGTAGTTATCATCCGTTGTCAATTGATAAGTGAGGGCGACGCGGAGTGAGGGTATTTGAGTCTCTAATGGGAGAACTGCCTCACTCCCGTACACTAGGGAGAATGGTGTATTCCCGGTGGCTGTTCGAACTGTGGTGCGATAAGCCCATAAGCATTCGCCGAGCTTCTTATTCCAGTCGCGTTTGTTGGAGGAGACAAACCTCTTGAGGAGTTTGATGATTGTTTTGTTGAATGCCTCTGCTAACCCGTTTGCTGCCGGGTTGTACGGTGTCAAAGCGACATTCTGAATATGGTGCTTATCGCAAAACCGATAGAATGCGTGGCTTACAAACTGCGGACCATTATCATGGATGATCCTTCGAGGCAATCCAAAGCGGTAGATGACGTGATGCTTAAGGAAGCTGATCACGTTTGAAGTCTTAACTTCTGCGAGTGGGATAGCTTCCGCCCATTTGGAGAAGTAATCAGTGATCACAAGTATGAAGCGATGTCCCCAGGAGGAAGGTGGGGTGATTGGACCAATGATATCCATTCTCCATGCTTCGAATGGCCAGGATGCCACCGTCGGATGTAGAAACTCGGATGGTTGGTGAATGAAGTCCGCGTGGACTTGGCAGGCTTTGCATTTTCTAGCGTAATCTATCGCATCTGCCACCATGGTGGGCCAATAGTAGCCCATTCGGCGGAGGCGATCTTGTAGTTTTGGGCCAGGCTGATGGCCCCACAGACACCGTCATGAGCTTCGCGTACGGCTTCTTTGGCTTCTGCGTTCGATAAGCACCGGAGCAATAATCCGTCGTAGGAGCGGCGATACAACATTTTCGTCTCTGTATCGTAGAAGAATCTGAGAGAACGCCGTCTGATAGAAGTGGCTTCCTTTGGATTCTCTGGGAGGATGTCGTAGACGACGAAGTCGATGAACGGCTGTCTCCAGTCTGGTGCTTCGTCGACCGTCTGGGCGGAATAGCTCGCCACGAATTGAACGTTGTTCTTGGGGCAGACCAGTTCATGGCCAATCACGTCAACCAAATGATGAGCGTGGTTCGGCACCGCTAGGGAAGCGACAAGGCCTGCTAGGGCATCGGCTTCGATATTTTGGAGTCTGGGGACATGTTCGATGAAGAACCCCTCAAATGACGAGATTATGTCAATCGCTATTTGGTGATAAGGGTCATGTCTTCGTGTCGGACTTCGTATGAGCCCCGGATCTGATTGACGATTAGTTGGGAGTCGCCGTGCTTCAAGATATTCTACCCCCAGCTCTCTTGCTAGTTGGAGGCCAATGACCAGAGCGTTATACTCGGCCACATTGTTAGAGCAGGGTTCTGTGAGGGAATAGGCACGGTTGAATCACCAATCCGGAAGGGGAGACTAGCCACCAACCGCCAACCCCCCGACCCCGCGACTATATTGCCTTTAGGTCCGGTCCTCGAAGCGTCGTCGAAGAACATTCGCCATATAGCTTCATGAGAGGTTGCATGCGAGTCGACGACCTCATCTGGGATCTCTTCATATATTCTGGAGGACTCCGAGCCTGGGTGGGCTGCTAAGAAGTCTGCCAGGCTTGACCTTTGACTGCCTTTTGTGGGACGAAGGTCATATGATACGGGACAACAATATTGCCCCAGTAGCGAGGCGAGAGCTGAGTGCCCTGGTTTAGTCATGAGGACCCTGAGAGGGTTGACTCGTGAGATCACATGTATGGTTTGTCCTGTGAATAGTGTCGCGTTTTGAATGGCGAACACCAAGGCGAGGCATTCCTTCTCAACCGCGGTGTATCGGTGCTCGGGTCCAACCATCATCGGCTGAGATAGTATATAGCTTGTTCGTGACCTGCATCGTTGTTTTGTGCCAACAGGGCACCGAAGGAGTGTTCTATTGCTCGTACATAGAGCAGGAACGGTTTTCCGGCAACCGGGGCCCCAGGACTGGAGGATTTGACAGATATTCTTTGATGTTGTCGAAGGTACGCTGGCATTCGTGTCCCATATGAATGAAACTCCTTTCTTCATAAGGTGTGGTGAACGGCCGGCATTGCCCGGAGAGGTTAGAAATGAACCTCCTGATGTAAGCTAGCCTCCCTTGAGGCCTCTAAGTTCGCGAGATTTTCTGGGGACCATCTCCATGATTGCCTTCATTTTCTCAGGGTCTACATGAATGCCCTGAGCGGTGATAATGAATCCCAAGAACTTCTCGCTGGATACGCCCAAGAAAGATTTCGTAGGGTTCATTTTCAGATTGTGGGCGCGATCAGGTCGAATACCGTCCTCAGGTCCTGCAGATGATCTTCCCTTCGGCGACTCTTGACGGCGATGTCATCGACATAGCATCCACCGTCTTGCGCAAGTGTTCTCTGAAAATGATACTCATGGCTCGTTGATATGTGGCACCAGCATCTTTAGACCGAAAGGCATGACTGTGTAGCAGTACGTGCCAATCGGTGTTCGGAATGATGTGTGCTTTTCGTCGTCGAGGAACATCTTGATTTGGTTGTACCACGAGAATCCATCATGAATGACATACGTTCGAAGCCGCATGTGTTGTCGATCATATGTCTGTGATAGGGAGGGGGAATTCGTCTTTCGGACATGCCTCATTCAGATTACGGAAGTCGATGCAGATTCGGATCTTTCCATTCTTCTAAAGGACCGGAACTATGTTGGCGACCCAGTCAGGATGTTGCTCCTCATGAATGAAGCCGCGGCTATTAGTTTGTTGACTTCGGCTTCGATCGCATCCATGACGCCTGGGCGGAAGCGTCGTTGTTGCTGCTTGACTGGTTTGCATCTGGCCGTATGTTGAGCTTGTGAAGAGCGATCGGGGTCTAATCCCGGCAGTCTTCATAACTCCATGCGAACACACGTCATATATTCTCTGACAAGTTTCAGCAGCAATTCTCGCTCTTCGTCTGTTAGGCTTTTACTGACGAAGATTGGTTTTGGAGAGGATTCGCTGCCGAGGTCGATCGCATAACCTCATCTTCAGTAGGGGTTCTCTCTGCTCAAACCACTTTTTCCCATTGTGCATCCAGCTGTTGGGCCCACGGCTCTAGTTCGAGGATTTCAGGAATGTCTTCATCTTCTTCGTAAGCGTCGGTGAATGCCGTATTGACTGACAGGACCTGTCTAAATTGTCTCCGATGCTGGTCCGAGTCAGAGGTTGTGACTCGGTTGAATGTGACTGCCAGTCACACTCTCATCCGAACTCTCAGGCGTCGTCGTGGGAGTTACATATCCTAGTCCACATCGAGTTTTGCTGTAGTAGTCCCGTGGCTTGCCAGCCGGGACTGGTGGGCTTCAAAGGTAGTCACCGTCCAGTGCCGTAATTCAACCCTTGTGTATCTCTAGATCATATCCCGTTTTTGCATGAGATATTTGGATTGGGGGCTATAAAGATACAGAGGCAATCTCCCGGCATCTGACCCAAGATCAACTTCTTTGATGGTGAAGGG
>JANAVB010011397.1:26801810-26855650 GCA_029216955.1 Iris pallida | reverse complement strand
CTTTTTTTGTAAGTTACTATGGGCCCATTTAAAAGGGAAAAACTTTGATACAGGCACCTATGTATGACATGTGGGCCATCTCAAAATTAATGTGTATAATATATGATTACACGTTTACAAAGCAAGAGGGGACCACATGTCATACATCGGGGTATCAAAACTTTGAAAAGAGTTTTGTTAGAAAAGAGTTTTGTGGGCCCTATTAAAATTTATTTATATATATATATGTGTACACAGTTATAAAGCAGGAAGGGCCCACATGTCATACATTTGGGCATCAAAACTTTGATACAGTAGGGGTATCAAAGTTGGCAAATTCAAAGGGCAGATTCATTGGTATTAATGGCATATAGATGGCCGTAGTTGGAAGAGTTTGTTCTAGTCTTACTTAGCTTTAATTGAGAAGGGGCAGATGCATGGTATTGATGGAAATTATTGAATTGATTCGAAGTGGCTACCTTTTGGCGCAATGAGTCCGAGTTGTTCCATGCCTATAAATGCCAGTAGTGTAGAGAGAGTTTGTTCTCATCTCACTTAGCTTTCTTGTGGCGATGGACTCTACCGATCCCCCGCCTTGGCAAGACTCTTTCCTCTTGGTTGTCGATCTCCTCGTTCGAAGAAGCTTTGGTGGTGAAGTCCTTCAGAGACTGACATGTGCCTGGGTTTGGATTTATTGCCATTCCACCACGCTCTGTCGAAGCGCCCACACGTTGATTGGCTCGGACTATGCACGGTGTTCCTTTGCCGCCAGGAGTTCATCTCCTCAATATGTTCCATTGGTCCGACGATGCACGGTGGTAAAGTCCTTCAGAAGACTGAGATGTGCATGGGTTTGGAGTTTATTATCGTTCCACGCTCTGTCGAAGCGCCCGCCAGGAGTTTATTTCTTCGACATGTTCCATGTTGAAGAAGGATGGCTTTGTACGGTGCTCTGCCTCAAGGAATTCCTTGAGGCAGTGGGTTCCTTGCCTCAGTAAGTTCCTTTGCTCGGAGGATACACGATGAAGTGGCTTGCCTCAAGGAGTCATCCACGGTTCCTATGCTATGACGATGCACGATGAATACCATCTACCACGCGGACACGAACTGAAAGACGACAGAGAACAACACTCCTTGACAGATGAGCTTTCAATTGAATTCCTTGAGGAAAAATCACTTCATCGTGCATCGTCCGAGCCTGGAACTCCCGAACAAAGGACCTCCGTGCATTGTAAGAGCAATGGAACTCCATGAACAAAGGACTCCGTGCATAGTCAGAGCGAATCAAGTGCGAGCGCTCCGACAGAGTGTGGGTTTGGATTTATTGCGCTCGCACTTTGATTCGCTCTGACATGCACGGAGTTCCTTTGTTCATGGAGTTCCATTGCTCTGACTATGCACGGAGTTCCTTTGTTCAGGGAGTTCTATGCTCTAACGTGCACGTGAAGTGATTTGCCTCAAGGAATACAATTGAAAGCTTCAACTGTCAGGAGTGTTGTTCTCTGTCGTCTTTCAGTCGTGTCCGCGTGGTAGATGGTATTGATCGTGCATGGTCAGAGCATAGGAACCGTAGCATGACTCCTTGAGGCAAGCCACTTCATCGTGTATCCTCCGAGCAAAGGAACTCACTGAGGCAAAGGAACCCACTGCCTCAAGGAATTCCTTTGCCTCAAGGAGTTCCATTGCTCTGCGATGCCCGCACGCAGCTCACATTCAACTTTTTCTTAATAGTAGGATTTTATGTAGTATTTCAGACTTTCATAATGTACATGTAACTCAAAAGGTCAGACTTTTCATGGTTATCACAATGTAAATGTAACTCAAAAAGGATTTTATTATAAAAGACAGAAGAGCAGACATAAACGGTGAATAGAATACTCAAACGATTTAATTTAAACGGGAAAGTTATTCTCCGTTTCAAGTAAACGGAGAATTCCATTCTCCGTTCCAACTAAAACGGAGAATATAATCCGAAGGGGCAGATTCATTAGGAATAAATGGCATATAAATGGAAGAATTCATTGGTATTAATGGCATATAAATGGCAGATTCATTGGTATTAATGACAATAAAAGTGACTGTAGCTTGGCGCATGAGTTCGAGTTGTTAAATTTTGCAATAAATGGCAGAATTTGGGAGATCTTATTATAAAAATGACTGCCCTTTTGGCGCATGAGTTCGAGTTGTTTCATATGTAAATAAAAGTCAAACATTTCGTGGTTTTGACAATGTAAATGTAATTCAAAATGATTATATTATAAAAGCAGAGCTTATCAAAGACAGAAGTTCCTTGCCCAATTACATCATAATTACATTGTTGTTTTACAATGTCATTCTTATGTGGCAAATGTCATTCTCCGTTTTAATTTAAACGGAGAATGATATTCTCCGTTTAATTTTAAACGGAGAATGATATTAGAATGAACATTCTAATTTGTTTTTAACACTGTGAAGCTATTCTCTGTTTAAATCAAACGGAGAATGTTATTCTCCGTTAATAAAACACGGAGAATGCTATTGTGGTGTCGTGGTTACACTGCTAGACTTGTATTCAAGAGGTCATTGGTTCAAATCTTGACTATAACAATATTTTGTTTTACTTATACTTTTTTTGTAAGTTAATTATGGGTGCTATTTAAAAGGGAAAAAATTTTGATACAGGCACCTATGTATGATATGTGGGCCATCTCAAAAAATAATGTGTATATATATATGTTGTAAACGTTTTACAAAGCAAGAGGGGACCACATGTCATACATCGGGGTATCAAAACTTTGAAAAGAGTTTTGTTAGAAAAGAGTTTTGTGGGCCCTATTAAAATTTATGTATATATATATATTTGTACACATTTTTTTAAGCAGGAAGGGCCCACATGTCATACATAGGGGGTATCAAAACTTTGATACCCCCTACTGTATCAAGAAAAAAAACTTTGATACAGTAGGGGGTATCAAAGTTGGCAGAATTCGAAGGGGTATATTCATTGCTATTAATGGCATTGGTATTGATGGAAATTAATTGTTCCAGTCTTACTTAGCTTTAATTGAGCAGGGGCAGAATTCGAAGTGACTGCCTTTTTGGCGCATGAGTCCGAGTTGTTCCATGCCTATAAATGCCAGTAGTGTAGAGAGAGTTTGTTCTCATCTCACTTAGCTTTTCTTGTGGCGATGGACTCTACCGATCCTCCGCCTTGGCAAGACTCTTTCCTCTTGGTTGTCGATCTCCTCGTTCGAAGAAGCTTTGGTGGTGAAGTCCTTCAGAAGACTGACATGTGCCTGGGTTTGGATTTATTGCCATTCCACGCTCTGTCGAAGCGCCCGCACGTTGATTGGCTCGGACTATGCACGGTGTTCCTTTTGCCGCCAGGAGTTCATCTCTTCAACGTGTTCCATTGGTCCGACGATGCACGGTGGTGAAGTCCTTCAGAAGACTGAGATGTGCATGAGTTTGGAGTTTATTATCGTTCCACGCTCTGTCGAATCGCCAGCCAGGAGTCTATCCCTTTGACATGTTCCTTGTTGAACAAGTATGGCTTTGCACGGTGCTCTGCCACAAGTTAACAAAATTCCTTGAGACAGGGGGTTCCTTTGCCTCATGAGTCTATCTCTTCTACATGTTCCTTGTTGAAGAAGGGTGGCTTTGCACGGTGCTCTGCCTCAAAACAAAATTCCTTGGGGCAGTGGGTTCCTTTGCCTCAGTGAGTTCCTTTGCACGGAGGATGCACGATGAAGTGACTTGCCTCAAGGAGTCATGCAACGGTTTCTATGCTCTGACGATGCACGATGAATACGACGCGGACACGAACTGAAAGACGACAGAGAACAACACTCCTTGACAGTTGAAGCTTTCAATTGAATTCCTTGAGAACAACACTCCTCTGATGATGCACGATGAAGTGTTTTGCTTCAAGGAATCCAATTGAAAACTTCAACTGTCAAGGAGTGTTGTTCTCTGTCGTCTTTCAGTTCGTGTCCGCGTGGTAGATGGTATTGATCGTGCATGGTCAGAGCATAGGAACCGTAGCATGACTCCTTGAGGCAAGTCACTTCATCGTTCATCCTCCGTGCAAAGGAACTCACTGAGGCAAAGGAACCCACGCCTCAAGGAATTTTGTTTTGAGGGAGAGCACCGTGCAAAGCCATCCTTCTTCAACAAGGAACATATCGAAGAGATAGACTCCTGAGGCTAAGGAACCCACTGCCCTTTGGCGCATGAGTTCGAGTTGTTTCATATGTAAATAAAAGTCAAACTTTTCGTGGTTTTGACGATGTAAATGTAATTCAAAAATGATTATATTATAAAAGCAGAGCTTATAAAAGACAGAAGTTCCTTGCCCAATTACATCATAATTACATTGTTGTTTTACAATGTCATTGCTAGGATCGATTTACATATTTGCTTGAAAGCAACTCCTTAGCCCATGCCAACCTCATCTTTGTCATCTTCTGGTGAGTTTCATTGTCATTTCCTCCCGGTATTTCGAAGGGAGGATTCGTCAACCTATTCATATAATACGCCGTGTACAAGAGGCAGTTGGGTGCCCGTTGTTGTGGGCAATTTAGAGAACAATTCAGCACTTTGCTCTCATACTCCTTCTTCGCCGGGCATCTCTCCCTCATCATATCAACTTTTCTCCTGACGATAGGCTCTAAGGTTTTCTTCGTTAATTCTGCATCCACCTTGCACGTATCGTACGTGGTTTGCAACAAGGAGTTGTAGTGTGTCCAGTCGTAGGAGATAAAGTTGAATGTGAGCAGATTATAGTGTTTGATGGTTGCATTAAAAAGTGGGATCAATAACAACTCTATGTCGTCCTCCAAACCCATGACGAAGTCTTCTACTTTTTGGATGTCTTCACAGGCGTCGGGTTTTGCGGTTTCTTCATTGACACGTTGAATGACGGTCTGTTGTTTCCCAAAAACAATACACAATATCATGAGTAATTTTTTTTCTGCCATTTTTCATCGGTGTACACATGAATATGGATTTTTCTGTTTGAATACTTACCAATGTGTGGGCCGACATGAATGCAGACCACTTATGTGATTGGGCCGCCGGCTTTTTTTTCTGGATCAATGGCACCTTCTTCGAACTAGACGGGGCACACCTTTTACTGCCTTGAATTTCTCTCATCTTTCTTATTATTATGTCCAGTATGCCATGCTCCATGTCGTCATAGTTGAGTATGTCTTGCATGTCTACTGCCGACAGCTGGACTGAAACTTCATTTTCACCCTCTTCCGGAAAAAATTCGTATACCATATCACTGCACATAAATTTAGTTTACATTAAATTAATAAATATAGATTCTCATTACATAATTGTGAAAAAAGTCTAGAAAAAAGGAACGAAAAAAAGGGTTCAGAATACATACTTTGGAGAATTCTTTCTGGGAATTACGATGTCGATGTATTGTTTCTTCAGCTCTTCATCCGCATGTTTCCAAAGTAAGAGTTCATCGCATTCCCTTAGTATGACGTGGTTCTTCTTTAATTCAGCCATTTTGGCGTCTTCTCGGGATTTCGTAGCGTCATTAACCTTCCGCTTTTTATTAGCCTCTCCAACTGTATTGCTTTTAATTAACCTCTTTCCCCCCGATCCTCCTCTTCTTCTGACTTCTCTTGGAGCAGCAGGTTCAGCAGCAGCTTGTAACTCCTCATTCTGAAGTACTTTAGCCATGGCTTCGAGATCTTTAATTTTGCAATCCTTTTCATTGGCTTCAATCTTAAATGATTCAACTTTATTTTGAAGCTCCCTTTTCTCCTCAACGAGCCTTTCATTTGTTTCTCTGAGTTGTTTGGTTGTTCGCACTGAAATAAAACAAACAACAATGAAATGTATGATGTGAACCTAACACGGAGAATGACATTCTCCGTATAATATAATACGGAGAATAGAATTCTCCGTTTGGAATTACACGGAGAATAACCTTTCCAGTATCGACATGATATGGAATAGCAATTATCCGTTCCAAATAACACGGAGAATGACTATTCTCCGTGTTATAGTACACGGAGAATAGTCATTCTCCTGGAAGATTACAAATCAGGAATTTGAAATAGAAAAGATTTTACCTTGTGCATGTAGATCTGATTTAAGAACAGAATTCTGCTTTCTCAAATCCTCCAGTTCATGCACAGAGCCCTCCATCAGAACGTTGACTGCACGTTGTTGTAATTCTTGTGCCTTGAGCTCTTTCAGCTTTTCTTTGAGTTTCTCGTTCTCAAGGTTGGCTGCACGTAACTGCGCTCCTTGTGCCTCCATCTCTTTTAAATTTTCTTTGAGTTCTTCATTCTGCGCTTTAAGAACAGAATTCTGCTTTCTCAAATCCTCCAGTTCATGCACAGAGCCCTCCATCAGAACGTTGACTGTACGTTGTTGTGATTCTTGTGCCTCGAGCTCTTTCAACTTTTCTTTGAGTTCTTCATTCTGCGCAAGAATATCAGAATGATGTCTTCTCAAATCCTCCAGTTCATGCACAGAGCCCTCCATCACAACGTTGACTGCACGTTGTTGCTCTTCTTCTGCCTGGAGCACTTTCAGCTTTTCTTTGAGTATGGCATTATCAAAGTTGGCTGCACGTAACTGCGCTCCTTGTGCCTCCATCTCTTTCAACTTTTCTTTCAGTTCTTCATTCTGCGCAAGAATATCAGAATGATGTCTTCTCAAATCCTCCAATTCCTTTGCTGAGTCGTCCATCACAGCGCCCATTTCATGATGCGGTGTTATCCGTTGTTCATCAAAATTATCCCCACCTGCTTCTTGGTGTTCTTCCTCTCCCTCTTTTTCAACTTCTTCTATAGGTGGCTCCTCTTCTTTGTGCCCTTCTTCTTCCCCAACAGGTATAACCAGATCTTCCAATATCATCTTCGATCTCATTTTGTTGTGATATTCGGCCTTGAGGAAGTTTGAGATATCGTACCCATTCCATGTGAAAAATCTTGGGTAATCAGGAATTGGGGCGAACTTCCTTTCCACAAATTTACTATGTTCTGCAAACCAATAGAGGAAGTATATTGTGCAACCTTCCAATTTGTGGAAAGCCATTGAGTAATCCCCTTGTTCAGTTTTGCTTCTACTCCTCTTTAAGCTATCCATTACATATGCCAAGATTAACCTTGGCCAGCATATACTGTTGATCACGTCCACACTGTCTACCAAGGCCAAGAATCTGTACGGCAAATTTGAACCGCCAGACTTTGTGAAGAATACAGTTTGGCACAAGTGGAAGATTATTAGCTTGGCCAAATCATCTGGATTAACAGCGTTATCTCCGCCACGAAGCCGTCGTAACAATTCAAAGAACTTGTCTCTCACTTCCTTATTCGTGACTTCTGAGTGTTTGCCCTTAGTATTAGCCAGCAATCTTGTGAAATGATCTCTGCACAGGCTCAATGATGCTGGTGGTGTGGGCTGCTGTTGTTTTTCCTTTATCAATCTTCTGTAAGAAACATCATCAACGCTTTCTTCATTCAGCGGTAGACCGAATATGACTGCCATATCCTTGACGCTTGGCGCGATTTTAACAGTGGTGCTCAATTCAAAGCACCCGACGCCATCTTCTTCTTCTGTGTAACTTGCAATTAAATTCTCAAGCCCTTCCGTTACCTTGGCCATTTCGGAGACGTGGACTCTGTTTTGGTAGAAAATCTCGACAAAATTCCAGAAACCGGTATTCTTCAAGGAACCAATAACTAGCTCAGGTAAACGGCCAGCATCTCGATTGACCTCCTCCATAAGATTTAGCATTGGCTTGAAGGTAGAACGGAAAAGTCTTGAATCCTTATTCCTGACAGATTTTCTTTCTGCAAAACAAAAAAAAAAACCAAAAATTAGGTCGGAGAATGGCCATTCTTTTGGGTTTTAACACTGGGAACGGCATTCTCCGTTTCAAGTTAGACGGAGAATGACATTATCCGTTCCAAATTAAACGGCGAATAGAATTTAACATTCAAATGCGTTTTATGACGGAGAATGTCATTTTCCTTGAAATATATACAGAATTTGCGAACATAAAATCAAAGTTATACCTTCTGTTTGCACTTCTTCTTGCACTTCTTTTTGTTTAGCAACTTTTTCCTTTTTCTTTTTTGCAACTTTCTTAGAATAGGGTTTCCGTTGTTCTCCGTCTGTCGCTTTTTGGATTTTCTGTAACTGGTGCATCTTCTCTATTTGGTAATGCTGTCGGTGATGATTCTGCCGCTGATGCCGACATGGTGTGAATATTGCGAATGGGGAGGAAGGTTTGAAGATTTTGGAGGAGAATGATCTAGGTTTGAGTACAGAGTGGAGTATGGAAGAAGAGGAGGCTCCGAAACGGTTTTCTTTTTCCCTTTTCTTTTTTTAATAAAAGGGTTCGGGGGTGTTTTGAATTAATTAGAAGGGCAAAAATGTCATTCGATGGAAGGGCAAAATACTCCTTTCTGCTTAATTAAAAAGAATTGAAGCCGTTTGGCAAAAATGTCATTACAACTCAACAAAACAAATGAACATAATACATTAGGGCTTTCCATACATTAAATATAAAAGAAGAAGAAAAAAAATCATCGTCTTCCATATTCAACCAGATTGGACTTCTTTTTTAGCTCTTCATTGTGCTCTGAAGTTGTAATCCATTCAGCAACTATGCGTCTTTCCTTTTCCGCATCAAACTGCATATAACAAACAAACATCAAAAATATTGCTCTAAAAAGTTGAAGTTTTTGACGACATATTTTCATACTTACATCGATAGAACGGTAGTCCAGGCTACATCGGTCTTTCATGAATGCAATTAAAAAAATTCCACAATCAACTAAATTGCCTTGGCGGGGAACATAAGAAGGACGTTTTATTGCAAAAGTAGAAAAGCTGAACCTAGCATCTCTCAGCTTCAAAATCTCTTCTTCGAGAAAGATATCCAAATTTGAAAGCTACAATTACCAGAAAACAATATGTATTGGTATAATGCGTATTCTTGTACCCAATTCATAAAAATTGATAAATATGAGCTTACTATTTCTTTTATAACTGTTCTGCTTTGAATCGGATCATCTTTAGATGCAAGTGAGTCCCAAATTTCAACAGTCCTGTTTTTAAACACAACTCTTGCAAGAGTATAGTGTTCGCCCAAATGAATGGGTATGTATATCTGAATCAGGATAATTAGGTAAAACAAATTAGTAAATTTTCAGAAAATTAGGATTAATAATTAAACATAAATACATTAATACCTCTTTACAAGTGCTTAAAGATCCCATGTAATCCTGAAAGTATTTAAACTTCTTCCATAATTCATGAGGCCTTTTGACGGATGGAGGTAACGTGGCTTTCTACATACACATCAATTAATACATTACGAAGGACAAACGAACGAGAAAATTGTTAATGCATATGCATTGAAGAATAAAATGCTCACTCACCGACATCCTTATTGGTAAAAACCATACTTTAGCTTTATTGGAGGTTCTTTTCCGTTCCTCTGCGGTGAGAAGAGCAGAGACAATACTTACAATCTGAATAAAACATTAAAAATGTCAGCGATGGAATCGAAGTAAACATAGATGGCATCTAAGAAGAAATATACTATCTATACATACCCCATTGGTAATTCTCGTTAAAGGAGCTAAGGTCTTCATCTCCCACCGAGACACATAGGTTTTGTTGCAAGATGATATTATTTCTCTAAGAAAAGAAACGAATAAATTAGGAGAAAAAACTGTTGGAATTAAATCAAAACTCATATTACTTACTCGTCAGGTCTATCATCTGCAAAAATATAGTCGTAATATCTCGAAGAAACACTAGTACAATTGCTAGGCTTCGAGGTTGAACCCCTTATTAAATTTTTGGATGGTGTGACCGGCTGTAAATTTCGACGCATTCTTTTAGAAGGACTGCTAAAGTCAGTTTCTTCTTCTTCTATAGCGTCCAATGCGAGATATCGGTCCAATGCTTTACTACGAGACTGCAGCTCCACGTCCTCCTCTTCGGAAGAAGATTCAACGGAAACCACCTTCACATTATTAAATGCTCTAGATGAAGATGCCTCCTTCAAAGCTTGAGATTCTTCAATCTTATCCAAACGCCGAGATAACTTCATTTGTTCAATTTTTATCTTTACAACATCAGCTGAAATCGTCGACAGATGTTGTTCAATCTGGCGCAACAAACGCGGAATGAAAGTTTCATTTGGATTTGGCATCCAATCTTCTACGTCTTCTACATTTTCCCCCACACGAGTAGACATCTTGAGAACAAGAAAACTATTGTATTTCAGAAAACTATTCTATGTATTTCAGAATGAATAATAGTACTATGAAACAAGAAAACTATTGTATATATAGCAAGAGAGAAGTACAAAAAGTGAGGAAGATGGAAAGACAAATAAATTTCGAGACTAGCAAACAATCTACTAGCCGTTTGATTAAGGAGAGCTCGAGGAAGATTCTACTAGCCGTTTGATTGAGGAGGGCTCGAGGAAGATTCTACTATCCGTTTGAAAATTACAAAAGGTTATCGTGATCAACTCCAATTAAGGAACTCTATAAGAGGTTTAATTCCGCTTGATTGAGGAACTCGACGAAGTCCACCGCGAACCGGAACTTCTTCTTTTCTTCTTCATCTCCGTTTCTCCTTCCAGCACCACCATGCCCTGTAGATTTATAACAAAAATATTAAATTGTTAGATGAAACAAAAAAACTAAATACGGAAAGATTACTAAATCAAAATCAAACATAACACATATTCATAGAAAACATGAGATTAAAGATGAAAGTGCCACAGAAGCAACACCATAATTTTACAACAACTAAGCAGACTCTGCTAAGTAATAACTAAAATTAGGGATTGTGTCCTCCTTGGATTTAATTTACACAAAGAAGAGATTTGAGAGAACGAGCTTTTGTCGGCTTCCTTAATGTACCATTCTCCGTCTTAAATGTACCATTCTCCGTCCATTCGCCGTATTAAAAGCAAAGAGAATGGCCATTCTCCGTGTTAAAAGCAAAGTGAATGGCCATTCTCCGTCCATTCGCCGTATTCACCGTCCATTCGCCGTATTAAAAGCAAAGAGAATGGTCATTCGCCGTATTCTCCGTCCATTCTCCGTCCTAAATGTACCATTCTCCGTCCATTCGCCGTATTAAAAGCAAAGAGAATGGCCATTCTCCGTCCATTGGCCGTATTCACCGTCCATTCGCCATATTAAAAGCAAAGAGAATGGCCATTCTCCGTCCATTCGCCGTATTCACCGTCCATTCGCCATATTAAAAGCAAAGAGAATGGCCATTCGCCGTATTCTCCGTCCTAAATGTACCATTCTCCGTCCTAAATGTACCATTCTCCGTGTTAAAAGCAAAGAGAATGGCCATTTTTTGTCCAAAAAAATATTCTCCTCGAAAATATTATCTTTAGAAAAGTTAAAAAATAATCCGCCCGACCTCAGAAGCAGGTTTCCTCAGTTCACCACCACCACCATGACATGTAGCTTTATTAACAAAATATTAAATTGTTAAATGAAAAATAAAATTTCAGACAATGGCATGGGCAGTAAAATTAGAGCGGCGCCGCTGGTACTTCTCCTTGTTCGAGGAGGCCTCGACGACGTCCGACGCGAAGCGGACCGATTTTTCTCGGCGCAGCTGGTACTCCTAATGAAAAATAAAATTTCAGACAATGGCATGGACAGTAAAATTAGAGCGGCGCCGCTGGTACTTCTCCTTGTTCGAGGAGGCCTCGACGACGTCCGACGCGAAGCGGGCCAATTCTTCTCGGCGCAGCTGGTACTCCTCGTTGTTCTAGGGGTGCTCGACGACGTTCGACGCGATCCGAACCGTTTCTTATTTCCTTCTTCATCTCCGTTTCTCTTTCCACCACCACCAGCACCACCACGACTACCATGGCCTGTAACCCAAAAAAAAAAAGGTTCAGATTAAATTGGATGGAATTTTGAGAGAGTAAATATGAGTTAATTTAGGGTGTTCATTGAAAAAATTAAAGTGAAGAATGACCTGCTAAAGCAAGTTACCAACAGGTCAGAAGTCTAAATCAGCATTAAATGATGTCTCCTGTATTATTTTATCTGAATTAAACCTGAACCGTTGGATTAAAATCCAACGGTCCAGATTTCGGATGTATCGATACATCCATTTCCAGCGGATGTATTGTAGAATTTTCCTATATATATATATATATATATATATATATATATATATATATATATATATATATATATATATATATATATATATATATATATACATGTCTATGTATATAGTTTTCTTATATATACATGTATAATTTACTTGATGCATATAGATATATTATATGTATAGCTGAGTTTTGTCTTCATTCTCAGATTTTAGTCTCACAACAGCAGCTCTCACACAACACCTACGCACACACTCTCTTTTCCCCTTCCTTTCAAGCCTATGTTTATGAGTGTGTATATATATATATATATATATATATATATATATATATATATATATATATATATATATATTGAATGTAATGTATGAATAGTGTATATATGGTTGTGTTGTGATTGCTTTGAGATATAGTCCAAAGGTTAGCTAGTCAGTTTAGGATTGACCCAATGAGCCTAATTTGGTCGAGTCGACTAGTAAGTTGACCAAGTTGACAAAAGTCAACTTTGAGTTAAACTTGATCCAAATTGACTCAAACGGACTTAGAATGACTTGATAACTTGTATTTGACCTAAACTTTGGAAGATGGACTAGTTGACTTATAGTTGACTAAGTTTGACCAGAGTTGACCAAGTTTGACTAGAGTTGACCAAGGTTTGACTTTGACCTAGAATCATTTAGAATGCATTGTAGGCTATTCTTATTTTATATTAAACACTTTGTAACCTATAGTTGTTCTAAGTAGGACTCAGATACTCCAGTTTGGACTCTTGTTCTTATCAGACAGTCGTGATTCCAGGCAAGTATATTCTCTGACCGTTTCATACTTATTAGGAATTATATTCTTGTCATTGTTTAATTTACTTGATGCTGACACGACATTATCATGGATTAGTACTATATGGATCTTTACATGAGATGTTATCTGTCACGCCCCGACCCGAAATCACCCGAATCATCGTCCTCGCAGGGGCGTGAAGCCGCACGAGCCTGGAGTTGCGCTCGTACAAGGCAAGATGACAAGTTCTCAAATGGTTATCTTTTGATTCGATATTTAACAACGAAAGGAAACAGAGTATACGAAACAAATTCTCTTTATTGATGTTCGAAACAGAAATTACAAAGGCTTTCGATAGCCTAACTTTACATGCCAGATTGGCTACAACACTCAGATTCTCTCTTGCCCACAAAGGATTTTACCGTTCCATACATCATGCCTTCTATATCTCGGCCGCATCAATCCTGTTGCAAGTCCGAGCGTCAAGTGATCGTACGCTTCAATACGCTTCGGCATTTTCGAGCCTCAACGTGTTCAAGCAACGCTTCGCCGCGAGCAATCCATTCCCTGCACCCTGCATGAAGCTGGTGGGTGATTAATACGTTCGTCCTCACATGTACTGAAGCAAAAATCTTCTTTCCAAACCGACATTGTAATATTTATGTTGAATCATGCAACTTAGCTTATGATCTTGCTATGTTCTCCTTAGGGTCGATTTCAGAGCATATTCGAAAGCGTAAAGCATGTTAGCATAGCAAGCATTCTCGTGTTTGATTCGTGGCACGACTTACCAATATCGACGCACTCGCCCTTGCACCGACGCAAGGTGAATACGCCTATCTGATTTCCCTGTCATGTTATAAGTGCCCTCTATTGGGATCTATCCATGCAGGATACGTATACCTTGTACTTCCAAACCCATCGCCCTTAACTATATGAAGGTCAATAGCTTGTCAAGCTAGAATGGACTTATATTTATCGAATCGAATTGTAAGACGACAGTCACTCAGTTATGGTTGCTAACCACACACGATCCGAGGACCCCCGAAGTACTCGTGTAAGTGGCTTATCACATTCACTAGACAGGCGCTACCCATCTAGTCGAAGTGCACCAACAATACCGAAAACGAAATCCCTCCTAGGCCGAACGGTCCCAGCACCCTGGCGCACCGCGTTCGAGGGAATACCCATGCACGGGCTTTTATATTCTTTAAGTCTATTTGACCATGCAACGAATCTTATATTGCATACAACCAAGCAAGTTCGCTTATCTCTATTTCAATTGGCACAACGCCCGAATGTTCTCAAGGAACGCCCGAAGGCCATGAACATTTCGAAGGGCACCATGCCGCATTATCCATCTCGTATTTCCTTCGTTAACTTACGTTTCGTACTTCGTTTCAATGTTCAATGGAATTATGCCTCAACTCAATGTTCGCCAACCGAACGACCCGAAGGTTCCGAACACCTTTCGAGGCATTATGTCATATCCGACAGTTCCGCCACATTCATGCCACAACTGTATTCTTTCGCAATGAAGCCATCTTTTATTATCTCGTGCACGCAGGCACGTTTCGATCGTATTTTCGATGTTCTATGACTTAGCATTCAATGTCCGTGGCTTGCGCACTAGGGCTCTCGCCTATTTTCTTTCAATGTTCTAGCCGTTCTAACGCATACACAAAGGCACGGTATGGTTCGCGCACTAAGGCACTCGCCGAGTACAGTTATCCCATGTTCTTGCGGCTTGCGCACCGAGGCGCTCGTCTTAGCGATATCCAATGTTCCGTAGCGACTCGTGCATTTGATGCACGTTTCATTTCAATTGTACTAACTTAGTGTTCGACGCACACTATGATTTATCTCCGATCGGACCATGCCCGTGGCGTCGATAGGTTAACTTAGCAAACAATAATATATTTGACTTATCGAATGAAGGAGTAAAAAGAAGTCAATCCTCCCACCTTGAATCGATTTGCCATTGTCGTTTCGTCGAGCCGATGCGGCTCGATTTCCTAACTTCGTTGCACGGCCACTCTCCTGACTTAGCGATTCAAGCACTTCGTGCTGCATTGAATCATACGTCCGATTTGCCTTAGCGTGCCCAAGTCTCAGCCTGTCGCAAGGCGTCGATTTGGTTCCGCGGACCCCTTACTAAATATTGTCGAAGATCGACCTCTAATATTTTTGCGTCAAAGTATAACCTGCACACGAAACCAACTAAAATTAATACTTGCATCGATTCGGACTTGTGCCTTGGTCGATTCGATTTCTTAGAATCTTTGAGCCGATTCAACGCACTCATCCTTCGGGGCAACGCGGTGCTTCGCATCGATTCCCTCGATGCATTCTTCGGGACAAGGCAACTCTTCGCATCGACTTAGTTCGATGCGTTCCTCGGGTCGATACGTTTCTCGGGACAACGTAACTTTTATATTGATATGCAATCGGGTCAACGCAACTCTTCGAGTCAACGACTCAGCATAATGCACCGTACGGAGTGGGGCATTACAGAATATACCACTCAAAACAAGGTTCGTCCCGAACCGAAACCAATACTAAATTTCTAAGGGTTTCATTAGATCGTTCCACGATCTCGTCTCACCATCGTTTGGATCGTACAACTTAGTTTGGAATCATACTCATATTTTAGGCGTCCCACCAATATAAGCATTTCAGCCAAGCTCAGTTGTAAGATATTGGAACAGCGCAAACATGTAACTTCTTATTTTTAATCACTTACCATCTCGTATTCTCGATCGGACTTGGCTCTATTACTGGTTCTCGCAATTCTAGTGCACATGCATATTGATACATACGCGATCGTACAACATAAGTTAAGGCATACGATGCGATTCAAAAATCGTATTTCTCACTTTGTATGTTTCATCGGGACTATCAATTCTACGCATCGCGTCAAGTCATCGCACATCCGATCACAATGAGTCTCCGCAACGCCTTGCGTTCGATTCCTAACGAGTAGAATTTCACTAGCCAAATTCCCAACTTATCCGTCTCGCAACATCGAACATAATTTCGATTCACGCAAGTTCAATTGCAAGGTGAATCCGAATCTAATGACATGACTCATAAGTCATTCCCTTATCGTTTCCTCTCGTGCATAGCACGATTCTCTCAATCGCCTATCCGAATCACCAAGTTCGTTGGTGAATTTCAAGTTCGACCGTCGACCAACATAACCATTCAAGCATTCATCCGACGAATACTCAAAGATCTAACTATACATTCTCAATCGAAACTTGTTCCAACAATTCTTGATCGCCTAGACTTATCGTCAACATGCACCGCGTTAGTTTGTTATCGATGCAATCCCATATGCGATATCGCATGGGTCATCTTACGGTCTGCAGCATTCAATTTGATTTGACGGTCAAGTCTTCTAGGGTCAGCTGCCCCGAAGCTACGCTCGATAATTGTGGATTATCACGGAAGGACAGTATACTACGAGCCATGCTATATCTTATTTCGGAGCCAAATCACGTTCCGACATAACCATTTCTATGCGACTATCCAATCCGCACACAACCATTTCTATCAGCGCAACTGATGCGCAACTATCCTCCGAGGCAAGTCATGCACTACCGTCAATGATTCTGCTATTCACGATGCATCTACTCGCATCGAGTTCGAGTCTATCTTATTCGCGGATCGACACACGAGATGCTATACGCATCGAGCAATCGTCGATGACTTATAGTCTCGCCCTGATCAATCACAAAATTTACGATCAACCAAGTTCGTTCATTCTCGTATCGTTACTTACAAAATTTCATAGCGCGAGGCACACTCTATTTTGTATTCTTCCATCGTTTACGTTTCCTTACGTATCGATCTCGATACGCCGTATCCATTTCGATAACGTAAGGGTCAACTTTGAATCCGTTTCAACGTCAACTTAGCTCGCATCGCATACATCCAAGTTCGCAATGAACTTTTCCATACGCATCGACTCGTTCTCCGATTTAGCCGCATCCCGCTATACTTCGATCGCGTAACTGAGTTACCGATTATCCAACATCGAACCCTCAAGTCATACGATCTCGCCCTCTAAGTTTCGTGCATTTTCAGTCGTACTCAAATGAGTTTCGTCGTAACGTAACCAACTATTTCTTAGGCACAATTTACTCGCGTCAACCAACTTTCTTACCGAAGTCGCGTATCGTGCGATTCGATTACAATTCGCATCGCCCCACATTTCTATCGAAATCGCAATTCGTGCGATTCGATTCGCCTAGCCGAACATTCCTATCGAGATCGCAAGTCGTGCGATTCGATTATAATTTGTATCGTCCAACATTTCATCGAGCTCGCAAGTCGTGCAATTCGATTATAATTTGTATCGCCCAATATTTCATCGAGCTCGCAAGTCGTGCGGTTCGATTTCAACGTTTCGAATTTCCTATCCTGTCACCCTCATTTCCCGTATTTCCCGTATTTTCCCGTATTTCGTATTTATACTCGTATCTGGATTTTGGAATGTATTTTATTTTTCTCAACTTGTAGAATTTCGGTATTTCTCGTATTTTGGGTTTTGGCATGGCTCGGTTTTATTGGGTTGGTTCGGTTTGGTTTGGTTCATGAGTATTGGATCACTTTAGCTTATGCTACCCCCTCAACCCACCACAACTTCCCCTCTTTATAACTCCACCAACATTTTCTCTCTCCTCATAACCACCATTTATTTCCTTCTTCTTCTTCTTCTCCTTCCTCTACACAACTCTCCCAACCCTAGGCAAGTGCACCTTGCCACTACATGAGAGCCCTCTTTTATTTGTCTATTTGCTAGATTAGGACATGGTGATCAACATTAGGTCTTGGTATTTTGTGATTGGAAGTCTCTATTGTTCTAGATATAGGTTTTTCCTATTTTCGGATTTTGCATGATTTGAGCCATTTTGGCTGGATTTTCATGGGTTTTTATGTTTCCATGTGGAAGAGCATTCAGTTTCACTCCAGTTGGAGCTTTGGAAATCCGGATTTGGAGTTCGGATGGCCAAGTTATGAACTTTTGAAGCTTTGGGTTCAGCCATGGGGTTCTTACTGTTTGGAGAAGACAGTGAGCAGTGTGCAGAGCTGTTTAGCTTACGCACATTGAGCTACGCGCGCTCTTTAGTGCTGCGTACGCAGACTTGAGTACGCTTCCTGTTGGAAGCGTGTCTCTCTGCGTGCATGACTTTTCACGTACGCAGCTCCTTTGAGCGTGCGTAACTTTTCACGTACGCAGCTCCCTCGAGCGTGCATGGCTTTTCACGTACGCAGCTCCCTTGAGCGTGCGTGACTTTTTACGTACACTGCTCCCCTTGAGCGTGCGTGACTTTTCACGTACGCTGCTCCCCTTGGTACGCAGACTTGAGTGTGCCTTGGAACGCAGACTTGAGTGTGCCTTGGTACGCAGACTTGAGTGTGCCTTGGTACGCAGACTTGAGTGTGCCTTGGTACGCAGACTTGAGCGAGCCTTGCGTGCGTGCTTTTGTGCGTACGCAGCTTCCATAGCGTGCGTACTTTTGTGCGTACGCAGTTTCCCTGCATGCGTGCTTTTGCACATATGCTGCCCCTTGACCCCTTGCTTAACCCATTGGCTTTTGGAGTATTGGTTTTATTACTCGAATTGGTTTCTCTTTTGTGGATTGGGTTTCCTGAGGTCTGTTTAACACAGCACGATTATCTTGACCCGACACGGCCTAACACGATTTTTAAGTAATTGTTTATGACTAGGACAGTTTTCGGATTTTCTGTGAAATATGATCCTGGTATTCTCTGATCTCCATGCTAGTGACCCAGTGGGGTGCACACCTAACTTGTAACTCGTAATAAATCCTTGTGACTCGATAACTTGATAGTGGCCCGTGGCGGCGCACTCCTGACTTGACATGACTTGATAACTTAACTTGACCTGCCTTGACACCGTGGGTGGTTCTTTCTTGCTTGCTTGTTAATCCACTTGTCCAGTCTTGCATCATGTCTAGGATGGGACTCCTGAGTACCACGGTCAGGAGTACCCACTAAAATGGATTAAGGCTAATAACTAGAATAACACAGTAGTCATGAAGAGCTGACACAGCTATGGGCAATCCCGTTACCTGGGCGCTCCAGGGATTTGTAGCCTGCCGTCGAGTAGGGCGCATTTCCAGCACACTGTCAGGTGTTGCACCCTCTAAGTCACCTAAGGGTACATGCGTCTCCTGGACGATGTACCCACCTGAATTCAACCCTAATCTTTCGTCCTGGGTAACCTAGATGGTCTGCAGGGCTTGTGGCTGTGGAACAATCTCACTGCATCTTGTTAGTAATTAGGTCTGTGATAACCCTAGTTAGTTAAAGTAGTAAGCCGTAGGATCTGTTTGGCCGTGATTGATTGAATGAGGTATAACCAGTCTAGCTATGTCTTGATCCCGTACAAGCTTGCTTCCTGTCTTAATTTCTTACATTATTATTTGCCGATATATGGTGGGAAACCAAGTTCCGTTCAGATGAAGGGTTACAACCCCGGTCCTTGTTTGGTTTACAGGTTGTAACCTGGCTATCAGAATAGTTCAATGGTTATCTCGTCGTATATCATCCTGACATGTTCTCGTAAATCTTGTTTAATATTAGTTTTCTTGTACTGATTGCTGGCTTTTGTTCTTATTTCGTGGCCCCCTTGTGGCACTTGCTCTTTCTGGGGTTTGACCCAGCTGGTTTTGTGTGGCCAGATTTTGGAGCAGCTCCCGAGGATCTACCAAGCTTCCAGCCCAATGGTGAACACTAGGCAAAATCCGGGCCAAGAGTGGGTTTTCCTTTTTGTCTTGTCCACTTTATTGTAAAAATATTCTTTTGAGACGTTTAGCCGACGAGCACCTGTTAGCTCGATGCACTTTTATTTACTGTCTGCCTACGGGCTGTAAACATGATTAACAAATCCTAGGGTTGATCATGTATGACCAAACTCTTGCTAGTCCTAACATTTTGTAACGACTAGCTTCATGATCAGCTGAATATGTGAAATTTGGGATGCCTTATTATTGTATATTTAATGATCATACATCTTGCGACTTTACTTACTTGCTGTGATTGAGACACTAGGCTTGTTCATGACCATAGAGACTGTTGGCTTGTAGTAAACCCTCATATATCTAGACAGCCGTGACCGTATATCGAGGTGGTTTCCATTTCAATATACGTAGCTGGCTATGTCTGCCCCCGCTCTCCAGTATTCTGGTTCTGGGGCGTGACATGGTTTAAGTGGTGGCCCATGCAGGTCTTGTAAATCAAGATATGTGGGGGTTTGCCAGATAGATGTCTCAATCAGTACTCGTCCTTGATCTCTGTTCGTATCTTCTGAATCCCTGGATTCTTGCCCTGATCCTGTGCTTATATCATTGATCTGTCCTGGTCCTTTCCTTATTGTTCCCTGTGTCGTCTTCTTCAGCGGCACTGTACCTGGTCCTACCGATCGACAAGGTGGAGCATTTCCCGTGGAACAGCAGCAACCCGGAGATCAAGCCCAGCATTCCGGGGTAGCCTCCAGAGTTGTGCCTACTGGAGGAGAGACACCAGTTCGGCCCGTCCAGCCCGCAGAGCCAGATGATGGTACCTTAGTAGGCCTCATCAGAACCTTGATAGCTTTCCAGGATCGTCGAAGCGACGCCCTGCACTAGACAGTTCAAGATGCTTTGACTAGAGGCAGTCATCCAGGGAACCAGGCGGCCAACAGCTTCAAGCGATTAAACCCTCCTTTCTTCGACGGCAGCGAGGATGCGGTTGCCGCGGATACATGGCTTCAGGATACCGAGGTGATTCTAGAAGCAGCCAGGACACCTGAGAATGAGAAGGTGGCGGTGGTACGCCTGCAGTTGTTGGACTTGGCTCACAGTTGGTGGGCGGCGCAGGCCATGGGATTAGTGGCACCCATTGCTTGGGCAGTATTTAGGGAGAGATTCCAGACGAAGTACTTTGATGCTGTGGCTCGGTACGACCTGCAGACCAGATTTACCAACTTGAAGCAAGGAGGCAGGACAGTCGACAGTTATGCATCGGAGTTTTCTAGGCTCAGTAGGTTTGCCCCAACCTTGGTGGCGACCGAGTTTGATAGGGCCCAGCGGTTCCAGCAGGGACTGCATTTGGAGATCTTGTTGGCAGTCGAGCAGTTCGAGCACCAGACGTTCGATGCAGTTTTGAGAGCAGCTAGGAGGCATGAGTACACCTCCCAAAGGATCGTAGATAGGACCGGAGGTAGAAAGCGGTCCCATAGTCAGATGCACTAATCATCAGCTCCAGCCCCGACAGCTAGGGGATTGACCATTGGAACTCCGAGGCAGGCGGCCTCAGTAACGTCGGTTCAGCATTCGACCCCGACGTACCCGCAGCAGCAGAAGCAGAAGCAGACTTCTGCGATGGGATGTTCTCATTGCGGGAAGCCAGGGCATGTGGTGCAGATTGTCGCAGGGCGCAGGGATTGTGCCTGGCTTATGGAGCAGCAGATCATAGGGTTGGGGCTTGTCCGAATAGGGGTGGTTCATCAGCATCCAACCCTTCTAGTTCTTCGGTTAGAGGACCGGCCCCAGCACCAGTTCAGCAGCAGCAGTATCAGTCTTCGAGGCCCTTGCCGCCTCAGTCTCAGGCATTCCAGCAACAACACCCCCAGCAGTATGCACAAGCCCAAGCTCAGACCCAGAATAGGCAGAGAGGTTTCCAGCAGAGGGGACCGGCAGCCAGAGGACAAGGTCAGGCCATGATGATGGCTATGGAAGAATAAGTTGCACCAGGTAAGGTAGTGGCAGGTACTATTCTCGTCAACTCCTTTCCAGCTTCGGTATTATTTGATTCTGGTGCATCGCATTCATTCATGTCTGCACGATTCGCGACACGGATAGGATTGGAGCCTGAGTCATTATCAGTGAGGCTCAATATACTTACTGGTAATGGTCTTGTGGGAGTAGATCGAGTGTTTTCCTCGTGTCGGATCGTAGTCAGCGGTAGGGAGTTCCCCTCTAGATTCATAGAGTTTTCTATGGCAGACTATGATGTAGTCCTAGGCATGGATTGGTTGAGGAACCAGTATGCTAAGATAGACTGCCATATTGGCAGAGTTGTCTTTAGTATCCCCGACGAACCAGAGTTTTCGTTTTCCAGAGGCGCAGTGGAGCCATCTTCCCCAGCATTGCGGATGGCAGTAGCAGCAGTGCAGTTGCCCCGGATAGTTGAAGAGTTTCCAGATGTCTTTCCAGAGGAGCTTCCAGGGATGCCGCCAGAGCGGGAGATTGAGTTCACTATAGACTTGATCCCCGGGACAGCACCAGTATCAGAGCGAGTCTATAGGATGGCGCCTTCAGAGTTGGAGATTTTGTATAAGATGATTGAAGAACTGAGGACCAAGGGATCCATTCGTGCAAGTTGATCGCCTTGGGGAGCCCCGATGCTTCTTGTGAAAAAGAAGGATGGTACGTCCAGGCTATGTGTTGATTATCGTACCTTGAATTCGGTGACAATCAAGAACAGATACCCTCTTCCGAGGATAGATGACTTGTTTGATCAACTCAGAGGGGCTTCAGTGTTCTCAAAGATCGACTTGCGGTCAGGATACCACCAGATCAGAGTCAGAGAGCAGGACATCCCGAAGACAGCATTCAGATCGAGGTATGGACATTGGGAGTTTCTTGTTATGCCCTTTGGAGCGACCAATGCGTCGGCCGTATTTATGGACCTCATGAATCGCATTTTCATGCCTTACTTGGACCAATTTGTGATCGTGTTCCTAGATGACATCCTGGTCTACAACAAGAGTGAAGCAGAGCATGAGCAGCATCTCAGAGTCATCCTTCAGACGCTTCGGGAGCATCAGTTGTACGCCAAGTTCAGTAAATGCGAGTTCTGGCTCGATCGCATTTCGTACTTGGGTCACATCATTACCCGAGGAGGAGTGGAAGTGGATCCCCAGAAGATTGTGTCTATCGAGTCGTGGCCGGTACCCAGCTCAGTAGCAGAGGTTCACAGCTTCCTTGGATTGGCCGGCTATTATCGGCGGTTCGTTTCAGATTTTGTAAGGATTTCAGCGCCGATGACCCAATTGACCCGCAAGGATGTGCCGTTTGTGTGGACAGCAGAGTGTCAGGAATCATTTGAGAAGTTGAAGCGAGGTTTGATAACGGCTCCCATTCTCACCCTTCCAGATGGGACCGGAGGATTCACAGTTTATTACGACGCTTCAGGCAGATGATTGGGGTGTGTCTTGATGCAGCATAGGAAGTATGGAGATAGAGTGGAGATCTTTACTGATCATAAGAGCCTGAAGTATGTTTTCACCCAGAAGGACCTTAATATGCGGCAGAGAAGATGGCTCGAGCTACTAGTGGACTATGATGTGGATTTGCAGTATCATCCCAGGAAGGCCAACGTTGTAGCAGATGCATTGAGCAGGAGAGCCGGAGTTTATTTCCTGACGGCGCAACCAGAATTACTGGCAGATCTTCAGAAGATGGGAATTGAAGTGGTTCTTCCAACCAGTGTGGCATTGATGGCCAGTCTACAGGTTCAGTCCAGCATAGTTGAGAGAATTCGGATGGCACAGTCAGCAGATTCCAAGATCCAGCGACTCAGAGTAGAGTGTGAAGCAGGAAGAAGGCCAGAGTTATGTATTCATGAAGACGGTACACTTCGGTACGGCACTCGTCTTTGTGTACCCAGTGGAGATATCAGACAGGAAGTCACGGCAGAAGCCCACAGTTCGCAATAGTCTATTCATCCGGGTGGTACGAAGATGTACCGTGATATTCGTCAGCATTTCTGGTGGAATGGCATGAAGAGGGAGATAGCCCGGTTTGTCTCTCGGTGTTTGGTTTGCCAACAGGTTAAAGCTGAACATCAGAGGCCCGCTGGACTTCTTCAACCCTTACCGATCCCATAATGGAAATGGGAACATATAACCATGGATTTCGTGACCGGATTGCCCAGATCTCCAGCCGGCAGAGATGCTATTTGGGTAATTGTGGACAGGCTTACCAAGGTGGCACATTTTCTCCCATTCAGAGTTGGACAGTCGACGGCGCAGCTAGTAAAGATGTATCTCAGGCAGATCGTCAGGCTTCACGGTGTGCCAGTCAGCATCACCTCAGACAGGGATTCAAGATTCACATCACACTTTTGGCGCAGCTTGCAGAAGAGTTTGGGGACTCGTCTTCAGTTCAGCTCAGCTTACCACCCGCAGACGGATGGCCAATCAGAGCGCACAATCCAGACTCTTGAAGACATGTTGAGGTCTTGTACCCTTGACTTCGGTGGTTCATGGGAGAATCATCTGCACCTGGTGGAATTCTCGTACAACAACAGTTATCAGGCCAGTATCCAGATGGCACCCTTCGAGGCTCTTTATGGCAGGAAGTACAGATCCCCGCTAGCATGGGACAATGTCGGGGAGAGGCAGATGCTCGGGCCCGAATTGATTTCCCAGACGGTTGAAGTGGTCAGGAAGGTCAGAGATCACCTCCGAGTTGCCCAGGACCGCCAGCGCCATTGGGCCGATGCTCATCGGCGTCCCCTAGAATTTGCTGTTGGCGACCATGTATTCCTTAGGATCTCGCCTAACCGCGGCGTCATTCGCTTTGGCGTGCGGGGAAAGCTTAGTCCTAGGTATATAGGGCCGTTCGATATTCTAGAGCGAGTAGGAGATGTATCCTATCGTCTCGCTCTTCCGCCGTCGCTAAGTGAGGTACATGATGTATTCCATGTGTCCCAATTATGACGGTATATTCCGGACCCGAGCCACATCCTAGACCATTCGGAATTGGTTGTTGGTACCAACCTTTCGTATGAGGAGAGGCCCGTGTCTAATTTGGACCGGAGGGAAAAGATACTCAAGAACAAGACTATTAAATTAGTCCGTGTTGCTTGGGGTCATCACTCTCTAGGTGAGTCAACGTGGGAGCGTGAGGACGACATCCGATCGCGATATCCCTACCTGTTTGACTCGTGAGGTATAATGTCTTTCTTATGCCTTACGTTTTTCCTTCCTTGCTTGCATTGTATGATTGTATGATTGAACTGCTTAGTGTAGCTTGCCTGTGCTTAGTGTAACTTGTCGTGGCAATCTCTAGCTCCTTGATTAAATTCCGAGGACGGAATTCTTTTAAGGTGGGTAGAGTTGTCACCCTCATTTCCCGTATTTTCCGTATTTTCTCGTATTTCGTATTTATACTCGTATCTGGATTTTGGCATGTATTTTATTTTTCTCAACTTGTGGAATTTCGGTATTTCTCGTATTTTGGGTTTTGGCATGGCTCGGTTTTATTGGGTTGGTTCGGTTTGGTTTGGTTCATGAGTATTGGATCACTTTAGCTTATGCTACCCCCTCAACCCACCACAACTCCCCCTCTTTATAACTCCACCAACATTTTCTCTCTCCTCATAACCACCATTTATTTCCTTCTTCTTCTTCTTCTCCTTTCGCTACACAACTCTCCCAACCCTAGGCAAGTGCACCTTGCCACTACATGAGAGCCCTCTTTTATTTGTCCATTTGCTAGATTAGGACATGGTGATCAACATTAGGTCTTGGTATTTTGTGATTGGAAGTCTCCATTATTCTAGATCTAGGTTTTTCCTATTTTCGGATTTTGCATGATTTGAGCCATTTTGGTTGGATTTTCATGGGTTTTGATGTTTCCATGTGGAAGAGCATTCAGTTTCACTCCAGTTGGAGCTTTGGAAATCCGGATTTGGAGTTCAGATGGCCAATTTATGAACTTTTGAAGCTTTGGATTCAGCCATGGGGTTCTTGCTGTTTGGAGAAGACAGTGAGCAGTGTACAGAGCTGTTTAGCTTACGCACACTGAGCTACGTGCGCTCTTTAGCGCTGCGTACGCAGACTTGAGTACGCTTCCTATTGGAAGCGTGTCTCTCTGCGTGCGTGACTTTTCACGTACGCAGCTCCCTTGAGCGTGCGTGACTTTTCACGTATGCAGCTCCCTCGAGCGTGCGTGGCTTTTCACGTACGCAGCTCCCTTGAGCGTGCGTGACTTTTTATGTACACTGCTCCCCTTGAGCGTGCGTGACTTTTCACGTACGCTGCTCCCCTTGGTACGCAGACTTGAGTGTGCCTTGGAACGCAGACTTGAGTGTGCCTTGGTACGCAGACTTGAGTGTGCCTTGGTATGCAGACTTGAGTGTGCCTTGGTACGCAGACTTGAGCGAGCCTTGCGTGCGTGCTTTTGTGCGTACGCAGCTTCCCTAGCATGCGTACTTTTGTGCGTACGCAGTTTCCCTGCGTGCGGGCTTTTGCACGTATGCTGCCCCTTGACCCCTTGCTTAACCCATTGGCTTTTGGAGTATTGGTTTTATTACTCGAATTGGTTTCTCTTTTGTGGATTGGGTTTCCTGAGGTCTGTTTAACACAGCACGATTATCTTGGCCCGACACGGCCTAACACAATTTTTAAGTAATTGTTTATGACTAGGACGGTTTTCGGATTTTCTATGAAATATGATCCTGGTATTCTCTGATCTCCATGCTAGTGACCCAGTGGGGTGCACACCTAACTTGTAACTCGTAATAAATCCTTGTGACTCGATAACTTGATAGTGGCCCGTGGCGGCGCACTCCTGACTTGACATGACTTGATAACTTAACTTGACCTGCCTTGACACCGTAGGTGGTTCTTTCTTGCTTGCTTGTTAATCCACTTGTCCAGTCTTGCATCATGTCTAGGATGGGACTCCTGAGTACCACGGTCAGGAGTACCCACTAAAATGGATTAAGGCTAATAACTAGAATAACACAGTAGTCATGAAGAGATGACACAGCTACGGGCAATCCCGTTACCTGGGCGCTCCAGGAATTTGTTGCCTGCCGACGAGTAGGGCGCATTTCCAGCACACTGTCAGGTGTTGCACCCTCTAAGTCACCTAAGGGTACATGCGTCTCCTGGACGATGTACCTACCTGAATTCAACCCTAATCTTTCGTCCTGGGTAACCTGGATGGTCTGCAGGGCTTGTGGCTGTGGAACAATCTCACAGCATCTTGTTAGTAATTAGGTCTGTGATAACCCTAGTTAGTTAAAGTAGTAAGCCGTAGGATCTGCTTGGCCGTGATTGATTGAATGAGGTATAACCAGTCTAGCTATGTCTTGATCCCGTACAAGCTTGCTTCCTGTCTTGATTTCTTACATTATTATTTGCCAATATATGGTGGGAAACCAAGTTCCGTTCAGATGAAGGATTACAACCCCGGTCCTTGTTTGGTTTACAGGTTGTAACCTGGCTATCAGAATAGTTCTATGGTTATCTCGTCGTATATTATCCTGACATGTTCTCGTAAATCTTTTTTAATATTAGTTTTCTTGTGCTGATTGCTGGCTTTTGTTCTTATTTCGTGGACCCCTTGTGGCACTTGCTCTTTCTGGGGTTTAACCCAGCTGGTTTTGTGTGGCCAGATTTCGAAGCAGCTCCCGAGGATCTACCAAGCTTCCAGCCCAATGGTGAACACTAGACGGAATCCGGGCCAAGAGTGGGTTTTCCTTTTTGTCTTGTCCACTTTATTGTAAAAATATTCTTTTGAGGCGTTTAGCCGACGAGCACCTGTTAGCTCGATGCACTTTTACTTACTGTCTGCCTACGGGCTGTAAACATGATTAACAAATCCTAGGGTTGATCATGTATGACCAAACTCTTGCTAGTCCTAATATTTTGTAACGACTAGCTTCATGATCAGCTGAATATGTGATATTTGGGACGCCTTATTATTGTATATTTAATGATCATACATCTTGCGACTTTACTTACTTGCTGTGATTGAGACACTAGGCTTGTTCATGACCATAGAGACTGTTGGCTTGTAGTAAACCCTCATATATTTAGACAGCCGTGACCGTATATCGAGGTGGTTTCCATTTCAATATACGTAGCTGGCTATGTCTGCCCCCGCTCTCCAGTATTCTGGTTCTGGGGCGTGACATATCCCGTCGATCCGATTGTTGCCTCAAGGCATAATCGTTTCGCTAGTCTAGGTCGTCCGACCAACTTATACTTTCGTCCGACGTATCGTTCATCGATACGAATCTCGCCTTATCGTCCCAATCGATTTTCGAAGAACACTTGCATCAACATGCCGTCATACAAATTTTCAATCGAGTCTCGGTGCTATCCCGTCCGTTGCGGACAAACCTTCCGCAATTCTCATAATACGTCGATGCAATTCATCGCACAAATGGTATTACATATACCACTCGGAATCGGGCCATTCATCGAACCGGTGGTATGCCATATACCACCCGGAAATTAAGTCATTTTCGTCGCAACAACTCTCGTACGAATCAACGATCTCTTCCGACTCACGATTTCCGCAGTGATCGTGCTTGATCACAACCGTAACTTTGATTAATTCGAATCCGACGCAACTCGGCAATTGTATTCATTTGCCGACACAAGCGCGGCGCGCAACCGAACCGATTTTGTTTCTTCGATTTATAACTTTGTTTTCTTCCGTTGCAACTCATGCAAAAATCGTTTCCCGATATCCGTTGCAGTTCGTGCATCGATTTCTTTGATACGCGTTGCACCACGTACAATAATTTTACTTTCAATACGCATTGCACATCGTGCAACGATTTATTTCCGACATTCAAAATCAATGCTCAAATCCGTTCAACACATTCGATATCAACTTTCATTTTCTTTTCAACGCATCATTCATAATCAACTCGTGGCAATTGCTGCAGCAACATTTTACGACTTTCATTGTATCGATGCAACCAACATTTCTCGTATCGTTCGTTGCAACCAACGAATATCTCGAATTACAATTCATGACATGTTGCATCCGCGGCAACAAATCCTTGAATTCACATCTCGCAACTTGTTGCACTTGCAGCAACAAACCTTTCCCTACTTTTCCAACGAACACCATGTAATTTCCAAACAACACGCGAAAAAATTACATGGGTTTGTATTAGACTTATTGTATGGAACATCCAGTACGGCATCGAGTAGAGTCAAGAGTGATATCAAGTGGTGGTGGGCAACTTTTTGAATTGTAATGAAGCGAGCGTCCAGAGAAAATTGAGCCTAGAGCACTGATACCAATTTGTCACGCCCCGACCTGGAATCACCCGAATCATCGTCCTCGCAGGGGGCGTGATGCCGCACGAGCCTGGAGTTACACTCGTATAAGGCAAGATGACAAGTTCTCAAATGGTTATCTTTTGATTCGATATTTAACAACGAAAGGAAACAGAGTATACGAAACAAATTCTCTTTATTGATATCCGAGATAGAAATTACAAAGGCTTTCGATAGCCTAACTTTACATGCCAGATTGGCTACAACACTCAGGTTCTCTCTTGCCCACAAAGGATTTCACCGTTCCATACATCATGCCTTCTATATCTCGGCCGCATCAATCCTGTTGCAAGTCCGAGCGTCAAGCGATCGTACGCTTCAATACGCTTCGGCATTTTCGAGCCTCAACGCGTTCAAGCAACGCTTCGCCGCGAGCAATCCATTCTCTGCACCCTGCATGAAGCTGGTGAGGGATCAGTACGTTCGTCCTCGCATGTACTGAAGCAAAGATCTTCTTTCCAAACCGATATTGTAATATTTATGTTGAATCATGCAACTTAGCTTATGATCTTGCTATGTTCTCCTTAGGGTCGATTTCATGGCATATTCGAAAGCGTAAAGCATGTTAGCATAGCAAGCATTCTCGTGTTTGATTCGTGGCGCGACTTACCAATATCGACGCACTCGCCCTTGCACCGACGCAAGGTGAATACGCCTATCTGATTTCCCTGTCATGTTATAAGTGCCCTCTATTCGGATCTATCCATGCAAGATACGTATACCTTGCACTTCCAAACCCATCGCCCTTAACTATATGAAGGTCACTAGCTTTCAAGCTAGAATGGACTTATATTTATCGAATCGAATTGTAAGACGACAGTCACTCAGTTATGGTTGCTAACCACACACGATCCGAGGACCCCCGAAGTACTCGTGTAAGTGGCTTATCACATTCACTAGACAGGCGCTACCCGTCTAGTCGAAGTGCACCAACAATACCGAAAACGAAATCCCTCCTAGGACGAACGGTCCCAGCGCCCTGGCGCGCCGCGTTCGAGGGAATACCCATGCACGGGCTTTTATATTCCTTAAGTCCATTTGACCATGCAACGAATCTTATATTTCATACAACCAAGCAAGTTCGCTTATCTCTATTTCAATTGGCACAATGCCCGAATGTTCTCAACGAACGCCCGAAGGCCATGAACATTTCGAAGGGCACCATGCCGCATTATCCATCTCGTATTTCCTTCGTTAACTTACATTTCGTACTTCGTTTCAATGTTCAATGGCATTATGCCTCAACTCAATGTTCGCCAACCGAACGACCCGAAGGTCCCGAACACCTTTCGAGGCATTATGTCATATCCGACAGTTCTGCCACATTCATGCCACAACTGTATTCTTTCGCAACGAAGCCATCTTTTATTATCTCATGCACGCAGGCACGTTTCGATCGTATTTTCGATGTTCTATGACTTAGCATTCAATGTCCGTGGCTTGCGCGCTAGGCGCTCGCCTATTGTCTTTCAATGTTCTAGCTGTTTTAACGCGTGCGCAAAGGCACGGTATGGTTCGTGCACTAAGGCACTCGCCGAGTACAGTTATCCCATGTTCTTGCGGCTTGCGCACCGAGACGCTCGCCTTAGCGATATCCAATGTTCCGTAGCGACTCGTGCATTTGATGCACGTTTCATTTCAATTGTACTAACTTAGTGTTCGACGCACACGATGATTTATCTCCGATCGGACCACGCCCGTGGCGTCGATAGGTTAACTTAGCAAACAATGATATATTTGACTTATCGAATGAAGGAGTAAAAAGAAGTCAATCCTTCCACCTTGAATCGATTTGCCTTTGTCGTTTCGCCGAGCCGATGCGGCTCGATTTCCCAACTTTGTTGCACGGCCACTCTCCTGACTTAGCGATTCGAGCACTTCGTGCTGCATTGAATCATACGTCCGATTTGCCTTAGCGTGTCCAAGTCTCAGCCTGCCACAAGGCGTCGATTTGGTTCCGCTGACCCCTTACTAAATATTGCCGAAGATCGACCTCTAATATTTTCGCGTCAAAGTATAACCTGCACACGAAACCAACTAAAATTAATACTTGCATCGATTCAGACTTGTGCCTTGGTCGATTCGATTTCTTAGAATCTTCGAGCCGATTCAACGCACTCATCCTTCGGGGCAACGCGGCGCTTCGCATCGATTCACTCGATGCATTCTTCGGGACAAGGCAACTCTTCGCATCGACTTAGTTCGATGCGTTCCTCGGGTCGATACGTTTCTCGGGACAACGTAACTTTCGTATTGATACGCAATCGGGTCAACGCTACTCTTCGAGTCAACGACTCAGCATAATGCACCGTGCGGAACGGGGCATTACATTATCTCCCTCGGGTGCATCGAATACATCATGTCATGTACTTTTCACGAACATCATGTATTTTGTGGACTCTTATTATTCATGTATACTCATGTGCTTTCATGTACTCTCATAATCTCATGAGCTTCATGTATAAACTATCAGGTACAATAGCATAACCTGTTTAGATCCTTGTGTATTGATTGGGGCATGCGGGAGAAGAAATAGTCATGTGAATAATTCTAAAGTAGTATAATCATGTACAAACTCTTTAGCGTAATCATGTGCAAATCAAGCCGTTTACATGTCTATCTTGTACTCTAAATCACATAGTCACTTACAGTTCTCTATTATCATATATAGATAGCTTCGTTTATCAGTTTCTCGCTTTCTTTTCATGCTTATTTCTTACAGCGTTTCATGCATCTTAACCTATCACATGCTTTAAATTTTCTGTCAAGATATGAACTACGTGAGATGTATGGTGCTCATTCCCGTCCTGATTGGACTGTTAAAAATATTACAGGTGATGAGGAGGAGTTCGGTCCTACATATTTTGGTACAGGCTAAGATGACACTGGTGACTTGGACCCTCAGGAGGATCCAACAGTCGTTGAGGACTTGCCTATTGTCTAGATTAGATTTCTAGACTAGTTTCCCTTTTATTGCCTTATTTCATGTACCTTCAGATATCGGTTATTTGTGTTATTGAACACTCAGATTATACTCTAATTGTAGCTCTTGTTGGAGATTACTCTTTTATTTTATCCATCTCTTTATTCCTTATTTCCACCTTAGATGTTGTGATTGAGTTGTACCTTTATATTGTCCTCCTTCTGGAGCGTATATCATTATACAGGTATTATATTGTTAGATGTTGTGACCAAGGACAGCGTTCTACCGCCGACATTGTGGCGTAGGTTGGACGTACCCACTTCTCGTTCCCTTACACAGGGTGCGGGTCGTGACACGTTTTCAGTGGTGGCCCATACAGGTCGGGTCGCAACTAGTGCAATTTAGTGGTACTCGAACTAGAGTATCACTGCAGCCTGTAGTAGGATATAGGATATAAGTTAAGGTACTCAATCATATTAGGAAAACTCTTATCTAATTCTTGCTGCTACTTGCCTTCTTTTGAAATAAACTATCCTCCTTTGATTATGTAATTTCCCACATTTGTTTTGTTTGATTCGGGGGCTTCCTATAGTTTTATGTCTGTATCATTTGTTGTTAGACACCAGCTTTCTTCTGAATCGTTGCCTAGGACTTGCAAGATCGTGACTAGGGGTGGTATCATCCTCGTCCGTAATGTTTGCAAGGATCGGAGAGTAGTTTTGGGAGGTCGAGAACTAGATGTGAGTCTGCTCATAATGCCATTACCGAACTACGATATTGTACTCGGTATGGATTGGTTGAGCAGGCACCATGCCAGTATAGATTGTCGCAGTGGTAGAATTCTTTTCTGAATGCCAGGAGAGCCAGAGTTCGAGTTCACCAGACGGGTGGAGTAATAAAGCAGCGGAGTTTTTTTTGCAGAGTTTCAATAGAGGAGCAGAGCGTGCCACATCCATTGATAGCTGAGTTCATAGATGTATTTCCAAAGGAGTTGCCAGGGTTACCTCCGGACAGAGATGTGGAGTTTACTATATCTTTGGTGCCCGGCACAGAGCCGATATCTCAGCACGTCTATAGAGTGAACAATAGCGAGCTAGTGGAGTTATAGAAGTAGGTAGATGAGTTACCGGACAAAGGCTTCATCCGATCGAGTTCTTCACCATGGGGTGCACCAGTACTCTTTGTGTCGAAGAAGGATGGGTCGATACGAATGTGTATCGACTATAGGGTACCCAGCAACCTCACGATCAAGAACAGGTACCCGCTGCCGAGGATCGATGATCTGTTCGATCAGTTGAGAGGAGCGAAGGTATTCTCCAAAATTGATCAAAGGTCAGGTTACCATCAAGTTAAGGTGAAGAAGGAGAAAATTTTGAAGATAGCATTCAGGACATAGTATGGCCTGCTTGAGTTCATGATGATGCCGTTTGGGTTAACTAATGCCCTGACGGTGTTCATGAACTTGATGAACAAGGTGTTTCACTAGTACTTAGACAAGTTCGTGGTGGTGTTCATCGACGACATCTTGCTGTATTCCAAGACCCCAGAGGAGCATGAGGAGCACTTGAAAGTAGTTCTGAAGACTCTCAGGAAGGAGCAGCTTTATGGCAAGCTCTCGAAGTGTGAGTTCTTCCTAGATCGAGTTAATTTCCTAGGTCATGTTGTGACCGGAGATGGGATCTCAGTCGACCAGAAGAAGATCAGAGCAGTTGAGATGTGGATAGCACCGAGTTCAGTTGCGGAGATCATGAGCTTTTTGGGATTGGCAGGCTACTACAGGAGGTTCGTTCAGGATTTCTCCCGGGTTGTAGAGCCATTGACTAGGCTGACCCGGAAGGACGCAAAATTTATCTGGTCAGAGGAATGTCAGGTTGCTTTTGATGAGTTGAAGAAGTGACTAACGACAGCCCCAATTCTAACATTGCCATCTGGATTAGGCGGGTTCACTATCTATAGTGATGCCTCAGGGAAGGGTCTGGGTTGTATCTTGCAGCAGCATGGGAAGGTAATTGTCTATGCATCCAGGCAATTACGTCCACATGAGAAGAACTTTCCTACCCATGACTTGGAGTTGGCGCCAGTTATCTTTGCTCTTAAGTTATGAAAGCACTATCTATACGGAGAGCGTGTGGAGATCTTCACAGACCACAAATGTAGCTCCCCTTCCCGATAATTTAGAAATATTTTATTATTATTTATTTTATTTGAATGGCTATTAATATATTATTCTTAAGTTATATTATTAGTATTCGTCTATTTCGATAATTCATTATCAAATGAATTATACGTATATGTATATATAGATGTGCATATTTATAAACTATATACAAGAAATTATTATTAATATTTTGGTTATGGAGTATTTATCCATATATATAGACATGTATTGTTATAAGGATATGTATATGTATATATAAATAAATATTAAATATGAGTATGTGTATGAATATATATATATATATATATATATATATATATATATATATATATATATATATATATATATATGTGTACATGTGTAAGTAGATATAAATATATTATATATAAAGGTATATGTGCATAAATATAAATACGTATAAGTGTATACGTGTATGTATATGTAAATATACATACATATATATATATATATATATATATATATATATATATATATATATATATATATATATATATATATATATATATATATATATATATATATATATGTATGTGAATGTGTATGCGTATATATAAATATAGATTTTTATACGTGCACGTGTATGTATATACAAACATATCATAGCTTAGTATAGAAACACTAATTAATAAAGAGAAAAAGTAGTAATATAGAAATTTAGAGTATTATAATTTGTATATATTAATGATAGTGTGTATAGCACTATATATGATTTGAACTGAAGATGAAAAGTTAGCTGGAATGTTAAAGTTGATATTATGTATTAGAAGTTGAAATAATAATATAGTATGATGCTTAACTATACAAGATTGTGAAGACTTCAATAGAATTTTATATTAGTTTCACTGATAGAAAGAAAAAAAAAACAAATTAATTAAAAGCCTATTTTCCCAGCCCAGCCGAGTAACAGCAGTATCAACCAACATATAGCCCGGGGCCCAGCGTACCTTTCCGAGATCAATTAATCATAGCCCAGCCGGGGGAACACACCCTTTCCCTCTCGGGTTGAGCAGCTGACCCATGAGTTGCATATTCACATAGCATATACGCGTATATATGTGGACGACAGAGCGATAGATGAACGAAATCAAAAATGCCTAAACCCTAATCCCTACCTACGCCGCCGACCCCCACGCGTGTGCGTGCGCCCACAGCCCTGCCGGCCGGCCGAGCAAGTCCCCCACGTGCGTGCACAGGCGAGTGCCTGATCAGAAACGACAGCCAGCCCGAGCCTAGTTTCGACGTACGGCTCCGTCCTCCACGCTCGACGGTTTTTGGAACCGACTTCACAGGTATAAAAGCAACCTAACCTCCTTCATTTCGATTCGATTAGCTCGATATACCTTGCACTACACGCGTCACCAACTGAGTCGAAAATCGACGAAAAACCTGTTCGGAAATAGGGCAAAATTCGATCCAGACGCACGAATTGGAAAGCAAATATCTGCTAATCCATGACAGATTTTCAAAATCCATTTGAACACATTTTTAGACAACCTAACCAGCTTTCAAACCCTATTTTTAGATTATTTTATTAATCAGTAGATGTTAAGATAGATCGAATTGAAAATAAAGAAAAATAGTTTTTAGAAAAACAAAATTTTAGAAAAACTCATCAACACGACGTGCGTCCCGCCATTCTGGGCGACGTGGTCACGAGCCGAAGGCATCGAAAGGTGCGTAATGGCTTCGTGGTCGTGTGGGCTTTGACGGAATTGAAATTGGTCGCGTGTGCGCGACGAATTTGATACGTATCCGTCGGAATCGCCCCGTATCCGTGCAATGCAAATTCAGTCATAACTTTGTGACCGCTCGTCAGATCGAGACGAAACTTATGCCAACAGGACCGTATCATTTTTTTGGTCATGTATGCCAAGTTTGGTCCAATTTCGAGACAGTTGATTGGATCGCCGTTTCGCGGGCCCACGGTCCAACTTGACGGGTGATTTTGTGCACGACCTGCCGGAATCCAACTCTGGATATACGGTTGGGTTCGTATCGGAAAACTGGATCCGTAGACATGTAGTTTGACGACTTTTGAGACCGTTGACTCTGGCACGCTTTTCGGTGCAAAAGCGGGTCCAACGGCGGATACCGTTTTGGCCCGAAATTACTGTTTTGCTCCTGTATCCAGAATTGGACTTAAGGACAGGCAATCCTAGCTAATTTGACTATTCTGAAAACACTGGTAATGTTTATTTCAGCTTTCGGGGACTGTTGTATGGGTTTTGACTATTGTGGCACATTGAGTAGTTTAGATTGTCGGTTCACCAGTAGAGGACCACAGGCGAGTACAGTTTATTGTCTGCATTTCGATATTGATCTTTACTATACTTCATTGATTGGCCATTGGTTATGTGATTTTTATACTCTATTATAAATTGTTAAGTCGGGAATGAGAAGTACCAAGGATGTGTGATCCGACCGTAGACCGTGTTTATTTTCATGTAGTAGACCTTGTAGACCGTATTTATTTTCATGTAGTAGACCTTGTAGATCGTGTTTATTTTCATGCAGTAGACATTGTAGACCGTGTTTATTTTTATGCAATAGACCTTGTAGACTGTGTTTATTTTCATACAGTAGATCTCGTAGACCGTGCTTATTTTTCTGCAAGTAGACATCGTAGACAGTGCTTATTTTTCTGCAAGTAGACCTCGTAGACCGTACGGTGTAGTGCCCCAGACCGATCACATATCAAAGGTACTTCTAACAGTTGGGGAAAGTATTTTGTGTCTATTTATTTGCTATTGGTTTTCCGTATTTTCTGTTTATTTTCAAAAATATGTAATTGATGTCTAACCTCTGTTGTATAGTCATTTTCTTTATTTGAAATTGCATTCAGTGAATTGTGCTCGTTCCATTCCTGACTGGAAACCAACATTTTTCAGGTTAGCCGTGGATTCACTTAGCTTGGGGAATGATGGGGATAACTGCAGACAAAAGCCTAGAGACTAGCTAGAAAGTCGAGTTATAGTCATTCAATATTTGTACAAGTTTATATTTTCCGTAAATGTAAAACTTGTGATCATTATAAGTTAAAGTAATTTTTGTGAATGAGAATTATTTACGACTTTGATCTTCATGGTCGTGATAGCGTTCTACCGTCGACACTGCGGCGTAGGCTGGCTTGGACACGTCTCGTATCCGTTTAAAAAAAACGGGTGCGGGTCGTGACAACAAAAGCTTGAAGTACGTGTTTACACCGAAGGAGCTCAACATGAGACAGCACAAATGGTTGGAGTTGATGAAGGACTTCGATATTTCCTTGCACGTGGTTGCCGATGCCTTGAGTAGGTATCCGGTAGCTATGTGTTTGACGATGGATCGTCACTTATTAGCATATTTGGAGAGCCTAGAGATCGAGGTGGTTGTGCCAGGAGTTCAGATGCAGATGTGGGGCCTTCAGATTCAGTCGGACTTGATGCAGAGGATCAAGTCAACTCAGTTCGAGGATGTTGCTCTGCGGTGTATCCGAGAGCAGGTTCGAGCAGGATTGGTAGATGATGAGTTTATTCTTGCAGAGGATGGTGCATTGAGACACGGTTCTAGACTGTGTATGCCTAGCAGAGAGTTTCGGGAGCAGGTTATGTAGTAGGCCCATCGTTCACAGTACTCTATGCATCCAGATGCCAACAAGATGTATAGGGATCTGAAGGAGCATGTATGGTGGTATGGGATGAAGCGGGAGGTAGCTCGCTTCGTAGCTAGATGCTTGGTCTGCCAGCAGGTCAAAGCAGAGAGGCAGAGGCCATGAGGGCTGTTACAGCCATTGCCGATTCCGGAGTGGAAGTGGGAGCACAACACGATGGACTTTGTTTCAGGATTGCCATGTACACTAGGAGAAAAAGACACGATTTGGGTCATCATAGACAGGTTGACAAATTTGGCCCATTTCTAGCCATTTAAAATGGGTATGTCTACTGACAGGCTAGTAGAGATGTATATGAGACAGATTATCAGGCTACACGGAGTTCCGATGAGCATTGTCTCGGATCGCGATAGTCACTTTACTTCCTATTTCTAGCGGAGTCTGCAGACTAGTTTTGGCACTCAGCTCAAGTTCAGTACTGCATACCACCCTCAGACCGACGGACAGTAAGAGACGACTATCCAGACACTCGAGGACATGCTGCAGACTTGTGTCTTGGATTTTGGAGGATCCTGGATAGATTACCTATACTTAGTGGAGTTTGCATATAATAACAGTTTTCAGGCCAGCATTGGGATGTCACCATTCGAGGCATTGTACGGGCGCAAGTGTCGTACTCCCTTGTCTTGGGATGACATTGGAGAGCGAGCTTTATTGGAACCTAAGATGGTTTTTGATGCAGCCGAGAAGGTGAAGCTCATTAGAGATCGACTTCACGTGGCGCAGGAGAGACAGCGGCATTGGGCCGATGGCTACCGAAGACCTTTACAGTTTGAGGTACAGCTTGGACTTAGGATTAGGATTTTATTTGTTTTATGATTTTTGTTTGATCATGTGATTATTATAGTTAAGTTTGAGACCATGTTTGTGCTAGGTTGGAGATCTGGTGTTCTTGAGGATATCTCCGATGCGTGGCACTATTCGCTTTGGTGGAGGTGGAAAGCTTAGTCCGTGCTTCATCGGACCTTTCGTTATCGGCGGAAGAGTCGGTGACGTGTCATACTGACTGGACTTGCCTCATATATTGGAGGGAGTCCACAACGTATTTCACGTGTCACAGTTGAGACGGTATGTGGCAGATCCCAGCCATGTACTGGATCATTCCGAGATCGAGGTGGGCCCTACTCTTAGTTATCCAGAACAGCCTGTGGAGATTCTGGATTGACGGAGGAAGGTGCTGAGGAACCAGACGATACCTTTGGTTCGCGTAGCTTGGAGGCATCACTCTCTAGGTGAGTCTACCTGGGAGAGGGAGGATGAGATGCGCGAGCAATACCCTTATCTTTTTCAATCTTGAGGTATGATTTCTCTATCCTTCTCATCTATTCAGTTTTGTCTTCAATTTCGAGGATGAAATTATTTTAAGGAGGGTAGATTTGTCACACTCATTTTTCTACTTAGGGTATTCTAGTCATTGTGTGCTAATTTTGAATTTTTCTTAATTTATTAATTAAATTGATTGGTGTGTTATTTTGATTGGTGTTTTGGTAGTAGAATGTGGTATAACCTTAGCCAACCTTGATTAAAAGCCTAATATTGTAATTAGGAACTTAATTAGCATCTTAGACTTTTATTTAGAGCCATTGTCCATTTTAGGAATCATTTAATTCATTTTTAAGTCATTTTTATATAAAGCCTTTAAGCCTTTTTGTTAATGGGCCTTTTAAGCAACTTGAGGAGTGCTGGCCCATGACCAAACCCTAAACCTAACAATAATACCCCTTTGGCCGGCCAAACACAACAGTCCCCCTTTTTATTATGAAAAATGTAGGAGCCATCACAAGTTCAAACCCTAGTTTTCCCTTCTCTTCCAAAGGCATCATTTTCTTGTTTCTCACCCAAATCCTTCCAAATGAAGTGCGTTGCGACCATTGAGAGGAGAGGAATCTACTGGAGACTTGCTAGCGAGGGTTCAGAGGCGTTGGACCAGAGGAAATCGACATGGACGTGTTTGGAGGCTTGTTTTATTGAGTTTTAACACTCAATAGGTAAATCTCTCTAAACACTTGTTAATTCTATTTTTTTCTTCGTAGATGCATCCATATAGGTACCCTCGACCTGTGCATGAAGTTTGGTAGGTTTGTGATTTCTTTTGATAGCCGTATCGGATACGTGTCAGTCCATTCTAACACGTGTTCGACGAAATACCACTTAGAACTGAAAGTTGTTATTTTTCGATTATGTTTTCATGAACATCTTGCTGATATTATTTGAAATACCTTTCGTGAAGACGGATCTTGATTCGACACGATTTCAGTGTCCAAATCGGACACGAACACGCGTGTACGAGGCCTGTGTACGGCCCCATGCATGCCCTACTGTCCGAGCATCGTAACTCGATGCACAGGGCTCCGTTTTGCATGATATTTTATGGACACGTGGGGGAAACCTCTGTCCATATGCTCCTAAAATTTCACGATGTTTCGTGAAGCGTGTGCGGAGAAATCCAACGCGCACCGTTCAGCCATCACTGTGCATGCGGATGAAAATTGCCGCTGACACAGCCTTCGTACGTGAACACGACGCGATGAGGACTTGTTCCAGAAGCACGTGTATGAAGCCCTATATCTGGGCTACCTAGGGACCCAACCCCGAGACACGACGTGGCTCGTGTCGCCAGCCACGGGGCTCGACACGCGCCCATGAGGCCGCACGTGTGTGCGCACACAGACGCGTGGGTTCGCGTGCCCTGTGTAATGTAGATGCGATGTGGTGTTGTGTCAGTGTGTTCTAGACCTAGACTTGGACCCCACCTAGCTATGTGCATGAGCACGAGGCTTCTCATTGTGCGTGTGGCGTTTAATCGAGTGAAACGCACGAGCATATACACTTGTTAATGCACGCATATTCGGTTCCCTCTGATACGCACTCTGTGGACACGATACAGACATGGGTTCGACCCCGTGAGTACCCGAACACGTCACACACATAGTCACCGTCGTGTTTGCCAAGTTTCACGGGTTCTAGTTGAGTATTGTGCGTTTTGAGCTTCGAGTTGGGTTTTTGGTTTTGGTTTGTGTATTTTTGAGTTAATTTTTGTTATACTTTGATTTTCTGAGATTTTACTCAGAATTTTTGAGTTTGTATAATGTTAGATAGATCCTGGACTTGTGGGTATTGATTTTTAATTTAACATTCTAAGGTTTCTATCATATATTATATATATAGCCCTTTATATATAGCCCTTTACATATATATATATATATATATATATATATATATATATATATATATATATATATATATATATATATATTATATATATATATATATATATATATATATATATATATATATATATATATATATATATATATATATTATATATATATATATATATATATTTTATATATATATATATATATTTTTTTTTATATATATATATTTTATATATATATATATATATATATATATATATTTTATATATATTATATATATATATATATATATATATATATATATATATATATATATATATATATATATATATATATATATTCATTTTTTTCTTTCCCTAATATATATATATATATATATATATATATATATATATATATATATATATATTAGAGAAAGAGAAATATATATATATATATATATATATATATATATATATATATATATATATATATATGTATATATATATATATATATATATATATATACATATATATATATATATATATTGATAAAAGAGGGGGAATTTATTGATGTATAAGGCGCAAAATGCCAATGCCTATACAAGTAAGAGCGCCACGCGCAAGAAAGGAAAAAGAACGGAAAGGGAAAGGACAACAGAGCTAAGGACAAAAACAAAAATCCCTGTCGTAGGCGGCTAGTCCAAGGCTACCCAAAAGCTGTCCTCGGAGTGAGAGCATCACCTCCGTACTCTATTGGTCTGTCGCATAACTTCGCTAATCTGCTGTAGAGGTTGTAGTTGACGTCCTTCGTACCTGAACTTGTTCCGATTCTTCCATAAAACCCAAATACCGATGGCTGCTACGATTTACCGGCCGTGGGAGCTTCCCCAGCTGGCCAAAAGATCGTTGAAGCCCCCGAGAGGATGATTCAGTCTGCACCTGGAGCTGAGGCTGATCCACAACTACGTGGCTAGGTCGCCAGAAAGAAGGACGTTCTCCACCGTCTCTTCTTGAGGGGATACACAGCAGTGACATCTCGATGCAAGGCTGTAGTCGAAGGATACGATAGAGTCGTCTGTAGGGAGTTTCCTTCTCTTGGCTCTCCAGACTAGGATCGACCATTTGATGGGGATACATGGTTGCCAGAAAGGGTCAATGAGAGGACACGGAGTGCCAGTCCCTCTAGCAATGTGTCTGGCTGATGCTAGCAAGAAGGCCCCGTTTGGATTCAGGGTCAACCGCAGGGATTCTGGTTCGTTAGAAATCTTTAATTGAGCGGCAGCAAGTTTGTCTGTCGCTTCCTGATCGAGCCTGTCTCGCACACTGTTCCAATCCCATCCATGATCTGGGACCCACAGCTCACGGATCTCCCCGATTTGGGGTGCTGAACGGCGAAAAGCTCGTCACCCAGCCAACGTTCTAAGCTCATCGAAGCGTGGTTGTTGCCCAGTTGCAGCCGGATATGGGGTTCGGCAAGAACTTTACCGTGATGCATACAGTGCCAGGTAGCCGAGGATCTGCTGTTCACTAAAGCGGTCATTGGGTAAGAGAATCTGAAGTATCTGGCCTTCATAAATCTGGACCATAGAGAGTTGTCCGTGCGCACCTTCCACCATAACTTCATGGAGCATGCGTTCACCAGGTGCTCCAAACGGCTAAGCCCCAGCCCCCCTCCTTGGTGGGTTTGGACATGGTGATCCAACTAGCCTAGTGGTGTTTATCTTCTCCGTGGCTGCTCCCCCAAAAGAATCTGGCAAAGAGGGATTCGATCGATGTGATAACCTTTTTGGTGGGACCGCATACTACCATGGTATATATAGGAACGGAGGAGAGTACATGCTGAATCAGTATCAGCTTACCGGCGTTGTGCTATCCCTCAATCTTCTTTCTGATAGAGCTCACAAAGGGCTCGAAAATTCTAGAGTTGGACTTGCCGTACACTAACGGGCAACCTAAGTAGAAGAAAGGAGGGTACGTTGTGTGTATGAAGTCAGGTTAGATAGCCTGTTGGAGTGGATCCTATCAGCTTTGTGGTGGGTGTAGATGACGCTCTTGCTATTGTTGACACGTTGACCGGAGCATTTGCCGTATCTCTCCAGCATTTTGTGGACAACTTCAACCAAACCGATGTCGCCAGAAGAGAAGATGAGTACATCGTCAGCGTAAGCAAGGTGAGTGATATTGGGGCATCCGATGGTGGTATAAAAATGGTGGAATTGAGTGTTGTTGGTCCTGTTATTTAGGTTTCTGCTGAGGGCTTCGACAGCGATGATGAATATGGTGGCAGATAGGGGGTCTCCCTGGCGCACGCCACGGCTGGAGGGTAAGAATCCCTCCGCTTGACCGTTGATGACGGTGGAGAACCTAGAATTGCTGATGGGTCTGTATACAATGTCAATCCATGGTTCAGAGAAACCAAAGGCTCTGAACACCTAGATCATGAACTGCCAGTCCAGACGGTCGTATGCTTTTTCCATATCCAGTTTGATAGCGACGTTGCCTCCTCTGGCCGAGAATTTCATGCAGGTGACCATATCTTGGGCGAGGAGGATGTTGTCCATGATGATCCTCCCCTTGACAAAGCCACTCTGTTCTTTGGAGAAGATCTTAGGCAGGAGGTGAGACATTCGATTTACGATGATCTTCGAGATGATCTTGTTGGTGAAGTTACATAAGCTTATGGGCCTGAAGTCTCTGAAGGTTTCTCGATTTTCTTTTTTTGGAATGAGAATAAGATTAGCCCTGGAAATGGATATAGGGTATCTCGCCCTTGGAAGAAAGCAAGGGTGGCTTTAAGCAAATCTGATGCGATGATGTCCCAACAAGTTCGAAAGAATACCCCGGAGAACCCGTCAGGCCCGGGGGCGCTGTGTTCATCAAGAATCCAGACCGCAGCCTTGACATCCTCAACAGATGGGATAACCATGAGCATGTCATTCTGTAGGTCGGTGATGATAGTGGGGACCTTGGAGAGGAATTCGTCGTCCTTGACGATTGCCTCTTTGGTGAAGAGGGACGAGACAAACTGCACAACGACATCCTGAATGCTCTTTTGGTCGTAAAGCTGAGTGCCGTTGTCATCTAAGATATGGTGGAGATTGAGCTGTTGTCTATGCCCCTTGACATACGCGTGAAAGAATCCTGAGTTGCGATCCCCCTCCAGATCCCAGGCAGGCCTGGCTTTTTGTTTCCAGAATTCTGTCTCGACCTTCAGGCGAGACTTGAGAATAGCTTTGGTAAGGTTGAGCGAAGCCCGCGCCTCCTGGGTGTGGTCTAAGGCATACCGAGTTTCCGCTCTGGTGACGGCATCCTCCGCTGTGTTGATCGCCTGAAAGATGTTACCGAACGTGGCCTTGCTCCAGGAGGAAAGTGCCTTACTGGTGGCGGAAAGCTTGGCCGCCACTCTAACCAGGGGTCGGGGTTATCAAAGGAGCTCCAGGAAGCGGTCACAACTGGAATGAACTGAGGGTGGTGTCTCCAGAAATTCAAAAATCGGAAAGGTTTTTTGATGTGTTGGGAATTGTTGTTGATCTAGATGTGGAGAGGGGAGTGATCCGATTCCGTGGAGTTCTGGTGAGAGAGGTTGGATATGATTCCTATATCTGCCCAGGGATCGTTTATTAGAACACGATCAAGACGGGAGTATTCCCGGCGATGGCCTTCCTGCATGTTGCACCAAGTGAAAGCGTTGCCAGAAAAGGGGAGATGTTTTAGATACGCGTTGAAAATATAGTTGTTGAATTCTTCTATGGCCGGGGGGGCTGGCGGCCCCCAGCCTTCTCAGAGCTGTAAGAAATATTGTTGAAGTCATCGAGGCAAATCCACAGGAGGTTATTGGGAGGAAGGTGGGCGGCTAACAGTTGCTCCAGAGTAGCCTACACTCTGAAATATCGCAGCTGCCGTGAACTGCGGAGAGAAGAGCTCGGGATCGCAGCTTCTGGTGCACTACCCCAGCACGATAGAGTCTGCCAGGAGTCCTAAACTATGCCAAACTTGATTCCTGCTGCGAAGATGTCACTTCCCATTCCCAGAATGCGTCATTTATACGTGTACCGCTTGCCCGAATTTATTTAGTATCTGTCATGCATTTATTTTGTATTTAATTCTTTTAATTTCATGCTAATTATTTTTCTGTATTTTATTTTCTGCTTTTTCTTGGCTCTTGGTTCATTTCGGTTCATGGTAAACCAACTTGGTTTGGTTTGGTTCAACATGGGAAGGAATGGATGGCTTGGATTTGGTGGAGAGAATGAATGGTGGAGATCTACTTGACATTGATATAAAACTTCTTCTTTCATTCTCTCTCTTCATTCATTCACATTTACTCCTCCACCAAACCCTAACCCACTTGTGAGAGGCAAGTACATCTTGCACATCCTGGAGGATTTCATGCATCCCCATTTATTTTTAGTCCATTGTGTTTGTCTCTTCTTTCTCTACATGTTTAGGTCTTGTAGTTTTTGTTTTCCATGGTTAGATTTGTGTAGATCTAAGTTTTTCTCCTTTTTGGTTTTTTTTGGGTTTTGATCTATCAAACTTCATCATTTCCATGTTTTGATTGTTCTATGTTGTAGAGAATTCAATTCTACCCAATTTTGGCTTTTGAAAAGATAGATTTCGACTTGATTTGAGGAAGTTATGGCCAAAACAATTTTGGTCAAACTTCTATGTTCATCTGTCCTGATTCTGGCAGGGACGATGAATAGTGTCTAGCCGCATAAGCATTTTTGGGCCGCATGACCATTTCTGGACGCATGACCATTTCTGGCCGCATGAGTATTTTTGGGCCGCATGACCATTTCTGGCCGCATGACCAATTCTGGCCGCATGAGCATTTTTGGGCCGCATGACCATTTCTGGCCGCATGACTATTTCTGGCCGCATGACTATTTCTGGCCGCATGAGCATTTTTGGGCCGCGTGGCCATTTCTGGCCGCATGAGTATTTTTGGGCCGCATGACCATTTCTGGCCGCATGAGCATTTTTGAGCCGCATAAGAATTTTTGGCCGCATGAGGCTGATTTTGGCTGATTTTGATTGCTTGATGCTCTTTTTAACGGTTTTCTAGCCCGAATTTCTCCTAGCTTCCAACACGAGAGTCGTAGATCTTTTCCTTGGCTTCAAGAATGTGTTACCAATTATTTTATGCTAGTTATAAACTCGATCATGCTTAATACTAATTTGACTTTCATGCCTTGTCACGAATTGACCCCGGCCGTTACTTTGACTAATAATTGATCATGCGTTCCTAGTTGGAACTAAGGGACTGGCTAGTCGTCTTATTGAATTGAATGAATAAGACATGTTCATATTAACTATGAACTATTATAATCGATTGGCCGATCCCGAATATTGACATACAGGCATGTGCAGGCTTCAATTTATTTATTTTCTACAAAGCAGCATGTGTACTTTATGGTCAAGGCATGATTGTTCCGTGGTTAGATTTGATTGTTGCATTACGCTATGTAAGACCTACAACCTAGCTGCACGGGTATCGTTGTAGAGTTGCGTATATCGTACCCCGTACGAAAGTACTCATTTGAATGACCATGATCCACGGCATAGGATTTTACTCAACATAGATACTATTAAGTTAAATAAAATAATGATTGCATGGAGAGAATGGATCCCCGAGTTCTTACATGGCAGCCCTCTTGGGACTAGTAGAGCCCGACAGGCCGGCTGGTCCCCACAGATACTGTAAATCTGCCACACGGGCAGGGAGCGGTATCTGGTTATATTATTGTATATTGTATATTGATGACGGGCGTCCCGCTGGGACTCGTCTAATTCATGATTGGCGCAATTGATTGACTGGGTAAACTAGCCTTGCTTGCACATAGTAAGAACTGAGGAATCCCTATTTTGCATATTTCCAGGATAACTTGGAACTCACAGTAGCAAGCCGTAGTAGTTGCATGGCCGTTCAAATTGATTTGTTTGTGTACTGTCATTACTCTGATGACTAACTGAGATGATCGGAATATCAGGGCATGACGGGTCAACTTCTGTCCTTGTTTGGTTGGGAGGTTGGTTCGAAGTGTCGTGATGTGATGTGAAACTCAGTAGCCAGCAGAGATCTATTTATTATGTTTCCTATTTCTGGTTTTATTACTCATATCGTGCTCCCTTACGGTACTTGCTATTAGAGGTCTAACCTCTCTGGTTTGCATGGCCAGATTTAGAGCCAGTCCCCGAGGACTCAGCTTACTTCTACCTCCAAGATGGTCAACACTAGAAAAATGATCGCAGGAGGACTCGAGTGGGTTTTCTTTACTTCACCGCTCATTTTGTTAATTACTTTATACTTTGCCGTTTGGCACTGATATATTAGTCGGATCGTCTTGTACCTACCTTTACATAATTGTAACTAAGCCAGGCTGCAGCTGATAACAATTGTGTATACTTTTGCTACATCAATCTGGCTATATTTTGTAAAGCCAGATATCAAAACATTTTGACAGAGCGTTTGGGATGCCTTACTACTTTATCTTACATGTTCTCTATTTCTGTTCCTTGTTTGAATGATTGAGACAATAGATGTGAAGTGACCATAGTGAGACTTTCATGTAGTATGCACCCCCTCGTCTGGTTAGACAGCATTGATCGTATTATATGGTATTCATCTACCCGTAATACGTAGATGGCTGAGTCATTCCCCCGCTCCAGTATTCTGGTTCTGGGCGTGACAAGGTTTTAGTGGTGGCCCATGCAGGTCTAATTTCAGACTTGTGGGGTGTTTTAATTTATAGGATGTCTCAATCACACATGTTTCCCCTTGATCTCCTGATTCGTTATTTTTGATTCTAGCTTGACATTCCGGTATCCTTTGACTTCATTGATCTTCCCTGTTCGATCGTTTGATTGTTCTCTTGTCCCTTTTCTTAGGGGCACTTCGTCCGTACCTGTCTGGAATGGACAGCAATAACATGGGCAGCATGGACAACCTGACCATGTTGGTCAGCAACAAGGACCAGTACTACCTCAAGAGACTATCCAAGAAGAAGTAATAATGGAAGCAGCAGCTGGATCGCAGTATCCGGAGGTTCCACCACCACCAACCAGTTTCACCTACCCCTGTGGAAGTGGACACACCAGCCCTTCTGGAGATCATGAGTGGAATGATGGCTACCTAACAACATCAGATGTTAGCCCAGCAGCACATGCACGCTCATTTGCAAGAGCAGAATGTACTACTCAATCAAGGGTTGCAGACGGCATTGGAAAGAGGGACAAGGACAGATTCAGGAGCGTCGGCCCAGTTTTGCAAGTACAACCCCTGCCGTTTGAGGGCACGGAAGATGCCATCTCAGCAGATGATGGCTTAAGGACATTGAGGCTATTTTGACAGCCGCTAAGGTGCCGGCAGAAGAGCGCGTGGATCTAGTGAAGTTGTTACTTCAGGATCTCGCACGTGATTGGTGTGAATCAGAGGAAGTGGGCATCAGACGTCCTGTGGCTTGGGACGACTTTACAGCAAGATTCAAGACCAAGTACTATGGAGTTGTGGTGCAGTTTGAGCTACAACAGAAATTTATCAACCTCAGACAGGCTGGCAAGACTGTAGATGCTTATGCAGCGGAGTTCTGCAGATTGAGTAGGTTTGCCCCAGAGATGGTAGCGACGGAGCGCCAGAGGGCGATGAGGTTCCAGCAAGGATGTCATCTTGAGCTCTTACAATTGATAGAGGGGCACAATTACCAGACTTTTGATGAAGTATTGATGGCCACCCGAAGGCATGAGATCACCATTCAGAGGCTTGCGGCAAGGACTGGAGGTCAGAAGAGATCCCACAGTCAGATTGAAGGAGGAGGGGGAGCAGCGCCCCGAACAACGGCACCATCCCCTGGCATTCGTATCCACGATGTGGCGATGCGAGGGCCAGCACCACCACCCAGGCAGCAGCAGCAACAACCAAGGAAGAACCAGCAACCCCCAGCGGGCTGCACTTATTGTAGGAAGATGGGGCACACTAGAGATGTGTGTCGGGCATTGAACGGACTGTGTTTGATATGTGGAAATCCAGATCACCGGGTTACCACATGTCCCATGAATACGAGGTCAGGAGGACCAGTATAGCAGTTTCCTGCTCTACCAGCACCAGGGGCAGGACAGTATCGAGGACCATTGGTAGCAGTGAGACCGTTGGCACAGCGTCCGTTAATGCCGCAGGCTCAGATGTTTCGGCAGCAGGGACCGCCGATGCAGCAACACCAGTATAGACCACCCCAGCATCATCAAGGAAGGGGCCAGCAGCAGCACCAGGCTAGGCCGCAATATAGGAATCAACAAGGAGGTCGAGGGCAGGCATTCACTCTGTCCTTGGAAGAGGCATTAGCATCAGGAGATGTTGTGGCAGGTAACATTCTCGTCGCCTCATATCCCGTAGTAGCATTGTTTGATTCGGGAGCATCACATTCATTTATATCTACACAATTTGCGACACGGCTAGGAGTGGAGTTCGAGGCATTGCCAGGGAGGTTAAATATACTCACTGGTAATGGGCTCGTAGGAGTTAGTAGGGTTATTTTAGCGTGTAGCGTTGTAGTTTGCGGGCATTCCTTACCCGCCCGGTTGATAGAATTTCCTGTTGGAAATTTCAACGTTATCTTAGGCATGGACTGGCTGAAAGACAGTCATGCGACAATAGATTGTCGTAGAGGGAGTGTATCTTTTGATATTCCAGGCATGAAGAGGTTCACCTTAGTCAGATGAGAGGCAACTCAGCAAGAGCAGGGAGTAGTGACGGCAATGCAAGAAGTTCAAGTTCCGAAGGTGGTTGAAGAATTTCTAGACGTATTTCTCGAAGAACTTCCAGGTCTACCACCGGTTAGAGATATTGAGTTCAGTATAGAATTGGCACCTGGAACTAAATCGATATCAGATCGAGTTTACAGAATGGCAGATTTAGAATAAGTCAAGGTATATCACACATAGAGGAACTGAAGGGGAAGAAGTTCATCCAAGCTAGCGTGTCACCATGGGCAGCACCGGTGGTACTTGTAGGGAAGAAGGATGGGTCATCCAGATTGTGCATCGATTACAGAAAGCTTAACGCGGCAACAGTGAAGAACAAATACCCACTACCCAGGATCGACGACTTATTTGATCAGTTGAGCAAAGCTAGAGTTTTCTCCAAGATATCTTCGTTCAGGGTATCATCAAGTGAGGGTTCGAAAGGAGGATATTCCCAAGACAGCATTCAGGTCGAAGTATAGGCATTATGAATTCTTAGTAATGCCGTTTGGTTTGACCAATGCTCCAGCAATCTTTATGGATTTGATGAACCGCATCTTTATGCCGTACTTAGATCAGTTTGTCGTTGTGTTCCTTGACGACATTCTTGTATACTCTGCCAGTGAAGAAGAGCATGAAGGTCACCTCCGGAAGGTGTTACAGGTTCTGAGAGAGAACCTTTGTATGCCAAGCTCAGTAAGTATGAGTTTTGGTCGGACCATATTTCATTTTTGGGTCACATCGTATCAGGAGCTGGAGTAGCAGTGGATCCCAAGAAGGTAGAAACCGTAGAGAGCTGGCCAGTACCCAAGACCGTAGCTGATGTACGGAGTTTCTTGGGATTGGCAAGATATTACAGAAGGTTTGTGTCAGACTTTGCAAGACTTTCAGCACCCATGACCCTCTTGACACGGAAGGACATGCCATTCGTCTGGTCGGTAGAATGTCAGGCATCATTTGAGACTTTGAAGCAGAAGTTGATATTAGCGCCTATTCTTACATTGCCAGTTGGGCCAGGAGGTTTTACAGTATATTGTGATGCGTCAGGAAAAGGACTTGGATGTGTCCTTATGCAGCATGGAAAGGTGATAGCATATGCATCTAGGCAGCTTCGAGACCACGAGAAGAATTATCCAACTCATGACTTGGAGTTGCAGCAGTAGTATTTGCTTTGAAGCTATGGAGGCATTACTTATATGGTGACCGAGTGGACATGTACACAGACCATAAAAGTTTGAAGTACATCTTTACTCAGAAGGAGCTGAACATGAGACAGAGAAGATGGTTGGAGTTGATCAAGGATTACGACGTGGAGCTTCAGTATCATCCAGGCAAGGCTAATGTGGTAGCAGATGCTCTTAGCAGGAGAGGCAGCGCATTTATGTTGACAACACAGAAACACATTTTAGAAGACCTTCGAAAGATGGGCATAGAAGTTATACTTCCTAGTGATGTAGGAGTTCTGGCGAGTCTACAAGTTCAATCTGACTTGGTAGATAGGATCAAGGCAGCTCAGGCACAGGACCCAAGGATTCAGAAGCTTAGGACAGAATGCGAGTCAGGACTCAGAAAGGAGATGCAAATTCATGAAGATGGTACCCTTAGGTTTGGATCACGTCTATGTGTGCCTAGTGGAGATATCAGACAGGAGATTATGACAGAAACTCACAGTTCTCAGTATTCTGTACACCCTGGAGGGACCAAGATGTACCAAGATATCAAGCAACACTTCTGGTGGAATGGAATAAAGAGGGAGATAACTAGATTTGTTTCCCGTTGCTTGATATGTCAGCAAGTGAAGGCAGAACAGCAGAGGCCAGCAGGATTATTGCAACCGCTTTCTATCCCGGAATGGAAGTGGGAGCACATCACAATGGAATTTGTGACCGGTTTACCGAGATCCCCAAGTGGTAAAGATGCTATTTGGGTAATAGTGGACCGACTTACAAATGTAGCACACTTTCTTCCTTTCAGAGTAGGGCAATCTACAGAAAAGTTGGCAGAGTTGTATATGCAACAGATAGTCAGGCAGCATGGAGTCCCTGTCAGTATTGTGTCAGATAGAGATACCCGTTTTACATCACATTTCTGGAAGAGCTTACATCATAGCCTGGGTACCAAGTTAAGATTTAGCACGGCTTACCATCCACAGACGGACGGGCAATCAGAAAGAACAATCCAGACTTAGAAGATATGTTACGAGCTTGCACTCTGGATTTTGGAGGATCTTGGGAGAGCCACCTGCACTTAGTTGAGTTCTCATACAACAACAGTTATCAAGCCAGTATCCAGATGGCACCATTTGAAGCACTATATGGTAAGAAGTGTAGGTCGCCACTAGCGTGGGACGATATTGGGGAGAGAAAGATGATAGGCCCGGAGATGATTGTTCAGACAGTGGAAGTGATTAAAGGAATTAGAGAGCGACTTCGAGTTGCACATGATCGGCATCGTCATTGGGCGGACCAGCATCGTAGGCCACTAGAGTTTTCTGTTGGGGACCACGTGTTCTTGCGGACCTCACCTACCCGTGGGGTCATTAGGTTTGGCGTTCGCGGGAAGTTGAGTCCCCGATACGTGGGCCCGTTTGTTATCCTTGATCGGATAGGCGATGTTGCTTATCGTTTATCCCTTCCACCTTCGTTACGAGAGGTCCATGATGTGTTTCATGTATCTCAGTTGCGAAGGTATGTATCGGACCCAAGCCATGTCCTTGATCATTCTGAGCTGGTTGTTGGTACCAACCTGTCTTACGAGGAACAACCTGTGTCCATCTAGGACCGAAGAGAGAAGATACTCAAGAACCGAACAATTAGCCTTGTCCGGGTTGCTTGGGGTCATCACTCTTTAGGAGAGTCAACGTGGGAACGTGAGGATGATATCCGATCACGGTATCCACACCTGTTTGACTCACAAGGTATATTTCTTCCTGTATACCTTGATTGTCTTAACTCCTCATGCTTGTCACCTTATGAGTAGAATTGCGTGGTATCGTCGATAGTTAAATATCCATATGTTACTTGTTATTAGCATTGTAGAATGATTGCTTACTTAAATTGCTTGTACTTGGAGTAGTTCAGCTCTGATGTTTCTATCCTGCTTGGATTTGAAATTCCGAGGACGAAATTTTTCTAAGGAGGGTAGAGATGTCACTTCCCATTCCCAGAATGCATATTTTTATACGTATACCGCTTGCCCGAATTTATTTAGTATCTGTCATGCATTTATTTTGTATTTAATTCTTTTAATTTCATGCTAATTATTTTTCTGTATTTTATTTTCTGCTTTTTTTTGGCTCTTGGTTCATTTCGGTTCATGGTAAACCAACTTGGTTTGGTTTGGTTCAACATGGGAAGGAATGGATGGCTTGGATTTGGTGGAGAGAATGAATGGTGGAGATCTACTTGACCTTGATATAAAACTTCTTCTTTCATTCTCTCTCTTCATTCATTCACATTTACTCCTCCACCAAACCCTAACCCACTTGTGAGAGACAAGTACATCTTGCACATCATAGAGAATTTCATGCATCCCCATTTATTTTTAGTCCATTGTGTTTGTCTCTTCTTTCTCTACATGTTTAGGTCTTGTAGTTTTTGTTTTCCATGGTTAGATTTGTGTAGACCTAAGTTTTTCTCCTTTTTGGTTTTCTTGGATTTTGATCTATCAAACTTTATCATTTTCATGTTTTAATTGTTCTATGTTGTAGAGAATTCAATTCTACCCAATTTTGGCTTTTGAAAAGATAGATTTCGATTTGATTTGAGGAAGTTATGGCCAAAACAATTTTGGTCAAACTTCTTTGTTCATCTGTCCTGATTCTGGCAGGGACGATGAATAGTATCTGGCCGCATAAGCATTTTTGGGCCGCATGACCATTTCTGGCCGCATGACCATTTCTGGCCGTATGACCATTTCTGGCCGTATGACCATTTCTGGGCCGCATGACCATTTCTGGCCGCATGACCATTTCTGGCCGCATGAGCATTTTTGGGCCGCATGACCATTTCTGGCCGCATGACCATTTCGGCCGCATGAGTATTTTTGGGCCGCATGACCATTTCTGGCCGCATGAGTATTTTTGGGCCGCATGACCATTTCTGGCCGCATGAACATTTCTAGCCGCATGGGCATTTTTGGGCCGCATGACCATTTCTGGCCGCATGACCATTTCTGGCCGCATGAGCATTTTTGAGCCGCATAAGAATTTCTGGCC
>JANAVB010011397.1:26754310-26796810 GCA_029216955.1 Iris pallida | reverse complement strand
GATTTTATAAGCCAGGAATGGGCATGACAATGTCCATTTTGATGGATACTACTCAGAAGGATAAGGAGTCTGCTTGGGGTTACATAGAACAGTTCCGTCAACCTGCATTGATATTACTACCCGGCGTTCCTGAGTCAGTCTTGATAGACACTTGTCGAAAAGGATTGTCACCTATGAGAAAGCTCTGGACGGGTTCTTCTGGTCACACAGATCGGGTTGCATTCATTATCAACGCTGAAGATGCCGAAAGGAAAGCCAAGGAAGCTCATTCGTTGGGGATGACCTTTCCTAATGAGAAAGGTAGAAGAGCGCTGGGGCTTCCAACAATAATGATCTGGAGTCCAAAGGAAAGCAGGTCATGACCACAAGTCTCAGTCAGGGTGCAAATCCTGCTCAGAAGCCCGAGAGACCCCTGATACAAAAGGGGAACTATTCTTTCAAAGACGAGGATGCAATGTAGCTACTCGTTGTACTCCTCGAGGGCAAAAATCCCTAACTTCTGCCTCCCAGGCATCCTAACGAGGTAGACAAGATGGATGATCCCAAATATTGTCATTATCATCGGTACGTCTACCACGCGACTCGGGATTGCTACATCCTGAAGAATCACATACAGAGGTTGGTCGATGGCAACATCCTTTCATTCGACTATAAAGAGAAGCTGGTCACTGCCAATATGGTGACCCTCTAATTTAATAATTTATCGCCCACGAAGGCACAAGATGGGGTCGTCCCGATCCTAAAAACTACTATGGTGGTCGTTAACCTCCAGCTGCTCGAACATCAGGGCTAGTACCCATAAAAACACATCGAAGAAAGGTCATATGGCTACACCCAAACCTTACAGATGATTTGACCCTGCCTGTCATACGTCTTGCCAGAAGGATCAAAGAAAAGATGGTCAGATCCTGCAATACAATCTCCTCTGCACCCGATAAAGAGAGGGTGGAAGAAACTAGGACTGGTCTAGATTACTCACGTAATTATGACAAAGACCAGAGAAAAGAGGCATCGTCGGCTTCGATGTCCGTAAATCCCGGCTCATCCGAACCTGGCTCATCCCATCAGTCGGCAACGGATAAGTAGAAATAGAAAGAGGGGCGTTTGGACCAACCCCTCAGAAAAGAAACCGTAGTGGGGCTCGTTAGGCCCTATAACTTCAACATCCTAGCTCAATTAGCCAACACTCCGGCCAGGCTATTATTATTCGAGCTCCTTCGTCTCTCTAAAAGACTCGAGAGGCTCTCAGTGAGGCATTGCAGCACGTCGAGTCCTACTTAGGACAAATACAACAACCTGAAAAAGATCCCACTGCATGTCCTCAATATCATAATGTGATGGAGACCATACCAAGCATCACCTTCTCGTAGTAGGACATGCTGCTAAAGAACAATAGGTACACTCGATCATTGTATTGCACAGGGTACGTCAGTGAGGTAAAGGTCGCCCGCATGCACTACTAAAATCTGCTAGAATAGCGACGTATATTAGTGACGGCAAAAAAAGCATCGCTGATAATTGCCTATAGCGACTCCTAGTGCTACACGTCGCTGACCGTCGCTGCGTAGCGACGTTCAGTGATGTTGTATTTTTTACGTCGCTGACGGGCGACGTGTTGCTATGGACATACTATTTACGTCGTTGTATGGCGACGTTTTGCGACGTATACTTTATACATCGCTGGCTTATTTCATATAGGGTTCCTGGCCCGATCGAAATCACAAAATTTTTACCCAAAATTTTTCTTTCCGCTCGATCCCCCTCTCCCCTCTTCCCCGGCGAACCCTCCCCTCCGGTGACCCCTCCCTCCGGTGACACCCTCCCCTTCTCCCCCCGGCGACCCCGCTCGTCCGCTGACCCCATCCCTCCGGCGACCAGCCTCCCTCCTCCGACGAAGGAGCCTTCCTCGCCGCCTTTCTCCTCCGACGAAGCCAACCTCCTCGCCGCCTCCATCCTCCGACGAAGCTACCCTCCTCAGGTAAACCCTAACCCTAGCCCTAGCTATCTAGACACAGACACGGACACGAGAACCCTAACCCTAACCCTAACTGGGGTGGTCTTTCTGTCGAGGGGGGAGAAAGGGGTGGGGGTGGGTACAGGGGGTAGGGGGGTCTTACTGTCGAGGGATGGAGGGAGGGGTGGGGGTACCCGAGGGTGGGGAATCTTGCTGTCGATGGAGGCAGGGTTGGGGTGGGTGCAGGGGTAGGGGAAGGAAGGGCATGGGAGGGGGGTCTTGCTGTCTAGGGGGGCATGGGAGGGGGGTCTTACTGTCGAGGGGGGTAGGGGGGAGGGGGGCAGGGGTGGGTGGGTGCAGGGGTAGGGGGAGGGGGGCAGGGGTAGGTGGGTGCGGGGGGGAGGGCAGGGGAAGGGGGGTCTTGCTGTCTAGGGGGGACAGGGGAGGGGGGTCTTGCTGTCTAGGGGGCAGAGGAGGGGGGGTCTTGTTGTCGAGGGGGGTAGGGGGGAGGGAGGCAGGGGTGGGTGGGTGCAGGGGTAGGGGGGAGGGGGGCAGGGGTAGGTGGGTGCAGGGGTAGGGGGAGGGGGGCCAGGGACAGGACACAGGACACAGACACACACAATACATACATATATACCCATATATATAAATACACATATCTACATATATACATGTATATATACTCACAAACTTACATACACAAATACATATATAAATATATATGTATACATATATATTTATATGTATACATATATAAAAAAAATAAAATATACTCACAAACTTACATACACACACAAATACATATATAAATATATATGTATACAATGTATATACACACAAATACACATATATATATATACAATCAAAAATCCATTTGAAATTCATTTTAAGAATCTGAAATGTTGACGATATATACCCAAGGTTCACAATATCGTTATCGGAATCGGTATCGAACTATTCCTATGAGTATTGGTATCGGCGATATCGGTAGTATCGGAGGTATCGTATCGGAGTATCGAACTTTGGTACCGGAAAACAAATAATTATTAATAAATTATTTACATTTAAAAACATATATTTTATACATTTAGGCATAATTTTAAGTATTTCAGCGTTATTTATTAGTAGTTTTGAAATTATATGAAATAGTAGTCACCCTTACCGATTGGTTTTGCCGAATTGACCGGAACAAAGACCCCAATGTCGGTATCAGTCAATATTTGGTATCGATCGGTATCGGATCGGAACCTGCCAAACCGTATCGGTATCGGCCATATCGGATCGGTATCGGCCGATACTTTAAACCATGTATATACCATGGTTTTGCCTTTTAGTTGCAGAAATATGATAGTTATTAGATGTTAAAGTAGGATATTAATTTATTAGTTATGACAGAGAGTTTGAGATAGATAGTTCATGTGAATGTTAGGTAGTAGTGTACAGTTCATGATTAGCATTGTTTAGATATTAGTTTCACTTAAAGGGTTAGTTTAGATTAGGATATTAGTTTATGTTAGAAGGAACTGCCTGCAACTGCATCGTAGCTGCAGGAATATGAGAGTTATTAGATGTTAAAGTAGGATATTAATTTATTAGTTAGGATAGAGATTTATTAGTTATTTTTATAAACCGTGATATGTTAAATGCCTGCAGCTGCATCGTAGCTCAGGGATATGACTGAGAGGGTGACATGGTTGTCACATTAAGGGTCTTTGAGGAGGTGACATGTTGTGAACAGATATATCCTTATAGTTCTCCTACGTAATGTTAAAGAAAATCCATAGGAGAACTATATATAAGGATATATCTTTTCGTAACATGTCATCTTGTCAAAGACCCTTAATGTACCAACCATGTTACCGCGGTATTGGTATTGGGATACCAATAGCGATAAAGTAAAGGGTACCAATAGCGATAAGGTAAAGGGTACCAACTTAAGGTATTGGTATTGGGATACCAATAACGATAAGGTAAAGGGTACCTTGGTAGGTAATGACTAGAAATAGGATATTTGACTTAGATTTGACCTTGTTTGACCAAGGTTGACTATTTTGACTAAAAGTCAAAGTAGAGTCAATATCTGACCTAGATTGGACTAAGAGTTAACAAAGTCAACTATAGGTCAACCCTTGACCTACTTTGACCTTGTTTGACTTTGCTTGACTTAGCTTGACCTTGTTTGACTTTGTTTGACTTAGTACAACCTAGTTTGACCTAGATTGCATATTATTGTTATTAGTAACTGTCCGCTACTAATGTGTGTCCCAAAATAAGACATAATATACGAATTTGTGCCTATTGGATAATGTGTGTCCATCTTTGCAGAATTATTTCCAAATGGATATGAATTACTACTTGCGGAATCGTTCATGGATGTACAATCGTCGTCCTGATGATATGTGTGGTGTGCGGGATGAATACATAGCGGGAGTAGAGCAGTTCCTGCAGTTTGCTAAGGCGTTCCCTCAGTACATGGATGGCACCAAAATTAAGTGTTCGTGTGTGAAATGTCATAACGTAAAATATTATCCAGAAGTGGAAGTGACATATCATTTGTACTCGAGGGGTTTCACGCCTAATTACTATCAGTGGACCGCACACGGAGAACTTGTGTCTTTAGCATCAGAGCCGGAGCCTTATGTTGAGCAGTATATGCATGCGGGACCTAATTTTGTTTCAGATAATCGTGCATACGACGACGGGTGCGTGAACATGGTTTTCGATACTGCGGGACCTAGTTTCGTTCATGATGCACCTGAGGAGGCACCGAACGTCGATGCTGCACAGTTCATGGAGTTGCTGGAGAATGCAAGGACTCTATTGTATCCTGGTTGTGAGGATCATTCACCGTTGGAGGTGGTTACAAGACTGTTGAGCATTAAGTCAGATTTTAACATGTTGCAAGAATGCTACAACCGAGTGTTGGAGTTGATTATAGAGATCTTGCCGACGGGTGCTAAGTTGCCTAAAGACTTCTACCGGTCTAAGAGGATGGTGAGATCGCTCTGGATGGGATACGAGAAAATCGATTCTTGTCACAATGGGTGCATGCTGTACTACAAAGACGACAAGGACGCAGATGTGTGCAGATTTTGTGGTGCTGATCGCTATAAGACAACTAGTACAGGAAGGTCTACCAGTGCAAGAAGACCGACCGATTCAATGCACTACTTGCCTTTAACGCCGCGGTTGTAAAGATTATTTATGGTGAAAGAGACGGCCGAAAATATGAGATGGCACATGCGAGAACAGAATAAAGGAGTGTTGGATCACCCATCCAATGGAGAAGCGTGGAAGCACTTTGATCGTGTTTGCCATGAAATATAAAAGAACAGAACAATTATCGGAGGACCGAACTTTTACTTCACGTTACAAACTCGCTTGTACAAAGAAAGACTAGGGACGAAAACCTAGGTACAGCAGTCTAAGTACAATTATTTATTTTAGATTCTGGGGGGTGACGATAGAGGCTCGGGAAGGCGACGACAGCCCTTCCTTACTCCTTGGACGATCGGTACGCAGCCTTGGCTCCTGTGAAAAGATGGTTGGCGTTGATGAAGAAATGCTCTTCTTGCTCTCCCTCTGATTGCTCTTCTGGCTTCTCTCTCTCTCTGTGTGTATTCCCTCTCTGACTATGGGGGGAAGTCTCCCTGTATATACGTATTTCTCTCTGATATTGTATATCTTACAAGAGAATGGCACCTTGCTATTTATAATAGGGATGTGATCATTAGGGTTGCCAATGATTAGCTTTTGGAGATGGCGACGGCCTGGGGATTGGTCAATCCAGGCCGTTCGTTTCTGATCATGACGAATCCGAGCCATTAGGTGTAGATTACACCAAATCCCATTAGCAATAAATGCTGATTGGAATTAATCTTCCTTATAATGATCTTCTGATATCTGCGAATAAATTAGATTTATTCTCCTGCCACGTGTCCTAGATTATTGGGATTTGGCCCAATCTTGGATTGCAATAAATCTGGAAAATTGATCGGCTTAGGACACGTGTACTGGTGAGATTTGAACCGCATGCAGATTGAGCCGTATAAGATTTGGGCCGCATAAGATTTGGGCCACATGTCAAGGCTGTTCGGGTAGTGGCCCCCTCCCTCAGCTTTTGAACCATATGATGAGTAGTGAGCCGCATGGAGATGATCCTTGCGAGCCGCATAGAGGTGCGTCTGCCTGAGCCGCATGGACATGGTCTTCTTGAGCCGCATAGGGATGCTTCCACTTGAGCCGCATAGGGATGCTTCCACTTGAGCCGCATGAGACTGTTTCGGGCTGAGCCGCATAGGACGGCTTCATACTGAATCGCAAGGAAAGTCTTCGCTTCGAGCCGCATAAGCACGCCCACGTGGCAAGGCCACGTGGTATTTTATTGCTCTCGGGGGATTGTGTCAGAGATTTCTTTCTCTTTCCCAGAGAGTCATCATTATGACAGAGTCATAATTACCTGCTTTTGTGTCAGGGCTGTCAACTTTTCAGAGGGGTCAACCGTCAAAGCAATTAATGCAGCATGGGTCGGAGGGGAGCACTGTCAGGCCACGTGTCTTCTGAGCCGCATGGAATGCCTCAGGCCGCGTAGCTCCTTATGCCACATGACTCCCTGAGCCGCATGCGTTTTCTGAGCCGCATGGATCTTTACTGGCCGCATGAGTCATTCTCTTTAGTATTTTCCATGCTTCTACCAGACCCCCTTCAAAGTTTTCAATTTGCAAAATTGAAATACTTTGAATAAGAAGCATGGCTATGTTTTTCGAGCCGCGTCTGAAACCCTGACCGCATGGAGATCTTGGCCGCATAGAAGTTTCTGTCGCACGGGTGTGTCAGCCGCATAGATGGTTCAGCCGCATGGCCATCTGAACCGAATAGGCTTCTTTGCCACGTCACTGTGCCATTCGTGCAAATCTTCTTTTGGAGCAGAATCCCAAGAGTTCCAGTCTTTATTTGGCTATTTTGTCTTGGTGGCCGAAGAGTCGATCACGTTGTACGAAGCGTCAGTCCGTGGTCCTATAAATAGGAGGGTACTTGGATGGATTTCTCTCTTAGACTCCTCTTGTCTTAGCTTTCTGTCGTGTTCTTTCTTCCTCCGATCATCCGACAACAATGGCACCTAGGACTTCTAAGGCTGTGAAGAAAGCGGTGGCGAGGAGCAAGAAATCAGCTTCTTCCTTGACTGTCACGCCCCCTGTTCGTCTTGACGCTCATATTGCCATTGAAGGTGAGCATTTTAAAACCCTAACAGAACCTGCTTTGCTGCATGCTTCATGCACAAGACTTTGACGTGAACTTCTCACACTCCATGGTCCGCATATACGTCCCATGACTGAGCCGCATGGGAGTATACCCTATGTTCGAGCCGCATGATAATTGTCTTATCCGGGCTGCATGAACACTTCTGATTGTTCTTATTTTCTTGTCTTGTAGTATCCCCCTCGAACGCTGAGATTGTGGTACCAGCGGAACTGCAGCCTTCTGTCATCAACCCAGGATCTTCCTCTATTAAAGAGGAAGTGACAAAAGAAGAACCGGCACCTGAGGAGGATAGCAGTCCTCCTAATATCGAGAATGCTGAGGGTGGTAGCGCTGGGAACCCTGATTCTCCTATTTTGGATAAGGATCTTCCTGACTTGCACCCCTCATATGTGAAGTGGCTGAGGGATTGGTATATGCGCTCATGTAACTAGGATTTAAGGGCTTCTCATGGGTGTTTATCTTTTGTCTGTAGTCTTTGTTTTGTTTTGCCTTTCTTCCTGTTTTCATGAAGAACCCCTTTGACCTGCTTGTAATCGTGTGGATGTAACCGATTTATGAATGAATAGAATATATTTTCTTCACTCTTTTGCTCTTAATAGTAATCTTGTTGGAACATTTTGTGTGGACCTATTGCCCCTAACGTACCCTAGTTTTGGGTACGGGCAACAAGTTGAAAGGAACCGACATACTTACTCAGAGGTACCAAGTATATGGTGAATATGAAGGTTTCTTTGACGGAGCCTTCCCACTCAGAGGTAATGAGGACATGGCGGGAGTGGGCTCAATGAAGAAGGGCACATAGAACGACTCAGAGGTAATGAGGACATGGAAGTTCTATGTAAGGGGTGATTTGTTTTTGGCGGAAATGGGACGACTCAGAGGTGATGAGGACATAGTCATCTTGGAAGTTTGTGGACCCGTTACCCTTTTTGTGCACTGGGAGTGCGGGTAGTGGGTCATGAGGGAGGATCTCTTGTAGGAAGAAAGTTCAGCGGTATGGCTATACATGACTTTCTTTCAAAAGAGTGACCAGGATGTAAGTTCAGGGGTACCGACGGGTACATAACTCGACAATCCATAAATGTTGGAATCAAAGTGTAAGTTCAGAGGTACCAGCGAGTACATGACTTGGTAATTTGGGATATTTTTGTGGAAGGAGGACATGAGTTCAGTGGTACAAGAGGGTACGTGACTCGGTAATCTGGAATATTGTGGATATGAGTTCAGCGGTACCAGAGGTACATGACTCGATAATCTGGAGAGAATGGGGATGTGAGTTCAGCGGTACCAGCGGGTACATGACTCGAAAATCTAGAAAATTATAGGGGTGAGTTCAGTGGTACCAGCGGGTACGTGACTCGATGATCTGGAGAATGTTGTTTAAACATAGTATTTCTTCAGAAACTTGCCGTTGACGGGCAACATGAGCAAGTCTCCGTTTTGCCTGGCGAGGCGGTAAGCACCGTTGGAGAACACGGCCTCGATGACAAATGGACCTTCCCATTTTGGCTGGAACTTGCCGGCGGTCTTGTGAGTCATGACCATTGGCCTCCGGACTGCCAGAACAAGATCTCCCACTTGGAATGTTCTGACTTTGACCTTCTTGTTGAAGGCTCCTGAGATGCGTGCTTGGTATAGCTCGATCCTTTGTTGAGCTAGGAGGCGCTTTTCGTCTAAGGCCTCCAACTCTTATAGTCGACGTCGGTAGTTATCATCCGTTGTCAATTGATAAGTGAGGGCGACGCGGAGTGAGGGTATTTGAGTCTCTAATGGGAGAACTGCCTCACTCCCGTACACTAGGGAGAATGGTGTATTCCCGGTGGCTGTTCGAACTGTGGTGCGATAAGCCCATAAGCATTCGCCGAGCTTCTTATTCCAGTCGCGTTTGTTGGAGGAGACAAACCTCTTGAGGAGTTTGATGATTGTTTTGTTGAATGCCTCTGCTAACCCGTTTGCTGCCGGGTTGTACGGTGTCAAAGCGACATTCTGAATATGGTGCTTATCGCAAAACCGATAGAATGCGTGGCTTACAAACTGCGGACCATTATCATGGATGATCCTTCGAGGCAATCCAAAGCGGTAGATGACGTGATGCTTAAGGAAGCTGATCACGTTTGAAGTCTTAACTTCTGCGAGTGGGATAGCTTCCGCCCATTTGGAGAAGTAATCAGTGATCACAAGTATGAAGCGATGTCCCCAGGAGGAAGGTGGGGTGATTGGACCAATGATATCCATTCTCCATGCTTCGAATGGCCAGGATGCCACCGTCGGATGTAGAAACTCGGATGGTTGGTGAATGAAGTCCGCGTGGACTTGGCAGGCTTTGCATTTTCTAGCGTAATCTATCGCATCTGCCACCATGGTGGGCCAATAGTAGCCCATTCGGCGGAGGCGATCTTGTAGTTTTGGGCCAGGCTGATGGGCCCCACAGACACCGTCATGAGCTTCGCGTACGGCTTCTTTGGCTTCTGCGTTCGATAAGCACCGGAGCAATAATCCGTCGTAGGAGCGGCGATACAACATTTTCGTCTCTGTATCGTAGAAGAATCTGAGAGAACGCCGTCTGATAGAAGTGGCTTCCTTTGGATTCTCTGGGAGGATGTCGTAGACGACGAAGTCGATGAACGGCTGTCTCCAGTCTGGTGCTTCGTCGACCGTCTGGGCGGAATAGCTCGCCACGAATTGAACGTTGTTCTTGGGGCAGACCAGTTCATGGCCAATCACGTCAACCAAATGATGAGCGTGGTTCGGCACCGCTAGGGAAGCGACAAGGCCTGCTAGGGCATCGGCTTCGATATTTTGGAGTCTGGGGACATGTTCGATGAAGAACCCCTCAAATGACGAGATTATGTCAATCGCTATTTGGTGATAAGGGTTCATGTCTTCGTGTCGGACTTCGTATGAGCCCCGGATCTGATTGACGATTAGTTGGGAGTCGCCGTGTGCTTCAAGATATTCTACCCCCAGCTCTCTTGCTAGTTGGAGGCCAATGACCAGAGCGTTATACTCGGCCACATTGTTAGAGCAGGGTTCTGTGAGGGAATAGGCACGGTTGATCACCAATCCGGAAGGGGAGACCAGCACTACCCCGACCCCGACGACTATATTGCCTTTAGGTCCGGTCCTCGAAGCGTCGTCGAAGAACATTCGCCATATAGCTTCGTGAGAGGTTGCATGCGAGTCGACGACCTCATCTGGGATCTCTTCATATATTCTGGAGGACTCCGAGCCTGGGTGGGCTGCTAAGAAGTCTGCCAGGGCTTGACCTTTGACTGCCTTTTGTGGGACGAAGGTCATATGATACGGGGACAACAATATTGCCCCAGTAGCGAGGCGAGAGCTGAGTGCCTCTGGTTTAGTCATGAGGACCCTGAGAGGGTTGACTCGTGAGATCACATGTATGGTTTGTCCTGTGACATAGTGTCGCGTCTTTTGAATGGCGAACACCAAGGCGAGGCATTCCTTCTCAACCGCGGTGTATCGGTGCTCGGGTCCAACCATCAATCGGCTGAGATAGTATATAGCTTGCTCGTGACCTGCATCGTTGTTTTGTGCCAACAGGGCACCGAAGGAGTGTTCTATTGCTCGTACATAGAGCAGGAACGGTTTTCCGGCAACCGGGGCCACCAGGACTGGAGGATTTGACAGATATTCTTTGATGTTGTCGAAGGTACGCTGGCATTCCGTGTCCCATATGAATGAAACTCCTTTCTTCATAAGGTGTGTGAACGGCCGGCATTGCCCGGAGAGGTTAGAAATGAACCTCCTGATGTAAGCTAGCCTCCCTTGGAGGCCTCTAAGTTCGCGGAGATTTCTCGGGGGACCCATCTCCATGATTGCCTTCGTTTTCTCAGGGTCTACATGAATGCCCTGAGCGGTGATAATGAATCCCAAGAACTTCTCGCTGGATACGCCCAAGAAAGATTTCGTAGGGTTCATTTTCAGATTGTGGGCGCGCATCAGGTCGAATACCGTCCTCAGGTCCTGCAGATGATCTTCCCTTCGGCGACTCTTGACGGCGATGTCATCGACATAGCATTCCACCGTCTTGCGCAAGTGTTCTCTGAAAATGATACTCATGGCTCGTTGATATGTGGCACCAGCATTCTTTAGACCGAAAGGCATGACTGTGTAGCAGTACGTGCCAATCGGTGTTCGGAATGATGTGTGCTTTTCGTCGTCGAGGAACATCTTGATTTGGTTGTACCACAAGAATCCATCCATGAATGACATACGTTCGAAGCCGCATGTGTTGTCGATCATGATGTCTGTGATAGGGAGGGGGAATTCGTCTTTCGGACATGCCTCATTCAGATTACGGAAGTCGATGCAGATTCGGATCTTTCCATTCTTCTAAAGGACCGGAACTATGTTGGCGACCCAGTCAGGATGTTGCTCCTCATGAATGAAGCCGCTGGCTATTAGTTTGTTGACTTCGGCTTCGATCGCATCCATGACGCCTGGGCGGAAGCGTCGTTGTTGCTGCTTGACTGGCTTTGCATCTGGCCGTATGTTGAGCTTGTAAAGAGCGATATCGGGGTCTAATCCCGGCATGTCTTCATAACTCCATGCGAACACGTCAATATATTCTCTGACAAGTTTCAGCAGCAATTCTCGCTCTTCGTCTGTTAGGCTTTTACTGACGAAGATTGGTTTTGGAGAGGATTCGCTGCCGAGGTCGATCTGCATAACCTCATCTTCAGTAGGGGTTCTCTCTGCTCAAACCACTTTTCCCATTGTGCATCCAGCTGTTGGGCCCACGGCTCTAGTTCGAGGATTTCAGGAATGTCTTCATCTTCTTCGTAAGCGTCGGTGAATGCCGTATTGACTGACAGGACCTGTCTAAATATGTCTCCGATGCTGGTATCCGAGTCAGAGGTTGGTGACTCGGTTGAATGTGACTGCCAGTCACACTCTTCATCCGAACTCTCAGGCGTCGTCGTGGGAGTTACATATGCTAGTCCACATCGAGTTTTGCTGTAGTAGTCCCGTGGCTTGCCAGCCGGGACTGGTGGCTTCAAAGGTAGTCACCGTCCAGTGCCGTAATTCAACCCTGGTGTAGTCTCTAGATCATATCCCTGTTTTTGCATGAGATATTTGGATTGGGGGCTATAAAGATACAGAGGCAATCTCCCGGCATCTGACCCAAGATCAACTTCTTTGATGGTGAAGGGGCGTGGATCGTCCTTCCGGCCGAAGATGATTGGATGATCCCCTCCCTCGATTATGCGGTAAGCGTCTTCTGCTGGAATAAGCTGGATTGCGGTGTGCACATTTGTCACCTGTGTGTGTAGTTGGGTGCCTATACCATGTTCTATAGCATACATTGTACAAAGCTTATTGAGCTCGATGTAGTTCAAAGATAGCCCTTTATTGATGAAATAAGGTATCTTTTCTAGGGGGATTACATCATCAGCGGAGGGGACATCGATGTGGGCAGCCACATACTTGGCTAGTTCCGGTTCTTCTTCAGCTACCCCCTGTATAAATGAAGACTGAGAGGACGACCTAGTCAGCTTGATCTTCAGAGGTTCAACTGACGGAGCAGAGCGTGGGGTTGTCGGTAGACTAGCAACCCCCAGTCTGGTACTCGATATGGAGCGAGGGGTGGCCGGCTCGCTAGAAGTGTCAGACCTCGTATCGGGATGACGACCCTTCTTGGGAAGGCGTATTGTCAGTGGCCTATCGAAGGGATTGAGTTTCTCCGTTTGGGGTTGGCCGACCCTCGGCAATCGATGGTAAGTGGCCCTGTTGTGGGTCTCGGTACTTGGCCGGACCTTGGCAGCCGGATTCTCAGCTGCTCTTCCTGTGCCGAGAGACTCATTGCGTCCTTACGCAGCGTGGCCGTAATGGGTGCGAATTTGCCCGATTTGCGAGCTTGGAGGTGGATCGTCAGAGGTTCTTCTGATCCCGTGGCTGCTTCGGTACCAGCTTGCTTATTTCCTCCATCAAGGTGCCTCTTCGACTTTTCGTATAGGCAGGAGTCCGAGTAGTAGGATTCGACCCCTTTGAAGGGATCGATGTCAGCAAATTCTGTCCTCACGAAGCCGTGCTTGTCGACATATTTGAAGCATTGGTGCAGTGTGGAAGGCACGATCATATAATCGTGTATCCAAGGGCGCCCCAAAAGGATGTTGTAAGAAGTGTCGGCATCTATGACGTAGCAGGTGACTTCTGATTGAAGATCGCCAATCTAGCATTTCAGACGGATCTTCCCGATTGGGTAGCTCCTGCCCAAATTGAAACCGCTGATGGCGGTGCTTGTAGGAGTCAGGCGATGCATCGGAATACGAAGATGATATAGCAGGCCCTTCGGGATGATGCTTATGGAAGACCCAGGATCAATGTGCATCTGGTCCACCTTTACGTCGCCGATGTATCCGGTGTAATATAACGGGCGATCGTGCAGGTTGGTTTTGATGAGCATATCCTGCGGGAAGAAGACGATATTGGGCATCGATCCCGTACATGCGCCGTCTTGGAGATCTGCGGGCTGATTTTCTCCCGTGAGGTTGGCCTGAGCCAAGTATGCGTCGGCATTTTGGAGTGCATCGCTCAAGGCTGTGCGGACATCCTTCGAGAGCCTCAGGAGTTCATATAAGGACAATTTGGCTGGTGTATTGGCCAATTGTGCCAAGATATCGAAGTTGTAGGGCCTCTCCAGCCCCTGAGGTGTCTCCTTTCGGAGGGATTTGTCGAAGCGGGTCTCCTTCGGCCTAGGCTTGTCGGTCGTCGGAGGCTGAGGAGGCCCTGGAGCGTCAGTGGTAGTTGGCGGATGATCATCAGTCGAGTTCTCAGCCACAGGTTGGGATTGTGCTCCAGATCGGATAACGACGGCCGCAACTTCTTCTTCCTCTGCCGAGACGGTGCGGCAGGATCTGACTTTTCCACTTCTCTTCTTGTGAATGGGAGGCATCGTGGACTGAGTCACCTCGTGGACCAGGTCTGGATGGACCCACATGATTTCTCCTCGTGATGTGGTGAGAGGTACTAGACCGGTAGCTTGATCTCGAGGAGGTGGAAGATTGGTAATCTCCATTGTCGCCAGAGGGATGGGAACCACCCCGTCTTGAGTTTCCGTCGGAGGGAAGCTGCCGAATTGTACAGACACCATGTTGGCTGCTACGGCCACCTCCTCGAAATCGATGGTGAGAGCGTTCGAATCGATGAGGTTTTGGATGTACCGTTTTAGTTGGTAACAGTCGTGTGTAGCATGGTGGACGTAGCGGTGGTAATGGCAGAACTTTGGGTTCTCCAGATCAGCCGGCCGAGGCTCCCTTCTTGGCAGAGGAAGCTGAATTCTATCTCCTTGTATGAGCATGTCCAAGATAGGCTTGACGTGGCCGTCTTCGAAAGAGTAAGTGACTTTGTTTGTCTGCTGGTTGTGCCTCGGGCTTCTGGGCCGTGTCGGCCACCATAGCCTGCTTGCCTCTGTTGTCCCGATTGTTGGAGGGGCTACCCCCATTGTCGATGTTGGTGTTGGGACGCTTGCTCTTGTTTTCTCCCTCCGAGATGTGCAACCCCAATTGGCGAGCCTTTCTCAACCGTTCTTCGGCACTTGTAGCACTGATGATAAAGGCCTTCTAGTCCTTGAATTGACTCTCGCCCATCCAGAGACTAATTGTTGGGGGTAGTCTCTTTTGGCAAATTTCAATCAAGGAGGAATCCGGATTACCGGACGGTAACTTCATTGCGGTTTGGCAAAACTGCTCAATGTATTTTCTTGTCAGCTCCTTCTCCCCTTGGACGACGTCCATAAGAGTGGACATTGTGACGTCCTGCCCTACTTCGTAGAATCTTTCCAAGAACATGCGCTTGATGCCGGCGAATGAGTGGATGCAGTTGTCTGGCAGGTTACGGTACCAGTCAAAGGTGACCCCTTCCAGTGCTTCAATGAATAGTCGCGTGAGGATAGCGTCATCATGGGGCAGATGGTCGGTGGTGACCTCGAAGTAAGTGATGTACCGACTTGCTGAGGTCTTGCCATCATAGTGGTTGATATTGAACGGCTTATATCTTGGTGGGAATGGAACATCCCTCCATTCAGCAGGATATGGTTGCCGTATTCTGAAGTCTTGAGAGTTTTCTCGCGCGTGGAACATGGCTCGGAGCTCCTGAACCTCTCTCCTTACTTCTCGGGCCTCATCTGTCGCGGTAGGAGCCGTTATTTCGGGAGGATTATTTCCCGGGTTCGGTGCCGCTGAATTTAAATCTATATTGATTGCGGGACCTGCGCTTGTTTGGCCAGGTGTTACTCCCTACAGAGTAGGAAGAGCCACTTTGATCTCGTCTACAGACTTGACCAAGGCGTGCAGTATGGCCTCCAAAGTGTCGATGCGTTGGCGATCACTGGAACTGCCTTGATTGCTGTCTGTCATGAACACTGTCCTTACATGAGGAGTGACGGAAGGAACGGTGGAGGATGTACCCTCCAAGTCGTATCCACGTATCGAGAAATCATCGGGATATGTGGGAATGTTCTTCGGGTTCGGACTCGGAGGGGACGGTACCCCCAGCCTCAGAGCTTGCTTCGTCTTGAGAGTCATGGATGTTCTCGGAGACATCAGCGTCTGTTGTACCTAGTGCGAGGGTTGTTTCCCCGGGCTTGTCTCCTTGAAACATCGGATTGTTGTGGACGTTCGGAGGAGTACTACCCCTAGTTCCTACGACCCCCAGCGATATGGACGACGAATCTCCCAGTGTAGCAGATTTTGTCTTTGAACGGGTGCCTTGGAAAACTCTGGTGGAGGACGACCGTTTAGACGACAGTTTTTTAGCTGTAGTGGTTGATATCTTCGGGCTGAAGATGCTCGTCTTCTTCCCTCTTCCCTTGGCGGAGACTTTTTGTGCGGAATTGCAGGAGACAACAGGAGGTGCCTCGTCCTCCGAGTTCGGATGCTGTAATCTTTGGAAGACGGATGGCCGGTCTTCTATTACTGCCACGTTGTTGCAACAGCAGTTGACGATGATCTGGGTGCAATGACGTCCGGGTGAGGACTCTTTGCACACTGAAGCCCCTTCTCTTTCCTTGCGTTTATGGAGGATAACCTCACGCAGGTCAGAGGAACCACTTTGTCCGTTTGCCGCCGGGGGCTGGACTTGAGTGGTTTTATACAACTTCCCATCAGAGGCCCGCGTGATAATCAGCGGCACGCCCCGATAGTCAGAGGTTGGGGCAGCTGTCTGGGCTCGATGAGCCCGCGCTGCCCTAGACTTCTTCTTCTTAGCACTTGTGGGTGCGTAATAGGAAGAGTCCAAATTGAATATCACAGAGTCTGGATTATCATCCAGAGAATGATCAGAGTCAGGACCGCATGAGAGCCGGTCTAAGACTGATCGAGAGAAGTGTGAAGTGGATGCTATGCGGCTGGAATCGGGTACCGTGCAGGCTGTCTGCATGCGGTTGTCTTCTGCTGTTGGATGAGTTGTTTTTATACGGCTAGGAGTCACGACCGTGCAGGCTGGCCGCATGCGGTTGGCAATTGTGGCCGCATGGGTTTTCTGCAAACGATTGACTTTCATAGCCGCATGAGTCTCATCCATGCGGTTGGCAACTGTAGCCGCATAAGCTATGCGGCTGACAGATGTGGCCACATGAGTCTTCTTCATGCGGCTAGCGGATGTAGCCGCATGAGCTTTCTCTCTGCGGGTAACACCCTTATGCGGCTCGGATCGCATAGAGTTCCTCTTTGCCCCTGCAAGTCCAGTATCATAGTGTTTTCTTCTGCCGAACTTGGGGACAGCAGAGTTGTCTACGTCTGAAGTGGGGCCGCAGGAGAGTCTTTTTTGCCGTCTTGAGCAACAGAGGGTATCCCATCGAGGGCTTGGGGAGGAGCAAATGATTTTGGCCTCCACTCTTTGCGAGCCTTCATCGAGCAGGTGTGCTTCTGGACCGGGCCAGCGCTTCCTTCGGAGAGCATCTCTTCAAACGCCTGTTGGTCGAGGCGGACGACCATCTTTTGTTGCGTGGAGCCAACCTTGGCTGCGTCCGATTGCATCACCAACTCCTCAGCCATGGAGAAGTTAGTCCCCAGCAGAGTCGCCATCGTGTTTGCCATGAAATATAAAAGAACAGAATAATTATCGGAGGACCGAACTTTTACTTCACGTTACAAACTCGCTTGTACAAAGAAAGCCTAGGGACGAAAACCTAGGTACAGCAGTCTAAGTACAATTGTTTATTTTAGATTCTGGGGGGTGACGATAGAGGCTCGGGAAGGCGACGGCAGCCCTGCCTTACTCCTTGGATGATCGGTACGCAGCCTTGGTTCCTGTGAAAAGATGGTTGGCGTTGATGAAGAAATGCTCTTCTTGCTCTCCCTCTGATTGCTCTTCTGGCTTCTCTCTCTGTGTGTGTATTCCCTCTCTGACTATGGAGGGAAGTCTCCCTGTATATACGTATTTCTCTCTGATATTGTATATCTCACAAGGGAATGGCACCTTGCTATTTATAATAGGGATGTGATCATTAGGGTTGCCAATGATTAGCTCTTGGAGATGGCGGCGGCCTGGGGATTGGTCAATCCAGGCCGTTCGTTTCTGATCGTGATGAATCCGAGCTATTAGGTGTAGATTACACCAAATTCCATTAGCAATAAATGCTGATTGGAATAAATCTTCCTTATAATGATCTTCTGATATCTGCGAATAAATTAGATTTATTCTCCTGCCACGTGTCCCAGATTATTGGGATTTGGCCCAATCTTGGATTGCAATAAATCTGGGAAATTGATCGGCTTAGGACACGTGTACTGGTGAGATTTGAACCGCATGTGGATTGAGCCGTATAAGATTTGGGCCGCATAAGATTTGGGCCACATGTCAGGGCTGTTCGGGTAGTGGCCCCCTCCCTCAGACTTTTGAACCATATGATGAGTAGTGAGCCGTATGGAGATGATCCTTGCGAGCCGCATAGAGGTGCGTCTGCCTGAGCCGCATGGACATGGTCTTCTTGAGCCGCATAGGGATGCTTCCACTTGAGCCGCATGAGACTGTTTCGGGCTGAGCCGCATAGGACGGCTTCATTCTGAACCGCATGGGAAGTCTTCGCTTCGAGCCGCATAAGCACGCCCACGTGGCAAGGCCACGTGGCATTTTATTGCTCTCGGGGGATTGTGTCAGAGATTTCTTTCTCTTCCCCAGAGAGTCATCATTATGACAGAGTCATAATTACCTGCTTTTCTGTCAGGGCTGTCAACTTTTCAGAGGGGTCAGCCGTCAAAGCAATTAATGCAGCATAGGTCGGAGGGGAGCACTGTCAGGCCACGTGTCTTCTGAGCCGCATGGAATGCCTCAGGCCGCATAGCTCCTTATGCCGCATGACTCCCTGAGCCGCATGCGTTTTCTGAGCCGCATGGATCTTTACTGGCCGTATGAGTCATTCTTTTTAGTATTTTCCATGCTTCTACAGATCGAGTGTATCCTAATTTTGCTTTAGATCCGCGTAATATCAGGTTGGGGCTATCTTCTGACGGTTTTACTCCTTTTGGTCTTTCGGGATCCCAGTATTCGTGCTGGCCTGTGATTGTCACTCCGTATAACCTAACGCCTTGGATGTGCATGAAGACTCAGTACATGTTTCTAACCGTTATAATTCCTGGTCCGAACAATCCCAAGAGGAACATTGATGTGTACTTATAGCCTTTGATAGATGAGTTGAATCAGTTATGGGAAGTAGGCGCTAACACGTACGATGTTTCCAAGAAGCAGAATTTTCAGATGAAGGCAACCCTTATGTGCACCATCAACGACTTTTCGGCCTATGGAATGTTATCTGGATGGAGCACTCATGGCCGTCTCTCATGTCCGTATTGCATGGACCGTAGTAAGGCTTTCCGCTTGAAACACGGAGGAAAACCGTGCTTCTTTGATTGTCATCGGCAATTTTTGCCAAAAGATCATCCATTCAGAAGGAACAGGAATGCATTCCGTGCCGGCGTTGTAGAGAAGGGTGATCCACCGCTAAGGAGGTGCGAAGCCACGATATGGGAGGAGGTTAGAGATTTTCCAAGTGCTATCGAAGATCCTACAGCTGGGTACAAGTGCGATGGATTTGGTAGAGATCATAACTGGACAAAGAGGAGCATATTCTGGGATCTGCCATACTGGAGTACCAATCTGATCAGACATAATCTTGATGTCATGCATATTGAGAAGAATGTGTTTGATAACATAATTAATACTTTGATAGATGTAAAGGAAAAAACGAAAGACAATCCTAAGGCCAGGTTGGACTTAGAAGAAATATGCAAACGCCCTGCATTGCATTTGATAGAGCAGAATGGAAAACTGTTCCTGCCGAAGTCAATTTTCTCGCTGGACAAGGAGGATAAAGTGAGACTTTGTCGGTGGATCCAGGGCCTAAAATTTCCAGACGGATATGTGTTAAATTTGAGAAGATGTGTCGATCCGAAGGAAAACAAATTGACGGGTATGAAGAGCCACGACTGTCACGTATTCATGGAGAGGTTAATTCTGATTGCATTTCGGAAATTCTTACCGCAGGCAGTTTAGGATCCATTGACGGAGCTTAGCATATTCTTCAGGGATCTTTGTTCTAAGAAATTGTTCGCTGATCGTCTAAAAATGCAAGAGAAGGACATTGCGGTAACACTATGCAAGCTAGATAGGGTATTTCCTCCTGGATTTTTCGACTCAATGTAGCATTTGCCGATTCAACTATCCTATGAGGCACGTGTTGGTGGATCCGTCGAATATCGATGGATGTACCCATTCGAGCGACATTTGAATCACCTAAAAAAAGGTGAAAAATAAGGCACGGGTCGAGGGTTCTATTTGTGAAGCCTATGTTCTCGAGGAGATTACAAACTTTTGTTCGATGTATTTCAAGCCTCATGTTGCAACTAATAGAACGAGAGCTTCCAGAAATGACGACGGAGATCATGAAAGTAATGATACAATATTGAAGGTATTCAATGCTCCAGGAAAGCCATCGGGTAAAATGAAGAAGCGATATCTGAACGATGATGAGCTAAGGGCTGCTCAGGTGTATGTATTACTCAACTGCGATGAGGAGGAAGTAGAGAAACTGGAGGGGTAGTAATTAATATGTCTATATTATTTTAATAGTGTTGATTATTATACTATTACATTAATTGCACAATAATGTTTTCAGCATATTTAATGATGATGTGAGGTCAGGTAGGCCACACATAACAGAAGAAGAACTAGAACAAGAAATGAGGTATTATTTTCCATCATGGTTGAGTGCATATGTAAGACTTGAGAACTCTGTAATTATCTTTCTGTATATGCACTTGATTGAGAATAAGCTTAATTGCTTCTTTCGTGGTATTTAGGTCGATCGTCCATACGCAAGACTTGAGAATTAGTCTATTAGAACGCTAGCCAAGGGACCAATTTATGCTGCAAAAATATGGCCAAGCTACTGTGTTAATGGGTTTAGGTTCAAGTCAACAACTTGCCCGATCAGAGACAACTTTGTGGATCTCGACTCCACCAAAAAAAGCTGTTTGTGTATCAGATCTTCGAACTACAAAGATGTTGATGCGGGCAACGATTTCTATGGCGTGCTATGGGAGATCGTGGAGCTAACGTATAGTTATGGAATAGAGCCTGCTAAGATTGTGTTATTCAGATGTGATTGGTTCGATCCGATTGAAGGTCAAGGTTGGAAAGTAGACAAGCACGGTCTTGTTGATATAAACTATCAGCGTCGATATCAAGCCTATGAACCATTTGTCCTATCAAGTCAGGCTCAGCTCGTGTACTTCACAAGTTATCCTAAACGGGAAACAACAAGGTCGGACTGGTGGGCAGTATGCAAGACCAAAGCTAGAAATACCTTTGAGGTTGACGATATAGCTTATTAAGAGGATGAACTACCTCTTGTAACAAATATTATAGAAGTGGACACGACGGAAGTTCCTCATTACACATCTAATTGTGTAAAAGAAGTAGAATTATCTAAAAAGGAAGATACAGATAAAAGTGAAGAAGAAGAAGAAGAAGATGAGCTAAACGAACTAGATGAATTTTCAGAAGAGGATTAAATCTGTACGTTTGTTTTATCATCATATTTGACACTTTAGTGACACTTCTTGAAGAACAGTTGGCAACTCTAGAGGGGGGTGAATAGAGTTTATATAGAAAATAACCAATTAAAAATTAACTCTTTCACGAATAATAAATAATCAGAGTAAAATACGGAAAGTAAATGGAGAGCAAAAGAGCATACGCAAACACAGCGATTTTAACCTGGTTTCCCTCGTGGAGGACTAGTCCAGGCCTGAGAACTCTAGCTCAGGATTAAATTCACTATTTGTGAAATAGTAGTTTACAACCCGTGCCTTTACTTCAGAAGAGCACGTCAACTTCTAACAGATGATCGCAGTGGCAATTTGCTTGGAATTGTCCAAGCGACTTCTTCAACTCTTGCACAAGAATCCTAACTGAGAGATGCTGAGCACTCGAGACTTAGGAGGCTTGTGGCTAGTAGATGGGAAGGGTATGGCTTATTTGAGCTATAAGAGAGAAGAGAAGAGAAGATTGGATGATTTGAAATGAGAGAATTCATGGCCTATTTATAGTGTTTTTGTAGGCAGAATTCGGCCAGAATTCGGGTAGGAAATTTTAAATATTTGGCCGTTGGACAACTAGCAACCAGCTAACCCTAAAATTAGGGATGCTGATTTTTAGGGGACAGAGTTCGGCCCGAACTCTGTGTGGAGGCAGAGTTCGGCCCGAACTCTGTCTCCAGAGCACAGAGCTGGTCTAAGTGGCCAGTGGGCAATTTTTTGGATAGTGGGGTTTGAGGAATATTGGGTAGGCTATAGGTCAAGTCTCAAGAGCTCAGCATGACACAGTTTACATAAGTCTAGACTCAATAAAAGTGTAAAATACAGACTCAAAAACAACTGAAAAACAGAGACTGAGCTGTCGTCTGACTTGAGCTTAATGTAGATGTCGTGTGTCGTATTGAATTATTACAAATATTATTTAGTCAATGTTGTCAATATTTGGTTGACCGTGACTTTGTGTCAACAATCTCCCCCATATTGATAATTGACAAAATAATATATGTATATTCAATATTCATACCTGGACACATTTGATTACAAAAGCATAGCTCCCCCATAATCGATGCCAAGCTAGAAATCATAGCTCCCCCGTAAATAAGTGAACGGTGCCGAGCTAGAAACAATAGCTCCCCCGTAAATAATGCGTTGAACCTATTGGCCTGATAAATAATATCTCCCAAAAGCACCAAAAAGCACATATATACGAAAGCAAAAAGATATACATATTTCTCCCCCTTTTGGCAGTTAGCAATATAAGCTGCAGGTGAAGGAACTTCATAGAAAAATTGCAATATAAACAGATAATAATGATGCAACCACACCAATCAGAGAAGAAACTGTATATGAATAATCAGAGTAAGCAACTAGCATATAATAGCAAAACTACGATAAGCAGAAAAGTGTCATCACACAGATCCAAAGTCAACAAACTACCAGAGTTTTAGTACAACTCAAGTACATAAATCCAAAAAAAAACTAAATAACTGAAAAGCATAAACTAGGATCATCATCAGCAGCATCAGATAGTAGCCATCTCCATCACGGAGCACGAGAGGGTCCAGCGGTGTCTGAAGAACCAGGAAAGGAACGACTGGGGTCCACAAAAGCAGCATCCGGATCCATGTAGCGCATGACCCATGGATCGTCAATGCGATGGCCCGCTCGCTCAGGATCCCGCTCCATGGGAATGTGCAAAGTAGGATGACGAGACAGGGAGTACCGTATATCATGCAGGGAGTTACCGAGGGTACTCATCTGCAGAGTAGTACGATAGTCCAGCTGAGTCCAGCGATCGTCCTCAAGGGCAAAACGATCTCGGAGCATAGTCTGAATGGACTCAAGGGTAGCAGGTGGAGGAGGTGCATCATGTCCAAGTAGAGGGGCGTCAGGCTCCTCATCATCAGACTGCTCAGAAGTGTCAGGAGAGGCGACGACTGCCTGAAGAAGTTGTGTCTTGGAAAGAAATGCATGAGCAGGCAAGAAAGGACAGTCATGTAGAGGAACAATGAACGCTCGAAGAATCATAAGAAGATACAAAGGACAAACCAGGGCTCGTGGTTTCTTCCTACAATTTATTATCCAGTCCATCATGGAACGTGGAAGATTGAAGGGGATGCGATAGTGAAGATGATACAGGGCTGAGATCTCAAAATAGGTAACTTCATCGGTAGAGCCAGCTTTTGGCAGAATAGTGTTGAAAATAATTCGATGAAGTTCATAGATATAAGGGTTGAGGTGTTTGGCCATAAGCTTGCGAGGACATATGTTAGGAGCACAAAGTTCCTCCTTGAAGCTCTCAAGGGAAGTTTCACCAACAAATTGGAATTGGCGAGCTTCCACAAGCTTATCCCAAATATCGAGATCTTGAAGTTCAAGATACCCGCCTAACTCAGAATCATCAAAAGCAATATCAATGCCGGCAACTCGGGAATAGATGTGAGTCGCATCATGAGTCAAGTTGCAATAGAACATTTGTATGGCGCTACGATAAATAACAAAATTTGAAGCAACTAACTCATCTAGGAAAAGATCCTTAAACAATGATTTATATTGAGAAAAGATGATAAAATTAATAGGATGTCCCCCGAATACCGGACGAGTTCGAAAGTCGCTAAACCACTCGTTGGATGCGTCTAGCGATACAAACAATCGGTCGTCATACGTAGTAGGGTCGTGGGGACGAGGAGGGTTGAACAACGGATGAGAGGGTTGTTGTTGTTCAACGGGTTGCTCAATAGGAGGAGGAGGATTCGAAGAGGAAGCACCCTCGGTTCGAGTCCTCTTCCCACGATTGGGCAAGCGAGGAGCCATTGCACAAAATAGAGAAATCGAAATAGAGAAGAAGGAGGAGTTATACCTCAAAACAACAATGAACAGTGGAAGAGAATGAGAAAAGAGCCCTTCTCCTTGATTTTGATGAGCAATGGAGCACTTTGGAGAGAAAACTAGGGTTAGGGTTTGTGAAAATAAGATTGGAGAGGTGAAGGTGGTGGTAAGAATGAAGAAGAGAGAGGAAAACCCGAATATAAGGTGAGGGTTTTCTTTGGTCGGAGCAAATCTGGACCGTAGGATCTAATTTGATCAAACGGCTGGAGCCTGTCCCGATTCTGGAACAGGGGGACCGAACTCGACCCGAACTCTGGTAGGGGCAGAGTTCGGCCCGAGTTCTGGATCCATGTCCCAGAACTTAAGTCAGGCTAAAAATGAAAAAAATGGTTAAGTATGGAAATCAAGTAGAATATGAGGACAAATGCTTGAAAGATTCAACCAGTCAGATAGAGAAGTGGAAGAATAACAGAATGAAGTTGAAATATAGTGTGTCAGCAGTAATAAATTAAAACGAACCATATAATAAATAAGGAGATATATCATGATTCAATAATTTGAAGCTGCCATGGGTTAGCTGCAGGGGCCGGATCCCAGCTAGCGGTAGTCCTGAGGACTAGTGCACCGTGTCGCTTAGGCTTTTACGCCTTGTTGTTAGAAGGACCCTTTCGGCTTGTACCCATAGCAAGTTCATTTTAAGAGAATCGCAATATAATCGATATTTACGCAGGTATATTTTAATTTATAACAGCTTCATCTAAAATTCCAAGTTCACGACAAAGGAAACTGAAGCGCTCTTCGGATAATGGCTTAGTAAAGAAATCTGCTAACTGATGATCAGTGTCAACAAATTCTAAATAAATCGTGCCATTTTGCTGATGATCACGCAAAAAGTGGTGTCTAATCTCAATGTGTTTTGTGCGTGAGTGACAAATAGGGTTCTTAGTAAGATTAATTGCACTAGTGTTGTCACAAAAGATAGGAATATGCATGAAAGATAAATTATAGTCGTCAAGGGTTTGCTTCATCCACAGAATTTGTGCACAACAACGCCCAGCTGCTATGTATTCAGCTTCTGTTGTGGATAGTGCGACAGAATTCTGTTTCTTGCTAAACCAAGAGACTAAAGCCTTTCCTAATAAATGGCACGTACCGCTCGTACTTTTACGGTCGACCTTGCATCCAGCAAAATCAGCATCAGAGTAACCAATGAGGTCAAATGATGTTGACTTGGGATACCATAGGCCCACTGTAACCGTACCCTTAAGGTATCTGAAGATACGCTTAACTGCGGTCATGTGCGATTCCTTAGGATTTGCTTGATATCTAGCACACAGGCAAACGCTAAACATTATATCAGGGCGACTTAGCAGTAAGATAAAGTAGACTGCCTATCATACCTTGATACTTACGTTGATCTACTGGTTTGCCACTCTCATCTGGTTCCAGTTTGGTTGAAGTAGCCATAGGAGTGCTGATTGGTTTGACATTATCAAGTTCGAATTTCTTTAGCATGTACTTTGTATACTTCGACTGACAGATGAAGGTTCCATTTATCATTTGTTTGACTTGCAGTCCAAGAAAGTAGTTGAGCTCCCCCATCATGCTCATCTCAAACTCGGTCTGCATACACTTGGCAAAATCTTGACAGAGGGTTTCATCAGTAGAACCAAAAATAATATCATCTACATATATCTGTACTAAAAGAATAGTGTCCTTCAAAGACTTTATGAAAAGTGTAGTGTCAATTTTCCCTTTTGAAAAACCTTTCTCAAGCAAGAAGTTGCTTAGCCGTTCATACCAAGCTCTAGGGGCTTGTTTGAGGCCGTACAGCGCTTTCTTTAGCTTGAACACGTGGTCGGGAAATTTGTGATTTTCAAAGCCAGGAGGTTGTTTTACATAAACTTTCTCCTTAATAAAACCATTCAAGAAAGCACGTTTAACATCCATTTGAAATAATTTAAAGTTTTGAAAATTTGCAAATGCACAAAGCATCCGAATTGATTCTAGTCTAGCAACAGGAGCATACGTCTCATCGTAGTCGATACCTTCCTCTTGGTTGTATCCTTGAGCTACTAGACGAGCTTTGTTACGTGTGACTGAACCATCTTCATTTACTTTGTTTCTAAAAACCCATTTAGTACCAATTATCGAGTGATTAGTCGGTCTAGGAACTAGTTCCCATACTTGGCTCCTCTCGAATTGGTTGAGTTCTTCTTGCATAGCAGAAATCCAAAATTCATCATTAAAAGCTTCAGAAATATTTTTAGGCTCAATTTGTGAAATAAAGGCAGTGCTAGCAATAGAGTCTCTTAGTGATGATCTAGTAGTTACTCCACGTGAAACTTCACCTATCACTAAATTTTCTGGATTAGAAGGCTTGAAAGAAAATTTCTTAGGCAAGCCCTCCAGAGAATTAGTTTCGATTGAAGTATTCATTGGAGTAGAAGTTGATGGCTCAACGTCATCATCAAAAGTACTTGCTGCACTATTATCTTCATCAAAAGTCACATTTGTTGACTCTTCCACAATTAAAGAGCGTTTGTTAAAAACTCTATTTCCTTTACTCTTGGCAGCATAGCCAAGAAAAATACCATCGTCAGCTTTGGCATCAAATTTGCCTAAGTTGTCATTGGTGTTAAGGATAAAACATCTACATCCAAAAACATTAAAATAAGAAACATTGGGGGTTCTTCCAAACCAAAGCTCATAGGGTGTTTTCTTCGTAATGGGACGAATAAGCACCCTATTCAAAATGTGGCATGCTGTACTGACAGCTTCTGCCCAAAAATATTTCGGAAGTGAAAATTTATTCAACATAACTCTGGCCATATCACCGAGAGTTCTATTCTTCCGCTCCAGAACACCATTTTGTTGTGGAGTTCTAGGACAAGAAAACTCATGATCAAAACCATTAGAATCACAAAAACTTTCAAAGATGGAATTTTCGAATTCGCCTCCATGATCACTTCGGATTCGAGTAATCATGTAGCCTTTTTCGTTTTGAACTTTCTTAACAAAAATCTTGAAAACAGAAATAGCATCACTTTTATTTGTAAGAAAGAAAACCCAAGTAAATCTCGAAAAATCATCAACAATAACAAATGCATAAAGTTTACCACCAAGACTAGCTACTCTACTAGGACCAAATAAATCCATATGGAGTAGTTGCAGGGGTCTAGTAGTACTTACAGAGTTAATGGAGTGAAATGAGGATTTGGTTGCCTTGTTCATTTCACATTCGGCACATACTGTGTCCTTTTTGAATGTGATATCGGGCAATCCTCTCACTAGCTTCTTGGTCGATAGCCTGGATATAGCATCCATATTGGCATGACCAAGATGCTGGTGCCAAAGTAATCGTTCATCTTTGTGGGCATATAAACATCTACCTGCATTGTTAGTATCTATAGGTAGATAGAAAATATAAATGTTATCCTCTCTTTTCCCTTCAAAAGCAATGTCTCCTGTTGACCTATCATAGATGAAGCAATTGTTTTGTCCAAAGTTAATATCATATCCATGATCAGCAAGATGACTAATGCTGAGCAGGTTATGCTTTAACTCGGTCACTAGGCTGACATCCTTTATTACAGGAGAAGGGGGATGACCAATAATACCATTACCTATAATGTGCCCTTTTAAATTGTTGCCGAAGGATACGTATCCTTCTCTCTTCATCGATAGTGATACAAAAAGATTTGCGTCTCCCGTCATATGTCGCGAGCATCCACTATCGAGAATCCACTTACTTTCAGTTGCGGAGGGAAGGTCCACCTACATCAAGAGTAGATGTGACCTTTGGTACCCAAGTTCTTGAGGGTCCTGAAAAGTTAGTCATTGGAAACCATGCATATATCTTTTTATCTACTAGTCTTCTAACTCTACACTGTGGTGAGATGTGTCCATGTGATCCAGAGTAAGTACAGATAGCATTCTTATTTACGTTAGGAGCATGAGAATGATATCTATAATGAGCAGAAGTATGATGATTAGCATGATGATGATGATTATGCATAGAGTGCTGTGGAGTGGCATGGTGATATTGTCTATGGTGATGTGGTCTATATGGCATGGCGTTGTGATGTTGTCTATATGGCATGATATTGTGATGTTGTCTATATGGCATGACATGATGATCTTGTCTATATGGCATGACATGATGATCTTGTCTATATGGCATGACATTGTGATGTTGTCTATATGGCATGACATGATGATCTTGTCTATATGGCATGGCATGGTGATGATTTCTATATGTGGAATGATGTTGATTGTGTCTTTGTGCAACATGATGATTGTGTGAAGAATGAGAATTATTCTTACGTGCGCGTGGTTTGTGAAAGTTTGTGTATATGAAAGCATGGTTACGTGTTGCATGTGGATGACGTGGTTGACTAGTATGAGTAGTGTTGTGCCCATGTGATTGGGTTTGAGGTTGAGCAACCTATTTTCCCAATTTGGTTTCTAATCTCTTAGAAACAGCTTGCAGTTCATCAACCTTAATATTTAACCCATATATCTTAGTCATGGAGATCTTGTGTCTACTCTTTTCTTCAGCAAGCATCGTGTTGAGTGTAGTGATTTCTTGTGTTTGTTGCTCAATACGTGCTTCAGCATCATGTAAGCTTAATTTAAGCTTGGATACTTCATCAGTGTCATCAGTGGGTGTCGTGTTTCTAATGTTATCAAGTAATAGAGAAATTCTTTGTATTTCGACTTCAAGACTTTTGATTTTATCCTTGGCATGTTTGTATTTACCAATAACCTTTTTGTGATTATCGAGTAAATCAGTGAAAGCATTGCCAAGTTCATCAAAAGAGAAGTCATCTAAAGTTTCGTTAGATACCTTGTTGGAAGTTGCCATTAGGCACACATTTGTTGTATCTTGAGGAGAGTCCTTTTCTTCCTCGGAGTCACTCGCTTCACTTTCATTCCAAATACTTGTGTTGGCATATTTCTTTGATGAGGACTTCTTGTATGGCTTCTCATAGCGGTTGCTCTTCTTCAAGAATGGACAGTCTTTTCGGACGTGTCCAGTCTTCTTGCAACCATAGCAGGTTGGCTCTTCTTCGCCGTCTTCTTGTGATTCCTTCTTCCTTCGATTGAAGCGAAGGAATTTTCTGAAGTTGCGAACCATGAGAGCTTGGTCTTCATCATCCGAGTTGTCGTCTTTGGTTTCATCGTGATCAGCCCTTCGTCGATGAGCTTTGAGTGCGATCTCCTTAGTTCTCGGAGCAGGCTCTTCCAAGTCCTTGAGGTCAAGCTCGTGAGTCATGAGCTTACCCATCAAGGTCTCCATTGACATGGTTGTGAGATCGTTCCCTTCTATGATGGCTGTCACCTTAGGGTTCCAAATCTTTGGTAGCCCCCTGAGCAGCTTGCAAATCTTCTCGTGGTTTGAGTATTGCTTGCCAAGCGAGGATAGAGGATTGATGATGTCGAGGAATCTTGTGAACATTTGAGTGATCGTCTCATTTGGATTCATCTTGAAAGCCTCGTATTCTTGAGTGAGACGACTTATCTTAGATTCCTTGACTTGTGTGGTTCCTTCATGCGTCACTTCCAGAAGTCTCCATACTTCATGAGCAGTGGTGCATGTAGAGACCATGTTGAACTCATTCCTGTCTATAGCACAGAATAAAGCATTAATAGCTCTAGCGTCTAGACTTGCCTGTTTCTTCTCCTCGACAGAATATTTGTCGTGTGGTTTCTCAATGAGGTTACCATCGACAACTATCCTGGCGGGATTTTTGTAACCGTCAGTGACGACAGTCCACAGGTCAAAGTCTAGAGACTTAAGATAGAAGCTCATCCTTGTTTTCCAATATGTGTAGTTAGTTCCATCAAATAGGGGTGGCCTATGAGTGGACTGACCTTCACCATTATTGGAAATCAAGGATTGTGTGGTTGCCATGGATCAGCTCTTAGGATGTTAGTCCTTGTAAAGAGAACAGAGCTCTGATACCAATTGAAGAACAGTTGGCAACTCTAGAGGGGGATGAATAGAGTTTATATAGAAAATAACCAATTAAAAATTAACTCTTTCACGAATAATAAATAATCAGAGTAAAATGCAGAAAGTAAATGGAGAGCAAAAGAGCATACGCAAACACAGCGATTTTAACCTGGTTTCCCTCGTGGAGGACTAGTCCAGGCCTGAGAACTCTAGCTCAGGATTAAATCCACTATTTGTGAAATAGTAGTTTACAACCCATGCCTTTACTTCAGAAGAGCACGTCAACTTCTAACAGATGATCGCAGTGGCGATTTGCTTGGAATTGTCCAAACGACTTCTTCAACTCTTGCACAAGAATCCTAACTGAGAGATGCTGAGCACTCGAGACTTAGGAGGCTTGTGGCTAGTAGATGGGAAGGGTATGGCTTATTTGAGCTATAAGAGAGAAGAGAAGAGAAGATTGGATGATTTGAAATGAGAGAATTCATGGCCTATTTATAGTGTTTTTGTAGGTAGAATTCGGCCAGAATTCGGGTAGGAAATTTCAAATATTTGGCCGTTGGACAACTAGCAACCAGCTAACCCTAAAATTAGGGATGCTGATTTTTAGGGGACAGAGTTCGGCCCGAACTCTGTGTGGAGGCAGAGTTCGGCCCGAACTCTGTCTCCAGAGCACAGAGCTGGTCTAAGTGGCCAGTGGGCAATTTTCTGGATAGTGGGGTTTGAGGAATATTGGGTAGGCTATAGGTCAAGTCTCAAGAGCTCAGCATGACACAGTTTACATAAGTCTAGACTCAATAAAAGTGTAAAATACAGACTCAAAAACAACTGAGAAACGGAGACTGAGCTGTCGTCTGACTTGAGCTTAATGTAGATGTCGTGTGTCGTATTGAATTATTACAAATATTATTTAGTCAATGTTGTCAATATTTGGTTGACCGTGACTTTGTGTCAACACTTCTATCATATAAATCTGTGACACTTCAATGACACTTTATTGACACTTTAATCTGTGACTATGATATTTTTTAAAAATCTGTGATGTCTATCATAAAAATATATTTTTTTGTTTTATTGTCATATGTTATTATCAGGTATGACTAGACCATCTAGACGATGCGGAAGATTTTATATTAGGTAGTCCCGTCAGCCTCGGGCTGAGGATGGAGATTTCGTACCCTCATCCTCATCTCTGAGTACACTATTGTACCATTCTGTTCCCGGTCCATTACCGGGACAGGGCAGTTCCAACAGGTTGGCGACTCCTCCCTCGTCGTCTAGCCTTCCTGATCTCGCGTACAGCATCCCTGATCCTCCGTCCAGCATTCCTCCTGTCGACGGCTCTATGGGGGGAGCCGACGCCGAGCATATGGAGGACGGCGATCAGACTGATCCTGCCCAGGCAGGAGATGAGAGCGACCCTCCATGCGCTCCCCCGGGCGAGACGCGTTTGGAGATTTGGATGGACGGGCCTACGAAGTAAGTTAATTAATTAATATATATTTCTTAAAGGATTATATGTACATATATATTCATGAAAATTATTATTGTATAGATATCGGCCTTATGTAGTACAGAGACAGCTGGGGGTATTTCTGAGGCAGAACTATGGTGGGCCTTGGATTAACTACTCAGATGCTCCCGCAGATAGGAAGGCCTTTTGGTTCGTCCACTTCAAGGTAAAATATTTGTTTATTTTTAAATTTTAATAATCATTTGTGTATATTATACAACTTTTCTATTTTACTTCTTGTAGAGGACCTATTTCTATCCACCACACCGGGCGACGAAGATCGAGGGCCAATTTTCTGCCGTCGCAGCCAAGCTCATCCGTGATGCGATCCACGACCAGAAGTCTCGTGATCGCTCCGGACAGCCGATCCATGGTTGGATCACGCCAGAGCAGTGGGCTGTGATGAAGGCTACATTCAGCTAGCCCATATACCAGGAGCGGTCTGACAAGGCCAAGGTGGCACGATCGAGCGCCGGTAAGTGGTAGGGGGGCTCCATTCCGATGACGGAGCATTTTCGTCGTCTGGTACATTTTCTATGACGGACATTAATTTATATATAGTTCGATAGAATGTTTAATATTAATAATAGATAATATATTTTAACAGGTAAAAAAAGGTGAGGACCCGAACATGGTGACCGTCTTCCTGGTCACCCATCGGAGGGCTGGGGAGTTCATTGATGAGAGGGAGACGCAGGCATATGTACGTTTTATTATTTATATTAATTTACTATAATTTAGAAAACAGAAAAATAGATATCAATATAGACTTTAGCAAACACTTACACGTTAGCAAACATGTTCTAGGCCGAGTTTGTTCAGCTACAGGAGGAGGCGGCTGCTGCTGCTAGTGCGCCAGCAGAGGGAGGGGCTGGTACTTCCTCCTAGCCGCCTACAGCTCCATCGCCGGACGACCTCTGGATGACCGCCGTTGGCGGTCTTCAGAAGGGTACGTACTATGGTACAGGATCCTACGGCACGTATTTGGCTTCGGAGTCATCCCGGGCCCCCTCTGTCAGTACGCAATCTCCGGCTTCGCAGGCGTCGTCACGAGCTCAGGATATTCGTCGTCAGATCGAGGAGCTGCATCATGAGTTGTAACAGCAGATTTCTGATGCGGTCGAGCGACGATCCGACCCTCCGATCGTCACCGAACGATTTGATGCGGTCGAGTGCAATATACAGGAGCTGATGAGTCTGCAGCAGGCTACAGCAGCCAGTTTTCACACGCTCACCGAGTCTACGTAGCGCACAGAGCGTAGACAGGCCGAGCTGGAGGGATCGTAGAGGAGCATGTCTGCCTCACTCACTCAGGTATCGGCTTCGCTTGAGGCGAGTACTGAGAGGGTGGTGAGTACCCTTGCTGTTTATGGTGAGCGACTGCGAGAGCTGGAGCAGATATGTCCTCCCGGTCCATCGACGGTGCCGACTCCAGACATTGTACTGCCACTTACTGCCCCTACGGTGCAACTCACCCAGGAGCAGTATGACTACATTCTATCCCAAATGCGCGGCAGGGGTCCTCAGTGATCCAGTATATTTTTTTATCATCTTTGTATTTATTGGCCCTATGGGCCCATTGACCGTTCTGCACACTGATTTTCATAATTATTTGACTCTGTTGGACATGTACGTTTGTTGGACATGTATGTTTGTGATATTTAATTTGTTGGTATTTTCATTGCGTACATGTATGATATTTAGTTGTAGACTGTTATTCATCTATTAGTTATAGACTGTTATGATGGAAGACTGTTAATTGTGATAGTATCTGCGACGGGGATGACAAATATACCTACGCTGGGTTATAAGGGATGATCTGATATACAAAGGAGGTACTGCCCAAATTTTAAAAAAATATAATGTGTATTTTTGTGATGATGTGTGTCTGTGTTTACAGTGAATGTGAAATGCAGTGTTCGGAACCATCGACAGTTTCGATTACTGTTGTATGTTTTATATTGGATAGAAAGAGCAACAGTTCAGGGTATACTTCTGAGAACTTCATTTTCACGTCATTCACTTTCTCGGGACGTCGTAAAGGGTCCCGAAAAGGTGAAGGACGTGAAGAGGAAGCTCTGAGAAGTGTACCCTAAAATGTTGCTCTTTCTATCCAAGATAAAACATAGAACAGTAAGCGAAACTGTCGATGGTTCGAATACTGCACTTCACACACACTGTAAACACAGACACACAGCATAACAAAAATACCAATTATTTTTTTTGAATTTTTTATAACATCTGCGACGTATTGCGACGTTCTACGACATTTTGCGACGTCAAGTACACGTCGCTATACGTCGCCAAATAATGACGTAACATCGCTATCCGTCGCTATACTGTTGACGTGTATATGACCACCTGAGAGCCGACGTCGCGAAAGTTGTCGCTAGGCGTCGCTAACATGCTGATGTGGCTGCCATGCCATGTCATCATATGTAAAGTTGACGGCGTCGCTAAGTGGTCGTCCTACGTCGCTATACTGGCGACGTATGATGACGTCGCTATATGTCGCTCATATTAGCGACGTCTAGCGACACTATATGTGACATCGCAAATAGCGACGAATTGCGACAAAATTGTAATCTGCGACAAGCCTATAAGCGACATCCATTTTTCGTCGCTACATACGTTGCTAATAGAAATTAGCGACAGATTTTTCTTTTTTAGCGACGTACTCTGACGTCGCTATAAGGGGTTATTTTAGTAGTGATGCATATCGATCCTGGGTCGTCTGCAAGCGTTATTTCCTACCGCTTATTGCATATTCTGGGGTTTTTGGTGCATTGGTTGTCTCCAACCCAAACCATGATCAGTGGTTTCAATAATGGCAAAAGCTGTCCAGAGAGGAAGATCCGTCTGAAATCTATATTGGCAATCTGAAGACGGAGGCAACCTGCTATGTCATTGATGTTGACTCTTGCTATAATGTCCTCTTGGGGACTCCGTGGATACATGAGCATATGATCATACCATCAACCCTATACCAATGCTTCAAGTATGTCAATAATGACGATGTAGTAAAGACTGAGTTCACAGATATCGATCCCTTCAAAGGGGTCGATGTCTACTATACGTAATCTCGTCTATTCCGGAAGAACCATCCAAAGGACTCAGGTGAGGACGTTGATGATGGGCGGAAGCTCAGACTTCCTCTGAAGGGCCTATCAAAGTGAAGCTAAAAGAACGTCCCATGGCACTAACGGCCAAGCTCCCAGCAAAGGCTCCATCTCCGTTAGTGGTTCGATTGAAAAGGAAGCCGCTAATAATACTACATTCCTCGGCCAAACCACTTATAGTAAAGCTGCACAGTCCGTTATTCCCTCGTCAGTCCCACCAGCCATGAAAGATGGGGCTAGCAATTTGAAAAATATGGTTGTACCGCATTTTCCTGCCTCTGACAATGTAATCTCGGAGGACAATTTATCCTACTTTATCAATAAAGGGATGTCTCTAGATTAGTTTTCTTCTCTCACTGCATATTCATCTGAGCAAGACCTAAGGCTGTCGCTATAAACACAAATCGCGTCCGCCTACTCTGTGAACCTAGTTCTCCCGATACGCGATGTATATTTCATAGTACCAGCCAGAAAGAAGGGAGAACAGCCCATTACCTTTGACCAAGTAGAAGGTTTTCGAACCCATATTTCTCGTGAGTTAGAACGTGAAATTGGTACGGTACAGGTTCACCACTACACTCCTCAAGCACGACGTATCATCCAGAAGGGGTATGACTTGAACAACAATATGGGCCTTAACTATAGTAAAGGTCGACACTTGCCAATCGAGATCAATGTCTCCAAGGGCGAATCTGATCAATATTACCACAAGACTCGTTGTCGTGTAGGATATGTCTTATACAAGCCTTCTGAAATTCTACAATCTAAGGAGGAAACATACTCGTATTCTTCAGACTCTTCCTATGAATCTGACGTCAGCATTGGGGAAGTATTCCGAAAAATGTTATCAGTAAATATGATGTCCGTAGACCATGTCGAGGAAGATGATGACCAGTTCTTTGAGCCTTTGAAAATTGAACCTTTGGCTCAACAACTTGATTCTAAGTGGGAGAAACGCTTCAAATTGCGCGAGCCTCCTACCGAAGATTAGGTCGTATAGGTCAATCTGGGAGATGACTCTTCTCCTAAGCCAATCTTTATTAGCAAAAGCTTAAAGGGGGAATATTGTGAATCTCTCGTCGAGCTCGTGAAAGAATATATAGATGTCTTCGCCTAAAGTTATGAGGATATATTTGGGCTAGATCCAAACATCATCGTGCATAAATTAAATATTTTACCCAATGCTAAGACAATAAAGCAGCAGCAACAGTTGTCCCAATATTATGGATGCCATTGAGAAGGAGGTGGATAAGCTGATAGCAAGTGGCTTCATCCGCGAGGAACAACATCCATATTGGGTAGCCAATATTGTCCTAGTTACCAAGAAAAATGGAAAGATCCATGTTTGTGTAGACTTCCGTGATCTGAACATCGCCTGTCCGAAAGATGAGTTTCTATTACCAATCTATGATGTGATAGTAGACAATACCTGTGGGTTCGAGCGTATGTCGTTCATGATGGCTACTCAGGATACAACCAAATTAAGATATCCCAATAAGACGAGAAACACACGTTGTTCCGAACTCCAATCGGTATATTTTGGTATACTGTGATGCCTTTTGGTTTGAAGAATGCAGGTGCTATATACTAGAGAGCTATGAGAACTATATTCCGTAAACACTTGCATAAGACAATCGAATGTTATGTTGATGACATTGCTGTCAAAAGTCATGTCTGTGGTGATCACCTTCATGACTTAAGAACTTTGTTCGACCCGATAAGGGCACATCAGTTGAAGATGAACCCGGCTAAGTCTTTCCTGGGGTTATCCAGTGGCAAGTTCCTAGAATTTATCATCACTTCAAAGGGGATCCATGTCGATCCCAAGAAGAAAAAAGCTATCATTGAGATACAACCCCCAAAGAGCCTTCGTGAACTCTGCGATCTACAAGGGGGCATAGAGTACATTCGAAGATTTATCTCTAACCTCTCGGTTCGATGTAAACCCTTCACCGAACTAGTTAAGAAAGGAGTATCTTACGTCTGGACCAAAAAATGTCAACGAGCCTTCGAGGACATTAAAGGGTATATCATGAACCCTCCAATTTTGGTAGCCCCAATCATGGGTAAAACCTTCATACTTTACGTCTGAGCCATGAACTATTCCTTCAGTGCTTTGTTAGCCCACAATAGTAATACAGGCTACGAACAAGCTATCTACTACCTCAGTCGGCAGCTGATTGGAGCTGAACATAAATATACACCTGTAGAGAAGGAGTGTCTTGCCCTGGTTTTTGCCATTCATAAAACTCGTCATAACATAGTAGGACAGACAATTCACGTCATCTCTAGGGTCAACCCCCTCAGGTTCCTTATGACCAAACCTGGAGCACTAAATTCATGCCTCGCTACGTGGGAAATACTATTGTCACCTTATGATATGGTGTTTGTTCCACAAAACGCAATCAAAGGCCAAGCGCTAGCTGACTTCTTAGTTGCTCATCTGGTGGCTGAAAACTTAAAGCTTTATGAAGACATCCCGGACGAGGTAACAGAGGCCCATATCACGACAGAAGAGCCAGTTTAGTAATTGTTCTTTGATGATGCTTCAAGGACAGGTCCGAAAGGCAACATCGTGGCAATAGTGGGGGTAGTATTAATCTCTTCTGATGATCTAGTCATCCAACAATCATATTCACTCTCGGAGCCATGTTTCAATAATATGGCTTAGTACAATGCTCTCATTATAGGGCTCCGGCTAGCCAAAAAGTTAGCGGTCGATTTCCTGGAAGCCTACATCGCCTTTCAGCTGATAGTCAACCTGGTTCAAGGGCAATACGAGGTCGACATGAAAACCTAATCCCGTATCATCAAGCACGATCTCGGTGATATCTACCTTTACAGGATTCTTTATAAAGCATATCCCAAGGTTACAAAACCTGGAAGCGGATGCACTGGCTGGTCTTGTAGCCTCACTAGCAGCATCCGTCAGAACTCAACAAATAATCACAGTAATTGGTCAAGAGCTGGTATGCCCTTGGAATAACTTATGTATGCAAGCCTTCTATTCTGCGAATGCAGATGAGGATGTCTGAGATTAGCAGTCCCCTTTCTAGATTTTACGGTCTACGGAATCCTACCGGACAACGTCAAGGAAGCAGCCTCCATTAGAATATGCTCTTTGCGGTTCTACTGTGACGTTCAAACTAAAACGTCGTATCATCGTTCCTTCGACGGACTCTTACTTCGGTGTTTATTGGGTACAAAAGCCAAGAAAGAACATTATGAAGCTCTCGATGGCACTTGCGGGGCCCACCAACCAGGTCCTAAACTTCATGATCGATCAGACGCATAGGCTATTACTGGCCTACGATGATAGCAGATGTACTGGCATACGCTAAAAAATATCGAATGTACCGAATCCATGCGGATTTCATCCACCAGCCATCGGAGTTCTTACACCCAACAGTTGCATCTTGGCCTTCCAAAGCGTAGGAAACGAATATCATCGGTACGATCTTCCCACCCTCGTCAAAAGGTCACCGATTCATCTTGGCTATAACCGACTACTTTTCCAAATGGATGGAAGCGGTACCGCTCGTCGATGTAAAAACCTCGGACGTGATCAAGTTTTTGAAGCATCACATCATCTACCGGATCGGGTTGCCACAGAGGATCATCCACGATAATGGCCCACAATTTGTTAGTAGCACCTTCCATCGTTTCTGTGACCAAAATCGAATCAAGAGTATAGCCTCAACTGCAAATAACCCGGTGGCGAACGTGTTGGCCGTGGCTTTCAAAAAAATGATTATCAAACTCCACAAGAAGGTCGTGTCTTCTAACAAGCACGATTGGAATGAGAAGCTTGGTGAATGCCTTTGGGCTTATCAAACCACAGTCCGGACACCGACTGGCAGTACGCCATTTTTCTTGGTATACGAAAGTAAAGCTGTACTACCTTTAGAACTCCAAATCCCCTCTCTACGAGTGGCTCTTAATAGCCATATGACTAATGAAGATAATCACCATCTACGACTACAAGAATTGGAAGCATTAGACGAAAAACACCTCGTAGCTCAGCAGCGTATTGAACTATACCAAGCACGAATCTCGGAAACTTTCAACAAGAAGGTCAAAGAAAGGTCATTCTCGGTTGGCGATATTGTCTTATTAGTTAGAAGACAGATGATCATGACCCACAAGACGACTAAAAAGTTTTAACCTAAATAGGAAGGGTCGTTTGTCATAGAAACGGTTTATTCTAACGGGGCATGCAAGCTAAACCCAACGGGGATTTGGTCATGATGCCTATCAATGGCAAGTTCCTCAAGAAGTATTATGTTTTAGAAAAGGTCGGAATGAAAAGCATCTCCAGGTGTAACCTTTGTTCCTATATCCTAATCCTATTTTGAATGCCTACCACGTCCATAATACCTCTGAATATGCATTCTTGACCTTTTTTCCCAACATGTCCATATTAGCTATCACTACAAAAATACAGGGTTTTGGCAACGGATTTTTAGCGACAGAACTTTTCGTCGCTGATAGCGACAAAAGAGCGACGGATAGTTGACAAAATACCGTCAGTTATGAACATAAAAAGTTGATCATTTCTCATTGCAAAAAGTTATCGAAAGAAGTAGCTTGTTCGTCGGTAAATTAGCAACGAACAAGCAGGTCGTCGCTACTCCATCGCAAATCTGTTAGTATTTGGCGGGGAATACACGGGAAAGTGGCGCCAAACTTAGTGACAACCTCACGACAGAATAATTTTACATCGCTAAATGAGAGCCATCGCAAAGTGGCCGCTAAGTTGTCGATAATTTGTCTAGACATTCGCGTTTAGCTTAGGCGACTTATTAGCGGCGAATTTGTCATTGCTAATTGACGACTACCTAGCGATGAATTTTTTTGCCGCCAGTCCGTTGCTAATATACTGTGCCCTACCTCAAATAATTCGAATCAATCGGGACATTTCTTACTTCCCCTAAACTCTCTCTCCCCTCTCTCTTGTGCGCCCTCCACCGTCCGACCCCCGCAGTCCGACCCCCGCCGTCCTTCCCCGGCCATTCGACCCCCGCCATCCGATGCCTGCTGTGCGATGCGCTCCCTGCCGTCCGACACCTACCGTCTGACATGCCCCCCGCTGTCAGACGCCGTCCGACGTGCCCCCCTCGATCTCTCTCAGGTGCTCTCTCTCTTGCTCTCCTTCTCTTTATATACATTAGGGTTTATATAGTCGAGGTCAGGTTCTTGGTCGGGGTCGGGTTTGTGTGTGCTTTAATTGGATTAGGGTTAGGGTCGGTATTGATATCGGAATCGGTATGTCGGACAATTCCTATGAGTATCGGGGTCGGGGTCGGGTTTGGGTGTGCTTTAATTGGGTTAGGGTTAGGGTCGCTATCGGTATCGAAATCGGTATATCGGACTATTCCTATGAGTATCGGGGTCGGGTTTGGGTGTGCTTTAATTGGGTTAGAGTTAGGGTTAGGGTCGGTATCGGTATCGAAATTGGTATATCGAACTATTCCTTTAATTATTGGGGGTGAAACATACGTATCCATCTAAGTATATATGTATCTATATTTATATTTTGATACTAATTGGAAGTATCATAATACCTAGAGTATATAGAGTGAGTATCCTAGAAGGATATAAGATATCTTAGTACTAGCTAGGTAAGTGCTAGCTTGGACACTCCAAGGTCAAGTTTTCCTTGTGGGCTCACAAGGAACACATGACGACAGAAATGTCATTATCTCTTCTGTTAAGTGCCCGTGTTAGCCTGAAATCAAGTGCACATGTGAGCCCTTCTCTGGAAATTAAATTTACTTATGCCAAGTCTTTTGGGCCTATCAGAGTTATAGATTTTTTCTGAAATATAGTATAATGCTAATTGCCTCTAAAGGCTTGCATAAGTAAGAGTGTATAGAGTGAGTATCCTAATAGTATATCGTGGTACCTAGAGTGTATAGAGTGAGCATCCTAGTAGTATATAAGATATTTTAAAATTTTGGTAATTGTTAAGGTAAGTTTGGGGTTTAATTGAAAGTAGAGTGTATCCTCCCTACTCCCCTTCTTCTCATTCGGGTCATGTGGCCTCCTATTCTGCATCATATGATATCCACCTCAACCAAAGCCTAGAGAAGAGTATGAAAATATTAATATTAACCGAGGTTCATAATATAGGTATCAGAATCGGTGTCATTTACGATTGATATACCATGAATCTCATGGTTTCCTCTACCAGAGCAAATTGTAAAACCAAACGTGAAGTTAAGCTTCATATTGAAAACATCAGAAGTAAAATGTTTTCGATAGGTGGTAGGGCGAGCCAGAATCCTATGATCGGATCACATAACTAATCAAAGAGGTGTTACCGAAGGAATCAAAAGTGCTTCCAAAAAACTTCTACAAGTCAAAGATGATGGTCTGACAGCTAGGACTGGGCACAAAAAGATAGATTGTTGTCGCAACGGATGCATGCTGTACTACAAGGACAACGAAGACATAAAAAGATGCAGTTTTTGTAATGCGGATCGCTACAAGCCAGTTAGGGGAAAAGGAAAGTCAACTAGAAAATGACGTACTTACAAGTATAAACATCACTTGTCGATCATGAAGCACTTGTCGAGGATGTATATGTCTCTGAGCACAGCAGAACACATGACGTGGCACAACTAGGAACGCACAAAAGATGATGGAGAATTGTCACATCCTTCGGATGGAGAGGCGTAAAAGCATTTTCATTTGTGTCATCCAAATTTTGCTGCAGAGATTAGAAATGTACGTTTGGTGCTATGTTCTGATGGCTTCGCCCCTTTCGGGCAGTCGGGATCTCAATACTCCTGCTGGCCGATCATTCTCACCCTTACAATCTGCCACCATGGATGTGTGTGAAGACTCCTTATATGTTCTTGACAGCTATCATACCATGTCCCAAAAATCTGACGAAGAACATCGATATATATTTACAGCCATTGGTGGATGAGCTGAAACAGTTGTTGGAGATCGACGTCACGATCTATGATATTTCCAGGAAACAGAACTTTCAGATGGGAGCTTCATTGATGTGGACAATCAATGATTTTCCAGCATACAGTATGCTATCAGGATGGAGTATGCACGGCACTATGTCTTGTCCGATATCTATGGAAAAGAGTAAGGCATTTCCCTTAAGCATGGAGGAAAAACTTCTTTCTTTGACTGTCACCATCAATTTTTGCCCGCGACTCATCCTTGGAGAACAAACAAGGACGCGTTCAGAGCTAGAAAGCAAGAATTTTCTCATCCGCTTGGGATACGATATCTGGAAAGATGTAAAAGATTTTTCCACCGTAATGGAAGATCCAATATCAAACAATCGTGTCGAAGGGTTCGGACACAGCCATAACTGGACCAAGTGGAGTATCTTCTAGTACTTGCCTTATTGGAAAGATAATCTTATAAGGCATAATCATGATGTCATGCATATCGAAGACAATGTGTTCGATAATGTCTTCAATACCATTATGGATATTAAAGAAAAGATGAAGAACAATCCAAAAGTAAGACAGGACATAGCCGAGATATACAAGCGTCCTCATCTAAACATGATACAAAAGGGAGCTGGTGGACAACTAACTAAGCCGATAATGCGATACACATTGAGCAAGGAAGATAGATTAATAATATGCAAGTATGTCACGACCCGCACCCGCTTTTCAGACGCGAGAGCGTGAGCAAGCTAGCTACGCAACAAGCGGACTCCAACCCGACTCGAATACGTAAATGCTGTCACGGCTATGGTAAACTGCCAAATCATGGCAAAACAAATCTATATCTCAAATCCACAATAGGTGTACGAAACTTGAATGAACACTAT
>JANAVB010011397.1:26656810-26749310 GCA_029216955.1 Iris pallida | reverse complement strand
GGGACTTCAAAGAGAGGTTGACTGTAACTTTCTGTCATAGTTTCGCAAATACATAAGTAAATAAGATAATATGTTATACGGATACCATTAAAATATATGCAACTAAAACATTTAAATACTCAATATGTGTTTAGAGGTTTTATTGCCTGACCAACCCTCACAAATGAGAGCCTTCGTTATTTGGCATTGGGACCGATTAAGAAAGCAAAGACTTGGCCAGGCAATGTCGTTAACGGCTTCAAGTTTAAGGCAACTCAGAATTCTATAAATGCCGAATTTCACAATGACGGCTTCAGTACAAAGAATTCTGGTGTTTGTATAACAGGCACCATCTATGATGACGAGCCGGACTTTGACTATTATTGAGTACTTCGAGATATTATAGATTTATAATATCTTGCCCCATATCATATGCATATTGTGATGTTTAAATGTGAGTAGTTCGATACGACACCAAATACCGGATGGAGAATATATAAACAATTTGGATTCATCGATATAAATCATCGCAGGAGATATAGAGGGTCCGACACATTTGTGATAGCAAGTTCGTATGTTCAAGTCTACTATACAAGCTACCCAATGCGTCGTAGAGATCGATTTGACTGGTGGGCAGTATGTAAGATTAAAGATAGAAATACATTCAACGTTTGAGACCCAGCATACCAAGAGGACCAGGTCGAAAAGCCCCAATACTTGGGACAACAGTCAGATACCATGGATGTTGATGATATTATTGAAGAAAATAAAGGAGAGGAAGAGGTTGATACACAAGACTTAGCCGTCAACCAGGGGAGAATGAGGCGTCTTGTCCCAAGTATTGAGGTTGAAAAAGAAGAAGAAGAAGAAGAAGAAGAAGAAGAAGAAGAAGAAGAAGAAGAAGAACTTGATGAGGATGAGGATACATATGAAGTCGAGGATGAGGATGAGGATAAGGATGAGGACGAAGACGAGGATGAGGACGAAGACGATGACGATAATTAGATTAAATACCGGTATATAAAACCAGTACTTCCAACTAACTTAGTAAATTTACTGTAGTCTACTTATTTCAGTTTACACTTCTACATTCTTATTTCAGTTCATGCTTTTGTTGATCAATTCATCTACTTATTGTATGGTTTTCTTTTTGCAGATGGCACTCCTAGTCTTGTTTTGCGTCGCGGCCGCACTCCTCATCCTACTGGTAGTATGTTTTAGTTTAGTCTTCTATTTATTTATACTTTTGTATTGTTAATTATGTTTATGTGTTCTATTTACAGGTCATGGCTACTGGCGAGATCGTGGTAGGGTAGTCATGTTCGTGGTGGAGGTGGTCGTGGTCGTATTATGTCCTGGGATGCGACCCCATCTACCGAGCCCGACCCAGAGAGTACCCCGGGCATCTCCTCATCCCACCGTCGATCTACCCAGCTAGGCATCTCCGACTTGCCATCGCCATCTATTAGTACGTTGATGCCTGTGACTCCAGATGTTGCCGACCCATCGTCCGTTCCGCCAGCGGATCATGCAGTTACTGTACGGTGGGCCCCGGAGTAACCACGGGCAGTTCCACCCGGTTACAGGTGAGTACATTCGCGGACCCGTAGATCCTCCGACGGCACCAGAGAGACCGGCAGGGGAGTTCAGACGGGAGTTATGGCCCGCGGGTGAGCTGTAAGCAAATTAGTATTTTGTAAGTTAATTTATTAAATTTATTTCATTTATTCAAGTAAATAATCCAGTCGTTGCTTATTTGTATATTTTTGTGTGGGATGCTACCAGGGAGCTAGGGCTCATTATTAAGCAAAACTTCTACGGCCCCTACCTCAATTTTAGTAAGGTACTCCTGGAGTCGCAGTACATCTGGCTCAACCAGATGAGGGTATATATATATATATATATATATATATATATATATATATATATATATATATATATATATATATATTATGGTAACTTAATTATTATGATATATTATGATAACTTAATTATTAATTATTCTTTAATCTGCCATTTTTTACTTACTTGATATTAGAATTTGTATGTCATTTGACGTTCTGGTGGGCCCCCCATCGCGAGGCAGAGATCATCAAGACCTACAAAAAAGTCGTCGGAAAGAAGCTCCGGGACGTGAAGGATGACATCCGTAGATGGAAGAAGAGTTGGCTCCTGGACGAGTTCTATGAGTAGATGATAGAAAAGATGGATACTCCTGCGTTCAAGGAGAAATCGGTGAAGGCAAAGGCAAATCAACCAGCCGCGAGTCTGCATACGGGGGGATCGAGGACCTACGCAGCGACGCTTGGAGATCTGGTGAGATACCAAAAATACTTTAATTTTACACTACCTATTCAGTACTATTAATCTACGAAGTAAATTATATTCTATGAATGTTTCGTACGCAGGCCACAAAGGCGGCAAAGGAGGGAAAAGATCCACGTTCAGTCACCTTGTGTCATGTATTCGAGCGTCCGCACAAGAGGAAGGACGGTACTTTCGTCAACGAAAGGGCCGAGCAGACTCATGTAAGTATTTAAGTTTATGAGATTTATGTTAGAATTGTAAGTATTTTAGTTTATAATTTTTGTAACAATAGTTTGAGGCCTTAGGATTTAGATTATAACTTAGGAAAACTTATAGTAAACTAAACACATTCATTGGATAGGCTAAGTATCGTGAGGCAATTAGGACGGTTCAGCCCCCACTGTCGAGGGTATCGGCAAATCGACGCCCGCCCAGACGTCCTCTTCCATGACCGCTCGCTTTGACGACATTTCGGAGAAGCCGCCGACGGAATAAGCAAAGGCGGGCACGTCTACGGCACCGGCTCTTGTTGCAGTCGTAGATGCCTTCAAGACTTCCACTACCGCCGCCTCCTACTCCTGCGACTCCGGTCGACGAGGATGTCAGGACACAGCTTAGGACTCTAACCACAGGTGTGACGTCCATGTAGGAGCAAATGACCCGAATTGTATCGTAGTTATAGGGTTCTTCTACTGCTCCGGGTCCTTCTGCTCCGGCTCCTGGTCCTACTGCTCCTGCTCTTGGTCCTTCTTTCGCCAGTCGTGCTTCTTTTGATCTGGCTACCACTTTTATACCGGCTTCGTCTATGATTCACCTTCTTGACATGATGTCGCCGGCAGAGCTACGTTGAGTTCCACATCACATATTTGATGGCCTGCCTGATCACGTCGTTGAGGGGTATCTTCGTAAAGCGCAACTGGCACCACCAGACAATCAAGATAACATTTGATTTTTTTGTATTGGGATATTGAAATTTTGGATAATTTGGAGTTGTTGTGGGGGTATGATTGTGTGAAAAATATTGTGTGATTGGTGTGATAATTTTGAGTTGTTTTGGATATTTTATTGTGGAAAATATTGGATATTGTGTGATATTGTGAATGATATTATGGAAAATATTGGATATTCTGTGATAGTGGGAATGATATTGCGGAAATTGGATTGTGTGAAATTGTGAATGGCTAATTGTGTGAATAGGGAATGCTGCGATTTCAGGATTGTTTTTTGAAAAAAAAAATTTGTTAGCGACAGATATTCCGTCGCTAAGGATCTGGAAGTTTTTTCATTTTCAGTTAGCAACGGTAGGCGACCACACAGCGATGTAAGTTCTGTCGCTAAGGTTCTGGAAATTTTCTTTTATTCAATTAGCGACGAATGGCGACGGAGAAGCGACTCACATTTTGTCGCTAAGCTTCTGGAAATTTTTTGGTTGATCAGTTACCGACGGATAGCGACAGATTGGCGACAGGTTGGCGACCAGTTTGCGTATAAGAAATTCTCTGATATACATATACCGACGATTTATCGAATTAAATATCCGTCGCCAATTAGTCGCTACCGTCAAAATTGAGTATCACAAATTCTCTGATACGTATATATCGACGTATTGCCGACGAAAAAATCTATTGTATTTTGGTATCAGAAAGTTTCTGATACCCAAGTTTTGACAGTAATGCGTCGATAGGTCGTCGTTAAGTCACCGGAATAGAACGTCGTGCATCAGTCGCTAAGCTGTCGAAATTTTCCACCGCTATCGCTTCGTCGCTTGACCTCACATTTTAGTCAACGCTTCGACCATGTTTTGACTACATAGTGACGGATGCTTTTAGCGACAAGGTGGATACCGACGGACCATTTCGGCCGAAATGTAGTCGCTAATCCGTCGCTAATACAAATTGGCAACGGATTAGCAACGGATTTGTCCGTCAAAAAATGATTGTTTTAATAGTGTTTGTTGATAAAATTGCCATTCTCAAACTTACCGTATTCACATTGGTAAGTCCACAAAAAGGATTCCTAATAAAAAAACATGTCCATATCACCTCTGAATTGTTCTCACATTTTCTTACCATGTTCTATCTAAAACCTCTGAGTAAGTTACCGATCTGGAATCCTATGTTTGTCATGTCCAAAATTACCTCTGAACAAACATTTTCTATCCTTCAAGAAATTATCCCAAAGTGATATCCATAGTTGTCACACCCCACTCCCAAATATATGGGATTTGGGCGTAACCTGGCCAGCTGATACAACCGAAAATGAGCTGCCCAATTTAATAGACTCACTTAGGTGTACTACGCTGTAAAAGTAACTAACCAACACATACAAGCATCTAATCTCATCCATAGAAGTAAAAATCCAAATACAACTGAATGGAAATATAAGTCTGGTGGAAACAATCCCACAGTACATCAGAATAAAAATACAAGAAATGGAAGATAACTAGCCAAGAGCAACCGCTAACTAGATATTGAAGCTCTTAACCCAAGTAGCAGCATACCCTGAATCAAGGGAACTCCTCAGGGAGCACCTCGAAGTCCTCTGCAACATATTCTGCCTCAGCTCTGGAACCGTATATTGTCTAGTACAGAAGCTCGTCGGGATCTGAAAATGAACCAGGTCCTCATGGGACATAGCAAGATACAAATAGGAACATGCCGGAAAGTAAATACTGATATAACTTATAAGGGTTTGCTAACCAATCTAAGTGAGTGCATGTGAAAACAACTTTGGAACGTATGGGTGGGTAGATAAGGAAATGGCATCAAGTCACGAGCCGATGACGGATCACGAGCCAATGTAAACATACAAGCACTCGTATACTTCCCGATCATACCTAGAGCGCAGCTAGTGGCCATTGTCGGATGTTTCCCCTAGTGTATGTATGGCCCATAACCAGGTATCTATGCCCATAACCGGGTTCCACCAGAGGCTAGAATAATGTAATTGTCTGTCCTATACGCCTACTGGTTGTCTTCCCCGCCCAGAAATGCACAAGTCGCCTCCACGACCCGAACATCAACTCTCAATGAAAAGTCATCTATCTAGAACCATCACTACTCTATATGTGCCGCAACACATGCCACTCACACTGATGGCCAGTCGAGAGCGTCAGCACGTGCCATGACTTGATCTCACTCGGTGCCGTATCGTAACATGTGTCATGGTCCAGGGAGTTATAATAACAACTCCGCAACTGAGGGTACGTCGTCTAGAGCTAAGTCAAGTAGGTAACTCTAAGTGTCAATGCCATCATCGACTACGCCCGAGACAATTCCCGGACTCAACTAACTAAGTCTACACTAACAAGAGCATAATGAAGTATATGTAAAAGCAGTAATACGAGGCAAGGTATACTTGCCTTCAACTCTGTAGTGCACAACCAATGCTCCGATCCCTTATGTCTCGATCACGTCGTCAGAGAGACCTACAAATACACAACCAAAGCTTACGATACGCTAAACGAACATTCTTGCTTACACATCTATCCACACACAATGTTGCGTATACGTATATATTTACACTAAGTTACGTATATGCAAGGGAATATACATACAAGTTTTATGTGAAATATTTTTATATAAGAATATATATACACAAGTTGAATATATATATTACGAATATACATAGGCAATACTCGTAAAGGGAATTATAAAATGTATATATATACATATATGTATAAAGGAAATATACATACTTATACACATAAGGAGAAAACATATATATATATATATATATATATATATATATATATATATATATATATATATATATATATATATATATATATATATATATATATATATATATATATAATTATATATATAATTATATATTATATATATATTATATATAATATATATATATTTTATATATATATAATATTTAATATATATATATATATATTTTTAAATATATATATATATTAAATATTACATATATATAATATATATATTATATATATTATATATATATATATATATATATATATATATATATATATATATATATATATATATATGAGAACACATAAAAGTATATACATACGGAAAGTATATATATATGTACATGAATATATCCGAGAACACATAAAAGTATATATATATATATATAATATATATATATATATATATATATATATATATATATATATATATATATATATATATATATATATATATATATTTATATATATATATATATATATATATATATATATATATATATATATATATATTTCTACATTTATACAAGAGTATATGGAATCATATCTACATATATATGTGATTATATACAAATGTACATTAACCATAAGAAGAATGTGTACATTGCTAATCCCATATGAATACAAGAGTATATGGAATCATATCTACATATATATGTGATTATATACAAATGTACATTAACCATAAGAAGAATGTGTACATTGCTAATCCCATATGAAATGTTTACTGTCAAGTGAAGACACCTAACAAATACACCATGAATCATAACTCAAAACCATCTAAAAAATATCAATATTTATATATAAGAGAACATGGAGGAAGGGGGAGGAGTGTACCTCCGTCATGCTTGTTCACGACGGTGAAGAAGCTGGAGGTTGGCGTAGCCAACGTCGGCGCATGATGGCCCTGGGAACACACGACAACAGCTAGTAGCAGCCGCTGCAGTCCTGGCGACGAAGGGGAGCTCCGACCTGGATCGCTAGGGCGAGGGGGGAGGCGGCGGCCGGCTGTGTGGCGGCGGCCTGGAACGCAGCAGTAGGTGTTGTAGAAACTCAAAAAAAGGAGGAAAAATGAGGAAAATGATGGTGGGGGTGTCGGCTAGGCTATGGGAGGAGCTGTGATGATGGAGAGGATGGTGGAGATGATGATGAGGATGATGGAGATGATGATGAAGAAGAAGATGATAGTGAGGGTGTCGGCTAGGCCATGGAGGCTATCGTGAGAAAAGAGAAGGATGATGGAGATGATGATGATGAAGAAGAAGAAGAAGAAGAAGACGGGGGGCTGCTGTCGGCTAGCTATGGAGAGGGTTGTGAAGTGAAGAGGGAAGAAATAGAGATGATGAGGAAGAAGATGGGGGTGATGAATAAGATGATGATGGTGGAGTTTAAGGTTAGGGGCTAGTGGTGGTCGTCTGAAACTTGGAAGGATAAGGAGAGGAGGAGAATATGATGAAGTTTTAAATGAGAAGGGGGTGTGGTCGGCTGAATAGAGAAGGAGGAGAGAGTGTGTGTAAGAGTTGTAAGCTTTACAAGAAGCAAGTGGGTGTTGTTGGGTTGTGAATGGACAATGGGGGTTTGAGTGTGTGATAACAATTTTTCCCTAGGATATTTGTGCATGTCCAAAAGAGGCTAATTGGCATGAAGGGGGTTTGAATGGATTTAATTAGGGGACCTCTCCCTAAATTAGGATTAGGAGTTGGTCATTTGGGATTAGGGTGAATAGTATTGGGTGTTTGGTGTTTTGTAGGGATGCAATGGTGTTGTGTATGTAGGTGTTGATAAGAGGGATGACATGGTGCTTGGTTGTTGAGTCTAATTGAAGTCGGTCGGGTCACAATTGATCTTAGTGCAATAAATGGCTTAATTTAGTCATTTATAATCACGAAAAAATAAGTAGCATGCGGGAACTCAAATGAATGGGACACAAGTGGCATGTGTGTAGTAGGCTCAATGTGTGTCATGTCCATATTTTGGGTTGACAAGTTTGGGTCGAAGTGGTATCCCCAATTCGAGTCAAAAATAAATGTGACTCTGTGAGGTGAATCAAGATTGGGTCTTATGTCAGAAAAGTTGTGTGACAAAAAATGACTAGTCTTGTGCTTCTAATTTGAAAGTCACGGTAACGTGTATATGATAATCAAAAATAAAAATGGGAAATCATTAATAACTTAGAAATTCAAATATAATCATATTAAATAACTAATTAATCTAGATAATTCTAATTAAATTTTTCAGAGGGCTTACAATAGTATAAAAGGAGGCAAGTCCACAAAGTCCGCAATCACAAGAAATTCACATAGAGCCAATAAAAGGAGATTAGATTTTCATTGATATTCATGATTACATATGATGAAAATAAACTACATGTGATGGAAATCTATTACATGGAGGATCTCTACGGAAGACTCAGGCCCACTTCTCTCTCATTGTAGAGAGTAGTGATGTGACAAATGCCCTCATTGTAGAGGGCAGTGATGTAACAAATGCCCCGCTACAGAGGGCAGTAATGTCACAAAAATCTCCAGCACTGGGCCAATATCAATTTTTTAAAACAAGCAGGAAGGCCGTCTCGAGTATGTAGGATGGTCGCCGTGCCCATGCGGAGAAACTGATGGAAGACAGGATGCCAACCTGGACAATCGATCTTAACCCTGTAGAACCAATACTATATCAGTGGATAATACGTCTCGTCTCGGGAATTAAGACAACTAGCAAGTTGTATGAACGGAGATCACTCTGCTTGGCCTCATAACAAAATCCCGTATCAGATCGGTTGTCTCTTTGAATCAACTGACTTAAGATGTCCTTCCACGCTCCCTCTAAGTAGGCACAAGTCGAGATGCGATCTACACAAAAGATAAAACAAAAGAATAAGTCCTTTTGACATGTTGAAAGTTACCCTGCGCACTCGATAGTAAGCAAAAAATGCAGGAGCGCGCCCATTGGAACAGAGCACACAGGCGCACAACAGAAGTTTTGTCATACAACATGTCTGTTGGACTACGCACACGTGTTCCAACACATGCTTGAAACTCAAATGCCAGAAACTTGGCACGTACACATGAATTATAGGTGAAAGTGTGTGTGGTGACCGCTTTGACAGTGCTTACGTTCATTACGGCGCGTGACAGAGGTTAAAACACATATCATAGTGACAAATGCTCCAATATGTCAGTGTTTATGTCTTCGGAGAGAAGTAAAGTTTTTCCCCTCTCCCCATAGAAGATCACTTACCATCAACTGAAAAGTGCTTCACGTCCACGCTAAATGGTATCACGGTGAGAGCTTCGGGTGGCATGCCGACGGAGGCATCGGGCGGCTTCGCCTTGAGTTCATTCTTCCCTCCAATGAACAAAAGAGTCAAAGAAGCCTTGACGTCGATCATGAAGAGAGGGAAGGAAAAAGAAACGAACAGAAAGACTCCCTCCAAGAGCCCTATTTATAGGCTCGAACCTGCACTTAATTCAAACGAACTTGGCATTAATGGCGATGAACCTGACGCGTCGATCCTCGCGACGAATGAGTTTCTAAGGATTCATCTCAACGCCTATTTATAGGCCTCGAATGACGTGTATTCTGATTAGAAAGGAAAATGAATAGTTATCTACTCAGGGTAGGACTGAATTAACCGCTCTCATCCAGAAAAAGATCGTGCTGATCTCATGTCGGTGTGTGCCCCGCTCTTGTTCAAGTGTTTCTAAATTTACTCAAAAGTTAGACAACTTTGAAGGAAATCTTGTAGGTGTATGGGTTATATGCCTCAGTAAAAAGGAAGTGACCTATGCCTCACTTAAAGCATCGAGCCACTCACATAGGCGTCGAGTTGTCCATGCTCCATCCCTAGCAAACGTGATGGTCATGCCCCATCTAGGCGACATTCAGAGACGCCTCGATCTTTGTATGAAGGAAAGCTGAGGGCTCAAAAACCAAAGTCATAATTACTTTGGCTACCCATGCCTCTCTGAAGGCGTACCCCTTTCCTCCTCACGCCTTACTTCTATGGGCGCACCTGATTCATCGCTCCCCCGTCTACGCTTATCAGTTGCCCTCTTCGAGGCTGCATTTAATGAGTATGGCTCTCTTGAGACCTCTGTTCGATGTTTCGAATCTTGTGCAAGTGATGAACAAAGAAGATAAGGTTCATCCTCCTTGGGAACGGTATAGACAGGCGTGTGTCGTCCTAGGTCTTCTCGAGCGCGTGTGTTTCTGCCCCTGCACCTATATATACGATGCGCCACCTAGGATAGTAATTCCTAGGAGTGTGTGTGACTTGGGCGCGTGCCACGTGTTGAATGCCTAGCCACACCAAAGAACGGGTTTAAAGCAGCTCGAGATTCTCTCCAACAGCAAAATCCAAATATGCTATGTGGCAGTCAGCCACAGCCTTCCACACCAGTAAAGCGTGCTTGGTTATAATAACTCCTATTTAGGAGTGCTACATGGCGGTTGAAGACCCACGTGCCTACCTACTCACAAGCGTGTGACCACTCTTCATTTCAAATATAAATCAAAGGAGTTCTCCTCCATTTGAAGCTCTCGATTCCCCCTAGTACTCGTAACCCTCTCCCCTAGAAAGAGCTCTTGCTGCTTCTCTTAACCATTAAAGTTAAGTCAACCAACCCTCTCTCCAGTCAGATCGTCAATGGAGTAACGAAGCAACCCTCTATCATCACGACCCAGATCAAAAATAAAATGTAATTAGAATATTCTTGTTCAAGGATTCCCTCTTGCATTCTCGTTTGCAACCTTCAACGCTGTTCTCCACAGCACCACGAAGCGATGGCAAACACATATTTTAAGGGAGAGCAAATTAATTAGTTCAATTCATTTATACCCTAGGATATGTCGTATACCTAGTTTATCATGGACCCATATTTCTCCAATTTTATATCTTATTAATTGAGGTCATGATATCTTATTTTATAAAGGATTTATGAGAGTTCATGTGATTGTCTTTATTAACTTCTCTCCCTCTTTTATATGGGTTAAATAGTTCATCTTGCCAATATTAACTTTCTTATCTTATCTTGATGAGTATTGAGCTTTCATTGATTTAGCTTTCCTTGTATGCTTAATTGATTTGACTTTCCTTGTTGAGGACTTACCCAAAATTTATGAATTTTTTCAATATTGGCAATACTTTAAGGGGAAGCATTCAAGTCGACTGAATTTCTTCTTCTCAAGTATTTTTCTCTTTTACCTTCATGTTTATCTAAAGGGTATTCATATAGTATGATAAGGTAATTGAGTTCAAATGTATGAACTTAAAAAAGCAAATAGTTTTTGCAAATAATAAGTTATTTTATATGAATTTCTCTATTTCGTTGATTATTCTTTTATTTTGTTCCACCATTTATTTGTGGACAACTGTGACTATCAATGGTTTCTTTCATCAACTATATCTCAATTGGTATCTATTTCCATTGGTATATATTATTTTTTAATTATCTAATCCTTATGGCTTTTAATTGAAATCCATTATTTCATAGTTTTCTTCCAAAATTAGAGTAATATTTCATACATATTATGTTTTGGGCTTATTCCTAGATTTTAAGTTGGTAAACTATTTTTGATTGTTTTCAAAAAAAATTTACCAGCTATATTGTGTCTTGACAAGCTATCTTCTAATTTGATATTCTACATTGGGTATGTAGCTTTCTAAACTTGTCTTTACACACTTCTTTTATTGTTCTCATTAGCATATCTTGATCAGGATTTTCTATGCCTTCTCTTGCTCGGACTTATTTACTTTAGATTGATTTTATTTTATATCTTAGTGCGGAGGAGCAAAATTTTGATTATCTCAAAGGGGGACAAGTAAGTTTAAGTATGGCTGATATATTAAAGTAAGTTTAATTATGTGCCTATATGTTTGTAAAAAGGGATAGAAGTAATCTAAGTAGCATGCTCTTAGTGATATATGCTTATGTCTTTTACGTACCAGTGATACATCTATGGGGGGAGATTGTTGGCCCAATAATTGTATCATATTTTTGAATATGGTGTAGGGTGTGAAAAAATTATGACACGCTGACATAAGACTCAGCCAAAGTCATACGCTCAAGGCTATACGCTCAGTCAAAGCCATACGCTCAAGTCTATACGCTCAGTTCAGGCCATACGCTCGTCTAAAGGCCGTACGCTTAGTAAATATTTTATTATTTCTTGAGATGACAGCACAGCATATATTTAATAAAGGATGAATCTGACACTTCGTCTTTCGTGCAAAGACAGCTGTCCTGGGAAGATTAGCCGTCGTATAGGTTTTCGAGAATTAATTTTGTCTCTTTGGAGGACCACTCAGCAGCCATCATAAATGGAGCGCCATTATTACTGTCATTTTGACAGTCTGTCAGCCATCATATCTGCGGCACGACGCTCAAAAGATATTTGTCAGTATTTGAAGATATGGCGTATTTGAGAAGATTGAGGACAGCCACGTGTCTACTCCTTCAATACATACGACTCCTTGCCAACCAAGTGAGCGTATGGACTCCATAAAGCTCATTGCCCAACCAAGTGAGCGTATGGACTCCATACGACTCCTTGTTAATCAAGTGAGCGTATGGACTTCATACGACTCCTTGCCAATTACGTGAGCGTATGGACCCCATACGACTCCTTATTAATAAAGTGAGCGTATCAGCTTTATATGGCTCTATGCTGTCCAAGTCAGCGTATGCAAGACATGTGCCTCCAAAAGCTAGCGTATGACTCCTCTTCAAAGGTAGCGTATCTCAGCAGATGCATCCAGGATGATTTTCAACGTACAGTCAACACACGTTCTCACGTGTCATGTACTCAGTTACCCACTTATTCAGAAGTTATGCAACATGGCATTCATGCCATCAATCTCTCCTAGATATACTCCACTACTTTCAACCGCACTCCAAGGTGTCTCCATCAGAATTTGCCACACGTCCCTGCAGTTATGCACACGTCAAGTAACTGACTGAGCGTATGCTTCAGAACAGTTATCCAGAACTCTATAAAAGAGAGTTTCTTCATCTTCATCAGACACTATAGTCATTTCAGAGAGAACAGAGAGATTGCCCAGTTGCTGTCCAAGTTCTTCGAAGTTCGAGTGTTCTTCATCGCATCGTCCAAGGGATAAAGTAATCGTCTTCTAGATTAGATTCCTACAGTTGTAATTTTCTCAGATACAAAATAAATAAAGTGAATTTATTTATGGAAAACAAATTGGCGACTCTGCTGGGGAAAGCTGTCTCCTCCAACGAGATAGCAACAACTCAATGCGATACTTCGTCGATCGGCTCGACGAAGAAGACGATGGTCGTACAATTCGACCAATCTGCTTACGAAGAAATGCTCAAGGCGAAGGAGGGCCGAATTGCTTCCTCCGCTCTTCCTGCTACCAAGAAGAAGGGATGCTCTGTCTATGTCCCTAAGTCTTCTTCGACAGCCCGAGACGCTTCTGTCACTTCTCACGCTGACAAGAACACGTCTTCAACTTCAACGAAGCACACTCCGGCTTCTCTAAACACGGCAACAGTGGCTTCTCTTAGTCACGCTGACAAAGTGGGTTCTTTAACCAAGTCAGCGTGTCCAAGGAAAGCCATCTCTGGATATGTCAAAGTCTCTTCTCCTTCTACTCTTACGACAGCAGTCGGCTCTTTAGCCATTGATGACTCTGTGCGTATGGCAGTCAAAGGGCAGCGTACGGCAAAGGCAGCGTACAAAAGCCAACAGCAGACAGCATACGCTAAGCCAAAGCCAGCGTATGCTAGTAAAAAGGCAGCGTATGACCAGAAATCCAAACCGAAGTCAGCGTATGCTAACAGATACAGTCCTTTGACTGTTTCTCAAAACCAGGCTGGGGGTTCCCTTCCACAGAACATACAAATGATTCCCCCACAACTTACACCAACCAAGGAGAAATACTCTTTAGTCAACTCCTCTACTCCTGAGGTCTTTACCTCTGGGGTTAATTTGACTAGTACTTTTACTAGATCAAACAAAGGAAAACGCCTTTTGGCTACTTCCTCTAAAGATGGATTATTACCGACTCCTAGTCGGAATAATACCCATCTTCCTTCTCTCAAAATTTCTCGATCTCGGAAAGGCAAATTACAAGTATCCAAGACTGATACCACAGTCATATCTCCTACGGATCTTCGTAACAAGCTTAATCAGAATCATCTCAGTTCCACTTCTGGTATTAAGAAGCCTGATCAAATTAAGACAATTGTATTAGACTCTGATGCAGAATATGCCAAGAACTATGTGGCTCAAATTAATCAGTCTTTATACACTCAAGAACCGAGAAGACAGAAGAACAAAAGACAAGTTTCTACACAGAAACTATCTTCAAGTACTTCCCAATCTGTTCCTACAGATCTCCGGGAGTATTTGCAAAATAAACGGAGAATTGATACTCCATCTGGCCATGACATTGCTCATATTTGCCATGAAAAGCATGGTTGCAACTTCCAACCTCGGGTTGTGATTTAGTGTTGTTGTTCACCAAAAAGACGATCTGTTTTTGAACGGATTCAATATGAACCAATATTGGATGAAGACGAACCTCTTTTTGCTTCTATCAACATGACCTCCAGAAATATTGGGGGTAGCATACGGTCTGATGCTATATCAGATTCTGAAGATGGTGTTTACCTCGGCACCCGATCCAGAACCGGAACCTTGGCCAGGGTCTCTTCTTCTTCTCATCCAAGTGATAATCCGGAGATCACAGAGGACTTCCTTGGAGAGTCCAATTTTCCAGTATTGACTCCTATAAATAGCTCCGGGAAAGATACTGACTCTCACGGCGATGATTCAGAACAAACTGTTTCATCGTCTATTCCTCGAATGATTACCACTTACATGGTAGACGGCAATCATGAACCTTCAACTAGCACTGAAGCTCATGAACAGAGAATTTCTTCCTTGGAACAACAATTGCGAGCTATGGCAGATACGTTGAATGCTATGCACACTCTTATGCAAGCTCAGCATCAAACTCAGCAAGTCCAACAGACACCCCCTCCAGTGGTATTAAATACTCTTGTTGCTCCGAACCCGGAGCCCTCTACTATTCCGGGGGTACAATCTAATGTTCCTGTACAACCCACTCCAAGTCAGTCTGGAGCTGGGGGTGGTACATATGCTGCAGTCCCTCCTCCTAATTACACTCAACAAATTACAACTCCACAATCTTCCGAAATTGTTACTGAAGAGTTAAAGAATCTCCGGACTCAATTTGAGGCATTTAAACAGAAAGATGGTTTACAAAGGTTAGGTATCAAGCAACCTTACCCGATAGAATGGAAGCAAGTATCCTATCCTCCTAAATACAAACCTCCGACTATCTCTTTCTTTGATGGAACTACCTCCCCAAGTCAGTTCATTAATCACATTGAAGTGATGACTGATCAACTGCAACCAAGTGATGCCCTCCTTACTCGGGTGTTTGTTGGATGTCTCAAAGGAACGGCTTATGAATGGTATAGAAGTCTCCCTGATGGGTGCATTACTTCATTTGCCGGTTTCAAGCAAATGTTTCTTGAACGATTCTATGAAGGGCTCAATGACATGACCATGTCAGCCCTCATAAGAATCAAACAGAAAAATAATGAAACCACTGAGGACTTCATTGAAAGATTCAGAAGAGAAGCCCTCAAAATGCCTCTCGGAACCCCCGATGCTGTTACTATCGACACTTGCAAGTCGAATCTCTTACCAATCATTAGCATGTGGACAGGGTCCACTCAGTTCCAAGATTGGCCTTCATTCATCGTCAGTGCCAAAGCTGCCGAAGTCAGTGCTGAGACCTTCAAAGGTCTGGGGGTACAAATGGCTCCCAAGGAATCAAATCAGAGTGCTAGCAATAGTACTCGACCCAACAATCGCAAAGGAAAAGAGGCTCTTGAAGTCAATCTCCAGAGCAGTAGTCAAGAAGTAAAGACTACCCAAGCTAACCCAGCTCCAACAAATCAACAACAGAGACCTCCTCGGCAGAAAGAAGAATATTCTTTCGACGATGATGATGTTCAGGGTATCTTTGAATGCTTGCTCAAAGGTAACAAAATACAATTGCCAGAAATCAAGAAGCCCGATGAAGCCAACAAGACGGATCATCCAAAATACTGTCCATATCATAGAATGTTGGGTCATACGATCCGGTCTTGCTATGTATTAAAAGGAAAGATCCAAGAGATGATTAAATCAGGAGCTGTGACATTGACACCCAAAGACAAGACAGTTACAGCAAATGTGATTTCAATACAGTTTGGTGACTTTCCTCCTTTAATGGTGGAAAGTGGGATTGTTCCTATCCCCAAAGCAACTCTTGAAGTTGTGAACATCCCACCAGCACAGAATGAAGGACTTGTTCCTGTCACAATTAAGAAGGGAGAGATCATGTGGATCCACCCAGATTTAATAACGGAGTTTGAGACATCTTCCTCTTCTCCTCGGAAGACTCCCTCATCTAAAAAGAAGCTCGGGAAGACTAAGTCATGCAATGTGACTTCTAGTATTACACCTGACTTTTCTCTAACCTCTACTTTCATCTTGGCAGGAAATTCACTCCCTACGGAGATAAAAACTGTACCTCAATTTGAAGATAAGTACAAGCCTGCATTTCATCTATACAGTTCACAATCCCGTGAATTAATGGCAAAGATGGGTTATGATCTAGCCACTGCTCCTGGTTTGAACTCAGGCAAAGGACTCCGAGCACCTTTAGCCATCACTATGAGGCATAATCAATCTCGTGTTGGTCTCGGTTTCTGGAATGAAGCTCTCATCAAACACAAAAGAACCAAGAGCAAGATGAAGAATTGCAACATGGTTTCCATAGACCCTGAACCAGAATCTGAAGTCGAAGTTCATGCTGGAACTCGGTCAGGAAAAATATACTTGAAAGATTATGCTGACATTTCTGGAGAAACCCCTGATGTCCCTCCGGTTACAGCTCCAACACCAGTCTCTACTGAAGAGCCTTCAAATGTTCCTGTTGAGACAGTTCCTTCTAAACCAACAGCAGCTGACAAGGGCAAACAACAAATTCGCTTCGACAAACCATTGAAGAAGTCATCTCCTACAGGACTTGAAAAGCCTTATAATTTTGATATATTGGCTCAACTAGCCAACACACCAGCTAAATTATCAATCTTTGAGCTCTTACGCCTCTCTAAAGAGACTCGAGAAACTCTGAGTGAAGCACTGTTGCAAGCAGAAACTTGTTTAACTCTCCTCAAGAAGTTGGAATCAGAATCTGTCTCTCATTGCCAGAATGTATTGGAATTTATTCCAAACATTACCTTTACGCAAGACGATATGCTGCTAGAGGATAATCGACATGACCGTCCTTTATATCATACAAGATATATTGATTCTATGAAGGTTGATTGTCTATTGATTGATCTAGGATCCGCTCTCAGTATTATGCCAAAGGCTATGCTAGATGCACTGAAGATACCTGTACATAATCTTTCTAGTACTATCACTACCATCCTGGGATTCAATCAAGGAAAAAGTGAGCCTTTAGGCAAGATTCGCCTCAAATTTCAAATTGGCGATCTTCGTACTAAGGTTACTTTTTTCATCATCGACAATCATGGTTGCTCATACAATGCTCTATTGGGGAGACCATTCTTGCATGAACATAATGTTGTTCCTTCGACTCTTCATCAATGCTTCAAATATGTTGATGATAATGGAGAAGTTCAAAAGGAAGTTGCAGATCTCTATCCATTCAAAGGAGTCGAAGCTTATTTCAATGGCGCCCGCATGTACAAAGATGAATATTCAAAAGTCTTGCAAGCTATGGATAACGATGATGAGATATCAAAAGTTGATACCTTTGTAATTCCTGTAAAAGGTCGTATTACTCCTCCGCAGTCTGCTAAATCATCTGAAGAAGGCTCACTGATAATTCCAGTCAGTGGACGTATTACTGCATCACCTGCCCAAGCTCCACAAGGCTCAATGATAATTCCAGTCAGTGGACGCACCACTCCCCCTCCATCTTCTCAGACTAGACCAGATACTCTAGTCATTCCAGTCAGTGGACGCACTACTTATCCACGATCTTCTTCAAGAGAGCTCACCTCTTCTGAGCCTTTTGTTATCGATCTTAATCGAAACAAAACTTCTGATCGCTCTTCTTCTCCCCCTTTTGTCATTAATTTGACTAAGTCTGATAAGGCTCAGCCTTCTGTTGTAAATACAGTATCTAATATTAATGAAGCATCTCCTTTGCAGTATATTGATGTCTGTAATTATGTACAAAGTTATTTACAATTGCTAGATAGCTTAGAGCCACTAACTATAGGAGTTGTTCAAACTCTCCACACAGATGTATCATTGGAATCTATACAAAAATCATACTTCGTGGTCCCTGTTAGAAAGAAGGGAGAAAATCCAATATTCTTCTATAAAGGACCCCAGAATCCTCCTAACCTGGAAGAAGATGACATCAATGACGATACTGGAAGGTTACAATTACGTCGCTACAGTCAGCAATCCAAAAATATCATCAAAAATATGGGTTATGACTTTAGAACCAGCCTCAATAATGGAAAAGGAAGAAGAATGCCTGTTCGAATTCCTCCATTAAAATACGGAAGGACAAAATGTGGTTTAGGTTACATTACTCCTACCTCCTTTATCAACATAGTCCATGAAGATTCAAAACCCGATGAAGACGAACGATCTGAGTCTTCCGATTCCCTCTCTTGGGATTCTGACACAAGTATTGGTGATCTCTATCGTTCTATTCTATCCATTAATATGGTCTCTGTTGATGGCCCGCAAGAAAATAATGAAGATGAAGATGATTTCGAAATATCACCCGAATCAGAACAATGGGCTAAAAGATTAGATAATCAATGGGAATTCAGGTTCGAGCAGAGGGAACCTCCTACTGAAGATAAACTGATTCAAATTGATGTTGGTGAAGAAGGGTCTCCTAAACCAATATTCATCAGTGAAAGTCTTTCAGAAACAGATAAGCAAGACATGATCAAGCTTATTCATGATTATATTGATGTCTTCGCTTGGAGTTACGAGGATATGCCGGGACTAGATCCGAAGATTGCAACGCACAAACTTAATATCATGCCAAATGCTAAACCTGTCAAACAACAACAGCGACGATTTCGTCCAGACATTATGGATGCAATTGAAGCTGAAGTCAACAAGCTTATGGCTTCCGGATTTATTCGAGAGGAACAACATCCTGAATGGGTGGCTAACATCGTTCATGTTCTTAAAAAGACCGGCAAGATCCGAGTCTGTATAGACTTTCGTGATCTCAATGCGGCTTGTCCTAAAGACGAGTTTCCTCTTCCAATTACAGATGTCATGATTGATAACACATGTGATTTTGAACGAATGTCATTCATGGATGGGTATTCGGGGTACAATCAAATCAAAATGTTTCCAGATGACGAGAGACATACTTCCTTCAGAATGCCGATCGGTACATACTGTTATACAGTAATGCCGTTTGGTCTCAAAAATGCAGGAGCAACATATCAGCGAGCAATGAGCACTATATTCTGCGAACATCTCCGGAAAATAGTCGAATGCTATGTTGATGATATTGCAGTCAAAAGTCGACGAAAGGAGGATCATATCCAAGATTTGAAGACTATCTTTGATTTAATGCGTCAGCATCAACTTAAAATGAACCCTACTAAATCCTTCCTAGGCGTCTCTAGTGGCAAATTTCTCGGCTTCGTCATTACCGCTAAAGGTATACACGTGGATCCCGAGAAGATCAAAGCCATTCAAGAGATGCGTCCTCCACGCACCTTAAAAGAGCTACGAGGATTTCAAGAAAGAATTGCTTATATCAGGAGATTCATTTCCAACTTATCAGGACGCTGTAGACCATTCAACAAACTTTTGAAGAAAGGTGTATCTTTCGTCTGGAACAAAGAATGTCAAAAAGCATTTGATGATATCAAACAGTATCTCATGAACCCTCCAGTGTTGGTACCTCCTGTCTCAGGAATACCATTCCTTCTATTTGTTCGAGCCATGGATCATTCTCTTGGTGCATTACTCGCCCAGAAAAATAAAGATGGCCATGAACAGGCTATTTATTATCTCAGTCGCACAATGACAGGTGCTGAACCGCGTTATTCTCCAATCGAGAAAGAATGCCTAGCATTAATGTTTGCCGTTCAGAAAATGCGATATTATATTATCGGTCAAACGATTCACGTCATTTCCAGAGTGAATCCCATCAGGATTATGATGAAGAAACCCGGTATTCTCAACTCCAGATTAGCTAATTGGGGAATCTTGTTAGCTCAATATGACATGTATTATATTCCTCAAAAGTCAGTTAAAGGACAGGCTCTTGCTGATTTTCTGGCAGCTCATGCGGTTCCAGAAGATTCTAAATTATATGACGAGATTCCTGATGAAGTCTTGGATTCAAATCTGGTTTCTGACGAAATTCCTACCTGGCGTCTATTCTTTGATGGAGCATCTAGAATAGGTCCTAATGGCGATATTGTCGCCGGAGTTGGGATTGTTCTTGTATCCCCAGATGGATTAACTATTCAGAGGGCTTATTCTCTGGATCAATCATGTTCAAACAATGTAGCCGAATACAATGCATTGCTCATCGGTCTTCAACTTGCTAAACATCTGGATATTCAATATTTAGAAGTTTACGGAGACTCCAAGCTTATTGTCAATCAGATCAGAGGAACATATGAAGTCCGTCATCAGGATTTATTACCTTATCATCGAGCAGCACTCTCTATAGCCTCATCCTTTGAAGGTTTCTTTATTGAACATGTTCGACGAGCCTATAATGCAGAAGCCGATGCTTTGGCTAATCTTGCTGCTGTATTAGCCATACCAATCAGACGTCAACAAGTAATAGTGGTTTATAACCGAGAACTATTCTGCGTTGAGAATAATCTGACTTTGGCTTTTCCTCATAATCCAGATGAGGATTCTCTCAACCTTGATACTGGATTAAAATTTGACAAAATGTCATCGTCTTCTTCCGATTCTACTATGGAATATGTCTTTTCTAATAAAACAGAAGCCATAACTGAAGACTGGAGACGTCCATTTCTAGATTTTGTGTTGTATGACATACTTCATGATAATCCCTATCCGGCGTCGATCTCTCAGATTCTATTATAATCATACAACGAAGACACTATATCGTCGGGCCTACGATGGTCTTCTCCTCCGATGCATTGCTGGTGAAGAAGTACAACAGATAATCTGTGAAGCACATGATGGTGTTTGCGGAGCTCATCAACCAGGTCCTAAACTTCAAGATCGTATCCGACGTATGGGTTATTATTGGCCCACGATGGTGGCTGACGCCATTCAATATGCTCGGAAATGTAAAGCTTGCCAAATTCATGCGGACTTTATCCATCAACCGTCAGAGTTCTTACACCCAACAGCGGCATCATGGCCCTTTGAGGCTTGGGGCATGGATGTCATTGGTCCTATTAACCCACCATCGTCAAAAGGACATCGGTTTATTCTAGCAATAACTGATTACTTCTCCAAATGGGCTGAAGCAATCCCGTTGTCTGAAGTTAAAACTTCTAATGTTATTAACTTCGTCAAACATCATGTCATCTATCGATTTGGTGTTCCTCGGTGTATTATCCATGATAATGGATCGCAGTTCGTCAGTCAAAAATTTACTCAATTCTGCGACGATCATCGGATCAATAATTTGGCTTCTACAGCATATAATCCAGCAGCCAATGGATTGGCAGAAGCTTTCAATAAAATAATCATCAAACTCTTGAAAAAGTTTGTTTCTTTTAACAAACGCAACTGGAGTGAGAAGCTTGGTGAATGTTTATGGGCCTACCGCACCACAGTTCGCAATGCAACAGGATGTACGCCTTTCTCGTTGGTATATGGGTGTGAAGCAGTTCTTCCCCTCGAGATCCAGATTCCTTCTCTGAGAATCGCAATCTCTAATGAACTCACAACAGAGAATAATGATCGTCTTCGGCTTCAAGAGTTGGAAGCTCTAGATGAAAAGCGATGGTATGCTCAACAAAACATCGAGCTGTATCAGGCCCGAATTTCAAAAGCTTTTAACCGGAAAGTCAAAGTCAGAGCATATCAGAAAGGAGAACTAGTCCTTACTGTCAGACGTCCGATGACCATGACACATATGAGTAAAGGCAAATTTGACGCGAAATGGGAAGGCCCATTCGTAGTAAACAAAGTCTTCTCTAATGGAGCATATCAGCTTGCCTCTATGGATGGGAGAATCACAATGATGCCTATCAATGGCAAATTCTTAAAGAAATATTATGTATAAATTTCATCAATATATGTAATATTTTTATTAATCCCCAGCAAGCATAAAGTTAATTCTTTTCTACAAAAGTTATCTCGATATCGTTATCCCCAGCAAAAACTGATATTCTACCATGTATCATTTTTCCAGAGAATTTGATATTTTGTCTTATTAGATCCCCAGTAAATTTAATAAAGATCTTGTATAGAAAATCATGTCCATATTACCTCTGAATTTTCTATCTCAGTATGTATCATATTTTCTATTCTATGAAAATGATATCTCGTCTTTTGATTTTCGAGTCCAAAGATCATGGAAAATAGAATCCAAAGATATCTTTATATCTGAATTCTGTTTTCTCTAATCAATATTAAACTAAAATTATCTTTGGTTTAATATCATGATAGAGTTACAAAGTTTATTTATATATTCTATTCTATTGAAATATGTCATGTATTATTTACCTCTGAACATGTTTTCTACAAAAATATCATCCACAAAATTGAAATCAAGTCAAAATATTCATTTTAATCAAAATCAGAATATTGATTACAAATGGGTATCAAAACTTCAATACATGATAAATGTAAAAGATCTATTTAGGAGGAGTAATTATCTCCTGAATAAGAACGATTACATTATTCATCTTTTCTTCATGAGCTTTCTTGATTCGCTCTGCTGTTTCAGTTCCAATCATCCGTTGGTCATATTCCACAACAATAGAGCTACGACGGTTGGTCTCTTCAATCTGATTGGTTTGCATCAATTCTCGCTCTTGCTGTAAAGATTGATAACATTCAGTTTCAGATTTATGATCAGTAGCAATCTCTGATTGTTCTCTTTCTACGGAGGCAATTTGCTCTTGAAGACGAGCTAGCTCTTCCTTCAACTTCTTAAGCTCTTCAGCTCTTGACGCTTCATCTTTCTCTAGGCGCTCCATATTCTGACGAGTACTTATTATTTCTTCGTCTTTCGCCATTAACTCTTTAGAAGACTGAACGAGGAATTCTGTCATAGCAATGTGCTGAGCTTGAGCTTCATTCTCTAATTGAGCAATCTCAGCTGCAGTCAGAGACTCAACATCCTCCTTTTTAATCTCTCAGTATTTATGGATGCTTGCTTCTAAATCATTCAGGAGATGTTCAAAAAAGACACATTGGGTCTCATAACCAGCTTGTCTCAAAGCTGAAAGTGGGAAACTAGTCGCCTCTCGAAGACTCGAAAAGGGCATAGTCTCATCCTTCATAAGTCGTCTTGAGTATGTATCCAGATATGAATAAATAATATCTGAATACATCCCCATGATCTTTGCTATCCCTGTGTCAAAACCGGGAGTCACTGCAATAGTAGAGGAAGGAGCAGGTGGAGCCTCTATTCTGGGAGCTGAAGTGAATGCTTTTGGAGAACTCGGCAAATGTGAACTTCCCTCACCCACATCAGATTGGATATGTGGGACTTGAGTCGAACTCATAGCCGGTGCAGTTCCTACAGCTGTTGGAATTAAAGACGCATGATCAAAATTGAAAGAAAATAAAGCAGAGAAGAGACAAAACTTTGCTGAATAAAATATTACCTGGAGCTGGTTCATACTCAGTTTCCTTTGGATCATCCAGCCCGGCTCGTAGTCTGTTCAAAGTACTTTCTGACACGGGGTTTTTTTTACTGCTGCCCGCCCCAGAAGTACTCAGAACTTGAACTTCTATATGCCTCTCCGGCTCTGGAGTTAACCCTGAGTGTTGACCAATGGTCTTCAGTATATCAATTGGAGTTCCAGATGGTGATTCATCATCTATTTCCATATCTTCTTCTTCAAAAGAATGAGACGAAGGCTCATAGTCAACCTGTTCGTCATCACTCTTGTTGCCCTCCAAAATTTCAGCAATTGGTCCGAGAGTAGTGGCTTCCTTCACTGATTCTCCCGAAATCAGTAAGTCATTAGCTGTTTCAGTCTGATGCTCGGCCTCTACCGCAGGTTGACTAATTACCTGCGCATCATCGGCCGTTGGCGAAATCGATCCTATATCAGAAGGCATGGATGACCTAGCAGGTTCAGGAATATCTTCTTCAACAGGTTCTGGCTTTACAGAAAAATCAAAGGCAGCTTGTTTTTCGGAAGTCAATCGCCCAGCACGATCGGTGGGACTCTCTGCATCCAGACAAATCACGGATTTAGTTTTTGAAACTATCACTTTCCTTCCTATTCTTTTTGTGAATGGAACAGTAGGATAAGTGTCTTTTGGGTCACTACCTGCTTCATCAGCATCCCTGACTCGATTGGAAATAGGAGAAGTCCCTGGAATAGTAATTCATCCACGATTTCGAGTCTCTGCCCTAGTAACTCTTTTTGCAGCAGGCCCAGCAGCACCTTTACCCCGCTTTCTCTTCGGTGCACTATCAGCAGATATACTCTCTTCAGCACTCCCAATGGGTACATGTAATGGCTGATGAAGGTCATCAGAGAAGAAAGTCTCTAAAACGTCATCATCAACTTCATCAGTGGCCAGAGGATCCTCTTGATCATGACAATCTCTAGGCAAGGCTGATTTGGTTGATTTCTTTTCAACATGAATAAAGCTTCTACCAAAGATGCTGAATTTTTCATCAAAGGTATTAGCTGATACATAGAATTTGGCATAAGACACCAATATTCTAGCTCCTCTCTGATAGGTGACCGGATCTGGCATAGAAAAGGTAGCTCCTGTACCTTTAGCAATGTAATATATCCAAGCTCTGGCACCATCAATCAATCCACCCTGGTATCCAAAACATGTCGTTGCGTTGCCCACATGCAACTGATCATAACCAAACTGCCGAGCAAACCTACTCGGAAGATATGGCTCTAGATAGGTGATGTTGTCACGGCGGCAAATTAAATGAGATGGCCTAATCCTCTTCAGCCATTCATGTTGAACCTCATCCAATTCATTGCCACCAATGCCATCAATCAACCTTCCAGGCATGGTTTCGTAACCAACAGGTGGAGGAACACAAGTGAAGCTCCATAGTTCTCCCCTGTTCAAAATAGTTCTGCAATCTGTCAAAGTGTCATATTTCCACTTTGGTGTGTGATTGTATCTTTCCAGAAAGGTGTCATCTGGTCTAGCCATCCCAGCATTCATAAGAGATTCGAAATGCAGAAGCAGCCACCCAAATAAATATGTAAAGGGCATTTCTACCCTAGGAAAGGATGTAAGGCTCTTCCTTGCTAATTCGAACATTTTGTCTGTATATGCCCTTAATCCGGCATTCAGACGGCAGGTCATTGCTGTCAGCAAATCCATCTTATACCCGAAGGTCAGACGAACTGCTGCAAAGACAACTCCTCTGTGCATCCTGTCTGCTGAACAGGTGCCAGGTACCATAAACTTTCTCAGCCAGAGAGATATGAATCCGGCCAGATGACCTTCAGCAGATAATTCTCGGCTACCCTGCTTAATATAGGTCTCAAACCTATCACCGGCTTTATAAGTGCCTTCATCTTCCTCGATGACGATGTCGTCATGAGTGGTGTCCCGGATAAGCTTGTCAATCTCATCTTGATTCAGAGGTTTAAATTCACCAACATATTGTTCAGTTTTCTTCTTCTTCTGAACTTCATCAGTACGGCCTTGAAACAAATAGGCCATCCATTTAGAGGAATAATAGTTGGAATCTCCTTCCCCACATTGTCCTTTATAAAAAGCCTTACAAATACTGTAATGGCACATCAATTCTTCAAAGACATGAAGAACCATTGGGTTGGCTTCGGAGATCTTATTCATTTCATCAACGAAAGGGATATACTCTTCATATGGCAAATCTGCTGTTGACAGCTGAGAAATATATGCCATTTCATGAAGGGCGAATCCCATCTCGCCTCTGGGAGTCATGAAGGTGCCAGTACGGTAGTTATACCTCTCCGCTAACGCCAAGAACAAATCCGGGTTTGGCCTAAAACCATAAGCAGTGCACTTAATGGCATCATATAGGCCTATCACCTTTAATTGTTCACCAAAGTTCTTCAGAATCCATCTCACCAGGGCAGTCCATCTAGTATTTTTCGGGTTCACCAGACCAGTAAGTCTCATAGACTGTTTTGGGTAGATGGCATTTTCCAGTTGAGCAAATTCGTTTGCGAAGATTGGGACTCTGACTGGCTTCAGAAGTGCTGAGTCCTCGGGAGGAATGGTGGCAGGTAGCAGTCCTCGCAGAGATGTGACATGTGGTTCAGTACCACTACGGAATCTTCCTTGACGATATCCTATCCACCCAGCTTTTGCTTGACGGGATGGAGTGATATCCCACTTCATTTGTCTTTGACAACTCGCATGAAATAAACGAGCTATATGATTCGGATGGGTGTGCAGAAGCTCTTCTTTCATGACAATGTCTTCTGCTATACGGGACATAATGTATAGAACAGTGTAACTCAGTTGTACCAGTGAGATTGTAGCTAAATGAGCAAGTTCATTGTAAAGAAATCGGTGAAGAACAGTTTGGCAACTCTAGAGGGGGGGGTGAATAGAGTTTATATAGAAAAATAGTCAATTAAAAATAACTCTTTCACCAATAATAAATAATCAGAGTAAAGTGCAAAAATTAAATGAAGAGCAAAAGAGCATACGCAAACACAGCGATTTTAACCTGGTTTCCCTCGTGGAGGACTAGTCCATGCCTGAGAACTCTAGCTCAGGATTAAATCCACTATTTGTGAAATAGTAGCATACAACCCGTGCCTTTACTTCAGAAGAGCACGTCAACTTCTTACAGAGAATCGCAGTGGCAATTGCTTGGAATTGTCCAAGCGACTTCTTCAACTCTTGCACAAGAATCCTAACTGAGAGATGCTGAGCACTCGAGACTTAGGAGGCTTGTGGCTAGTAGATGGGAAGGGTATGGCTTATTTCAGCTATAAGAGAGAAGAGAAGAGAAGATTGGATGGATTGAAATAAGAGAATTCATGCCCTATTTATAGTGTTTTTATAGGCAGAATTCGGCCAGAATTCGGGTAGGAAAATTCAAAAATTTGGCCGTTGGACAACTAGCAACCAGCTAACCCTAAAATTAGGGTTCCTGATTTCTAGGGGACAGAGTTCGGCCCGAACTCTGTGTGGAGGCAGAGTTCGGCCCGAACTCTGTGTGGAGGCAGAGTTCGGCCCGAACTCTGTCTCCAGAGCACAGAGTGGTTCTAAGGGGATTTTTGGGCAGTGTTTGGTTCAGTGGAGCTTGGGATTTTGGGTAGGCTGTAGACTAAGTTTCAAGAGCTCAGCATGACTCAGAGTACACAAGTCTAGACTCAATGAAATTATAAAATACAGACTCGAAAACACACTGAGAGCCGGAGACTGAGCTGTCGTCTGTCTTGAACTGAATGCAGACGTCGTGTGTCGTATTGAATTAATACAAATATTATTTAGTCAATGTAGTCAATATTTGGTTGACTGTGACTTTGTGTCAACAATCTCCCCCATATTGATAATTGACAAAATAATATATGTATATTTCAATATTCATACCTGGACACAGTTGATTATAACACAGCTCCCCCATAAACAATGCCGAGCTAGAAGAAGATAGCTCCCCCGTAATCAGTGAACAGTGCCGAGCTAGAAGCAATAGCTCTCCCCCGTAAATAATGCATAGAACCTGTGGCCTGATAGATAATATCTCCCAAAAGCAAAAACAACTATGTATACGAAAATATACATAGTTCTCCCCCTTTTGGCAGTTAGCAATATAGACTGCATATGAATGAAAGATCATATAAACTGCAGTATAGACAATTAATAGGGATGCAACCACACCAAGCAGAGAAGAAACAGTGTATGACTAAACAAAATGAGTCACTAGCATAAAGTAAAACTACGATAATGAGCATAAAATGTCATCCACAAAACCAAGTGTCAAGCACACAACCAGAGGTTATGTACATAAATCCAAGTACAGAAATTCATAATAAACTAAATAACTGAAATCAAAAAGCATCAACTAAGATCATCATCAGTAGCAGCAGCAGATCGAGCCAATCTCCATCATGGAGCATGAGAAGGTCCTGGAGTGTCTAAAGGACCGGGGAAGGAGCGACGGGGGTCCAGAAATGCAGCATCCGGATCCATGTACCTCATGACCCACGGATCGTCGATACGATGACCCGAGCGATCTGGATCCCGCTCAATAGGAACATGAAGAGTAGGATGACGAGCCAGAGAATACCGCATATCATGCAGTGAGTTCCCAAGGGCACTGATCTACAGAGTGGTACGGTAATCCTGCTGAGTCCAGCGATCGTCCTCAATGGCAAAGCGATCCCGGAGCATAGTCTGAAGAGACTCAAGAGTGGCAGGAGGAGGAGGTGCATCCTGACCGAGTGGAGGAGCGTCAGGCTCCTCATCAGCAGACTGCTCAGAAGTCTCAGGAGAGGCGACAACTGCCTGAAGGCGTCGTGCCTTGGACAGGAAAGCAGGAGCAGGCAAGAACTGACAGTCATGAATAGGAATGATGAACGCACGAAAAACCAGAGGAAGGTATAAAGGATAAACCAAGGCTCTTGGTTTCTTCCTGCAGTTGATCATCCAGTCCATCATTGTCCTAGGAAGATTGAAGGGGATACGATAATGAAGGTGATATAAAGCAGAGATCTCAAAGTATGTAACTTCATCAGTTGAACCAGCTTTTGGTAAGATGGTGTTAAAAATTATTCGATGAAGCTCATAGAAGTATGGGTTGAGGTGCTTGGCCATAAGCTTGCGAGGACTTATGTTAGGGGCACATAATTCCTCCTTGAATCCTTCAAGAGAAGTATCGCCAACAAATTGAAATTGACGTGCTTCCACAAGCTTATCCCACACATCAAGATCCGAAAGATCAAGAAACCCTCCCAACTCAGAATCATTGAAAGCAATGTTAATTCCAGCAACCCGGGAATAGATATGGGTCGCATCGTGAGTCAAATTACAGTAAAACATTTGGATGGCACTATGGTAAATGACAGAGTTGGAGGCAACTAATTCATCCAAACATAGATCACTAAATAATGATTCAAATTGAGAAAAGATTGTAAAATTGATGGGATGTCCCCCGAACACCGGACGAGTCCGAAAGTCGCTAAACCATTCATTAGAGGCGTCTAGCGACACAAACAAACGGTCGTCGTATGTATTAGGGCCGTTGGGACGCGGCGGGTTGAACAACGGATGAATGGGGTGTTGTTCAACAACTTGCTCAATCGGAGGAGGAGGAATCGAAGAGGAAGCTCCCTCATTTCGAGTCCTTTTTCCCCGTTTGGACAAGCGAGAAGCCATTTGCAAGGAAAATAGGGAACTTGAAAAGAGGAGAAGGAGAGAGTTATACCTGAAATTAATAACAAATAGTGGAAGAGAATGATGAGAAACCCCTTTCCCTTGATTTTGAGGAGCAATGGAGCACTCTAGATCAAAAACTAGGGTTAGGGTTTGAAGGAAAGAGTTTGGAGAGGTGAGGAAGGAGGTAATAGTAAAGGAGAGAGATGAAAACCCGAAATATAAGAGAGGGTTTTCTTTGGTCGGAAGAAATTCTGACCGTATGATCTAAAATGATCCAACGGCAGAGGCTGATCCCGACGCTGGAACATAGGGACCGAACTCGGCCCGAACTCTGTTTGGGGCAGAGTTCGGCCCGAGTTCTGGATTAGTGGTCCAGAACTGAAAACAGGCTGAAAAGATATAAAAAGTGGTTAAGTGTTGAAATAAAAGTGATAGTTGAGGATAAAAGTTTGATGAAATCAATGAAGTACATAGAGAGGTACACAAAAGTCAGAATAAACTTTAGAAAATATCAATTAGGCAATATTAAATCGAAACAAACCATATAATAAACAAGGAAATATATTGTAATTCAATAGTTCAAATTTGCCATGGGTTAGCTGCAGGGGCCGGATCCCAGCTAGCGGTAGTCCTGAGGACTAGTGCACCGTGTCGCTTAGGCTTTTACGCCTTGTTGTCAGAAGGACCCTTTCGGCTTGTACCCATACCAAATTCGTCGTAAAAGAATCAAAATATACTCGATATTTACGCAGGTGAGTCTCAACTTATAACTGCTTCATCCAAAATTCCGAGTTCACGACAAAGGAAATTGAAGCGCTCTTCGGATAATGGTTTAGTAAAGAAATCTGCTAGCTGATGATCAGTGTCGATAAATTCTAAGTTAATCGTGCCATTTTGCTGATGATCACGCAAAAAGTGGTGTCTGATCTCAATGTGTTTAGTGCGTGAGTGGCAGACAGGGTTCTTAGTCAAATTGATGGCACTAGTATTGTCACAGAAAATAGGAATATGCAAGAAAGATAGATTGTAGTCCTCAAGGGTTTGCTTCATCCACAGGATTTGTGCACAACAACGCCCAGCTGCTATGTATTCAGCTTCTGTTGTGGATAGTGCGACAGAATTCTGCTTTTTGCTAAACCATGAGACTAAAGCCTTCCCTAATAAATGACACGTGCCGCTCGTACTTTTACGGTCGACCTTGCATCCAGCGAAGTCAGCATCAGAGTAACCAATAAGGTCAAATGATGTTGACTTGGGATACCATAGGCCCACTGTAACCGTACCCTTAAGGTATCGAAAGATACGCTTAACCGCGGTCATGTGTGATTCCTTAGGATTTGCTTGATATCTAGCACATAGGCAAACACTAAACATGATATCGGGGCGACTAGCAACAAATAAAGTAAGCTGCCTATCATACCTCGATACTTACGTTGATCAACGGGTTTGCCGCTCTCATCTGGTTCGAGTTTGGTTGAAGTAGCCATTGGAGTGCTGATTGGTTTGACGTTGTCAAGATTGAACTTCTTCAGCATGTCCTTGGTATACTTCGATTGACAGATGAAAGTTCCATTAGCCATTTGTTTTACTTGCAGACCAAGAAAGTAGTTGAGCTCTCCCATCATGCTCATCTCAAATTCTGTCTGCATACACTTGGCAAATTCTTGACAGAGGGTTTCATCAGTAGAACCAAAAATGATATCATCAACATAAATTTGAATTAACAGAATAGTGTCTTTAAAAGATTTTATAAACAGTGTAGTGTCAATTTTCCCTTTTGAAAAACCTTTCTCAAGCAAGAAGCTACTTAGCCTTTCATACCAAGCTCTGGGGGCTTGTTTGAGGCCATAAAGCGCTTTCTTCAGCTTGAACACGTGGTCGGGAAATTTGTGATTTTCAAAGCCAGGAGGTTGTTTGACATAAACTTCCTCCTTAATAAAACCATTCAAGAAAGCACTTTTCACATCCATTTGAAATAATTTAAAGTTTTGAAAATTAGCAAAAGCACAAAGCATCCGAATGGATTCTAGTCTAGCAACAGGAGCATACGTCTCATCGTAGTCGATACCTTCCTCTTGGTTGTATCCTTGAGCTACTAGACGAGCTTTGTTACGTGTGACTGAACCATCTTCATTTACTTTGTTTCTAAAAACCTATTTAGTACCAATTATCGAGTGATTAACCGGTCTAGGAACGAGTTCCCATACTTGGCTCCTCTCGAATTGGTTGAGTTCTTCTTACATAGCAGAAATCCAAAATTCATCATTAAAAGCTTCAGAAATGTTTTTAGGCTCTACTTGTGAAATGAAGGCAGTGCTAGCAACGGAGTCTCTTAGTGATGATCTAGTAGTTACTCCACGTGAAACTTCACCTATAACTAAATTTTCTGGATGAGAAGGTTTGAAAGAAAATTTCTTAGGCAAACCCTCCAGAGAATTAGTTTCGGTTGAAGTATTCATTGGAGTAGAAATTGATGGCTCAACGTCATCATCAAGAGTACTTACTGCACTGTTGTCTTCATCAAAAGTCACATTTGTTGACTCTTCCACAATAAGTGAGCGTTTATTAAAAACTCTATATCCCTTACTCTTGGCGGCATAACCAAGAAAGATACCATCGTCAGCTTTGGCATCAAATTTGCCTAAGTTGTCTTTGGTGTTAAGGATAAAACATCTACAACCAAAAACTTTGAAATAAGAAACATTGGGGGTTCTCCCAAACCAAAGCTCATAGGGTGTTTTCTTCGTAATGGGACGAATAAGCACTCTATTCAAAATGTGGCATGCTGTACTGACAGCCTCTGCCCAGAAATATTTCGGAAGTGAAAATTTATTCAACATGACTCTAGCCATATCGCCGAGAGTCCTATTCTTCCGCTCCACAACACCATTTTGTTGTGGAGTTCTAGGACAAGAAAATTCATGATCAAAACCATTTGCATTACAAAATTTTTCAAAATCATAATTTACGAATTCGCCTCCATGATCACTTCGGATTCGAGTAATCATGTAGCCTTTTTCGTTTTGAACTTTCTTTACAAAAACTTTGAAAACAGAAATAGCATCGCTCTTATTTGCGAGAAAGAAAACCCAAGTAAATCTCGAAAAATCATCAACAATAACAAATGCATAAAGTTTGCCACCAAGGCTAGCTATTCTACTAGGACCAAATAAATCCATATGAAGTAGTTGCAAGGGTCTAGTAGTACTTACAGAGTTGATGGAATGAAATGAGGATTTAGTTGCCTTGTTTAGTTCACATTCGGCACATACCGTGTCCTTTTTGAATGTGATGTCGGGCAATCCTCTCACTAGCTTCTTGGTCGATAGCCTGGATATAGCATCCATGTTGGCATGACCAAGACGCTGGTGCCAAAGTAGTCGTTCGTCTTTGTGGGCATATAGACATCTACCTGCATTGTCAGTATTTATAGAAAGATAGAAAATGTAGATGTTGTCCTCTCTTTTCCCTTCAAAAGCAATGTCTCCCGTTGACCTATCATAGATGTGGCAATTGTTTTGTCCAAAGTTAATATCATATCCATGATCAGCAAGATGACTAATGCTGAGCAGGTTATGCTTTAACTCGGTCACTAGGCAGACATCCTTTATTACAGGAGAAGGAGGATGACCAATGATACAATTACCTATTATGTGCCCTTTGAGATTGTTACCGAAGGATACGTATCCCTCTCTCTTCATCGATAGTGATGCAAAAAGATTTGCGTTTCCCGTCATATGTCGCGAGCATCTATCGAGAATCCACTTACTTTCAGTTGAGGAGGGAAGGTCCACCTACATCAAGAGTAGATGTGACCTTTGGTACCCGAGTTCTTGAGGGTCCTGAAAAGTTAGTCTTTGGGAACCATGCATATATCTTTTTATCTACAAGTCTTCTAACTCTACACTGTGGTGAGATGTGTCCATGTGATCCACAGTAAGTACAGATAGCATTCTTATTTATACTAGGAGCATGAGAATAATACCTATAAGCAACAGGATGTGGATGGACATGATGTGAAGGGTTAGCATGGTGATGATGATTATGCATAGAATGAGTGGCATGGTGATGGTGTCTATGTGGCATAGCATGATGATATTGTCTTTGATGTCTATATGGCATGGCATGATGATCTTGTCTATATGGCATGACATTGTGATGTTGTCTATATGGCATATGATGATCTTGTCTATATGGCATGGCATGATGATGTTGTCTATATGGCATGGCATGATGATCTTGTCTATATGGCATAGCATGATGATTTCTATGTGTGGAGTGATGTTGATTGTGTCTTTGTGCATGATGATTGTGTACTGAGTGAGACTTATTCTTACGTGCACGTGGTTTGTGAAAGTTTGTGTAAATAAAAGCATGGTTATGTGCTGCATGAGAATGACGTGGTTGACTAGCATGAGTGGTGTTGTGCCCATGTGATTGGGTTTGAGGTTGAACAACCTGTTTACCCAATTTGGTTTCTAATCTCTTAGAAACAGCTTGCAGTTCATCAACCTTAATATTTAAGCCATATATCTTAGTCATGGAAGTCTTGTGTCTACTCTTTTCTTCAGCAAGCAACGTGTTGAGTGTAGTGATTTCTTGAGTTTGTTGCTCAATACGTGCTTCAGCATCATGTAAGCTTAATTTAAGCTTGGATACTTCATCAGTGTCATTTGTGGGTGTCGTGTTTCTAACATTATCAAGAAGTAAAGAAATTCTTTGTATCTCATCTTCAAGACTTTTGATTTTGTCCTTGGCATGTTTGTATTTACCGATGACCTTTTTGTGATCATCGAGTAAATCCGTGAAAGCATCGCCAAGTTCATCAAAAGAAAAGTCATCTAGAGTTTCGTTAGATACCTTGTTGGAAGTTGCCATTAGGCACACATTTGTTGTATCTTGAGGAGAGTCCTTTTCTTCCTCAGAGTCACTCGTTTCACTTTCATGCCAAATGCCTGTGTTGGCATATTTCTTTGATGAGTTCTTTTTGTATGGTTTCTCATAGCGGTTGCTTTTCTTCAAGAATGGGCAGTCTTTTCGGACATGTCCAGTCTTCTTGCAACCGTAACAAGTTGGCTCTTCTTCATCGTCTTCTTGTGATTCCTTCTTCCTTCGATTGAAGCGAAGGAATTTCCTGAAGTTGCGAAACATGAGAGCTTGGTCTTCATCATCCGAGTTATCGTCTTCGGTCTCATCGTGATTAGCCCTTCGTTGATGAGCTTTGAGTGCGATCTCCCTGGTCTTCGGAGCAGGCTCTTCGAAGTCCTTGAGGTCAAGCTCGTGAGTCATGAGCTTACCCATCAAGGTCTCCATTGACATTGTTGTGAGATCGTTTCCTTCTATGATTGCTGTCACCTTAGGGTTCCAAATCTTTGGTAGCCCTCTGAGCAGCTTACGAATCTTCTCGTGGTTTGAGTACTGCTTTCCAAGCGAGGATAGAGGATTGATGATGTCGAGGAATCTTGTAAACATTTGAGTGATCGTCTCATTTGGCTTCATCTTGAAAGCTTCATATTCTTGAGTGAGACGGCTTATTTTGGATTCCTTGACTTGTGTGGTTCCTTCATGCGTCACTTCTAGAAGTCTCCATACTTCATGAGCAGTGGTGCATGTAGAGACCCTGTTGAACTCATTCCTGTCTATAACACAAAATAAAGCATTAACAGCCCTAGCATCTAGACTTGCCTGTTTCTTCTCCTCGACAGAATATTTGTCGTGTGGTTTCTCAATGAGGTCACCATCGACAACTATCCTGGCGGGCTTTTTGTAACCGTCAGTGACGACAGTCCACAGGTCAAAGTCTAGAGACTTAAGATAGAAGCTCATCCTTGTTTTCCAATATGTGTAGTTAGTCCCATCAAATAGGGGAGGCCTATGAGTGGACTGACCTTCACCATGATTGGAAATCAAGGATTGTGTGGTTGCCATGGATCAGCTCTTAGGATGTTAGTCCTTGTAAAGAGAACAGAGCTTTGATACCAATTGAAGAACAGTTTGGCAACTCTAGAGGGGGGTGAATAGAGTTTATATAGAAAAATAGCCAATTAAAAATAACTCTTTCACCAATAATAAATAATCAGAGTAAAGTGCAGAAATTAAATGAAGAGCAAAAGAGCATACGCAACACAGCGATTTTAACCTGGTTTCCCTCGTGGAGGACTAGTCCAGGCCTGAGAACTCTAGCTCAGGATTAAATCCACTATTTGTGAAATAGTAGCTTACAACCCATGCCTTTACTTCAGAAGAGCAAGTCAACTTCTTACAGAGAATCGCAGTGGCGATTGCTTGGAATTGTCCAAGCGACTTCTTCAACTCTTGCACAAGAATCCTAACTGAGAGATGCTGAGCACTCGAGACTTAGGAGGCTTGTGGCTAGTAGATGGGAAAGGTATGGCTTATTTTAGCTATAAGAGAGAAGAGAAGAGAAGATTGGATGGATTGAAATGAGAGAATTCATGCCCTATTTATAGTGTTTTTATAGGCAGAATTCGGCCAGAATTCGGGTAAAAAAATTCAAAAATTTGGCCGTTGGACAACTAGCAACCAGCTAACCCTAAAATTAGGGTTCCTGATTTCTAGGGGACAGAGTTTGGCCCGAACTCTGTGTGGAGGCAGAGTTCGGCCCGAACTCTGTCTCCAGAGCACAGAGTGGTTCTAAGGGGATTTTTGGGCCGTGTTTGGTTCAGTGGAGCTTGGGATTTTGGGTAGGCTGTAGACTAAGTTTCAAGAGCTCAGCATGACTCAGAGTACACAAGTCTAGACTCAATGAAATTATAAAATACAGACTCGAAAACACACTGAGAGCCGGAGACTGAGCTGTCGTCTGTCTTGAACTGAATGCAGACGTCGTGTGTCGTATTGAATTAATACAAATATTATTTAGTCAATGTAGTCAATATTTGGTTGACTGTGACTTTGTGTCAACAATCGGCATATTCAGTTGTATCCTAAAGGACAAGTGTATACATTCAGTTGGCTATTCAAGAGTATTGTAATCAGTTGTAAACTCTGTATTCTACTGCAAGTCTTGTAATCCATTACAATTATCAATAAAGAGATACATTTCTTCATATCTTGTGACTTCAATTTATCTGCTAGGTCTTGCTGTGCTGTCGATGTTTTCTGAGAAATACCAGGAACGGTAATGGTAATGCCTTGTACAAGTGCAATCTAGACTTGTACGGTGTCACGCCCCAGAACCAGAATACTGGAGAACGGGGGACAAACACAGCTAGCTACGTATATAGAAGTGTAATCCACTTCGACATACGGTTACGACTGTCTAGATGCGTGAGAGTTTATCTGCAAGCCATCAGTCTCTTATGGTCAAGAACAAGCCTAGTGTCTCAATCTCAAGCAAGTAATAATAGTTACAAGATGTTAGACCATCAGATATTCAATAGTAAGGCATCCCATACATTTCATATACAGATGATCATGAAGCTAGTAGTACAAATTGTGAGGACTAGCAAGAGTTTCAGTCATACATGATCAACCCTAGGATTTGTTAATCATGTTACAGCCCGTAGGCAGACAGAAATGTAAATTCAACACGAGCTAACACTTGCTCGACGGCTAAATGCCTCAAAAGAATAATTTATAATAGAGTGGGAGAATAAAATAAAAATCTACTCATTGCCATGGTTGCGCCTAGTGTTCACCATCTGGCTGTAAGGCTGGGAGATCCTCGGGAGCTACTCTGAAATCTGGCCATACAAAACCAGCTGGATCAGACTCCAGAAAGAGCAAGTGCCACAAGGGAGGCTTCACTTAAGAACTAAAACCAGCATGTCAGAACATAAACAAGAATAATAACAAGAAGACATGAAATGTAAATGAGGCAACAAATGACGAGAGGACGAAAAACTATTCCGGAAGCCAGGTTACAATCCGTAAACCAGACAAGGACCGGGTGTCACGACCCGACCCAGTGTAAGGGCACGAGAAGTGGGTACGTCCAGCTTACACCGCAGTGTCGATGGTAGAACACTGTCCTAGGTCACAACATCTAACATAATATAGAATATGCTCTGAAAGGAGAACAACATATAAGGTACAACTCAATCACAATATCTAAGATGGAATAGAAGATAAGATAATCTCAACAGAGAGTCACAAATATGAATAATAAGTCTCGATGTAAACCACACCATAAACAATATCTTAATACAATCTCAAATGTCTGATAAAGCTAGATAATAAGATAAGTCTAGACTAAGCTAATGGCAAGTTCTCAATGACTACTGGATGCTCCTGAGGGTCCAGGTCACCTGTGTCAACAAGGCCTGCTCCATAGTAAGTATCGAAACAATCCTCATCATCTGTAATATTTTCAACAGGTCCAGTCAGGACATGAACGAATACATATCTCTCACACAGTTCATAACATGAAAGAAAAATATGAACAAGCTATAGAATAATATACATGAAATACTGTTAAAAAAATAGTAGAAAGACTGTAAAAAGAAGAACATGATATAGTAAAAATAGATATACATGATATAGATACAAAAACTGAACTAACTACGTGATTTAGAGCACATGTTTGGTTATGTAAACAGACTTAGGTTATATATGACTTAATTGTAATTTGGAGTTGTACATGATAATGGTGTAGATCACATAACCAAATAAATACTCCCCCTACCCCAATCAGTACACAAGGATCTGTCCAGGTTATGTTATTGCACATGAAAGGTAGTGTCTCACATGGAGGATCAGTCCATATGAAACAACTAGTTTATACATGAAAAGCTCACATGATCATGAGTGTACATGAATGTCACATGAGTATACATGAATAAATACGAATACAAAGAGCAGATGATGCACATGATAAAGTACATGAGCACAATATATCCGATGTATCCGAGGGGATAACATCGCATGAAGAGATCCATATAGTACTAATCCGTGATAACATCGTGACAGCATCAAGTAAACTAGTGTATAACAAGTAAATATGTCCAAATAAGTATGAAACGGTCAGATAATGTACTCGCCTGATAATCCAAGTTGCTGATGAGGAAGTGTAACTGAACAGGAGTGATGTAATCCTATGCAATTCTACATTATTCTAGGTCTAGGTCAAAGTCAACCCTTGGTCAACTATGGTCAAACCTGGTCAACTATGGTCAAACCTGGTCAACTATAAGTCAACTATTCCGTTTACTAATTTTTAGGTCAAGCACAAGTTTCCAAGTCATTCTAAGTTCGTTTGAGTCGATTTGGATCAAGTTTGACCCAAAGTTGACTTTTGTCAACTTGGTCAACTTGTCAGTCGACTCGGCCATTCTAGGCTCATTGGGTCAATCCTAAACTGACTCAATACTCCCTATGTTACATTCACAAGCACAACAATATATATGTATATATATTATTATTCATTCATTCAAGTAATATATATATATATATATATATATATATATATATATATCATATATAGATATAATATATATAGAGATAAAGATATAAATATATATATATATATTAGATATAGATATATATATATATAGATATATATATATATTATATTTATTTCAGTAATATATAATTCATCATTCAAGTAATATATATATATATATTATATATAAATATTATATATAATAAATATATATATATAAATATATATATATATATATATTATATATATATATATATATATAGATATAATATATATATATATAGATATATATATATATTTTATTTCATTCATTCTATTTATATATATAATAGAATATATAGAATATATATATATATATAGAATATATAATATAAATATTATATATATATATATATATATATATATATATTTTATTCATTCATTCATTGATATATATATATATATATATAGATATATATATATATATATATATATATATATATATATATATATATATATATATATATATATAAATACAATGAATGAATGAATAATCTATATATATATATATATATATATAAAAAAAATATATATATATATATATATATATATATATATGTAATTGTAATTGTTTATATATATATATATATATATATATATATATATATATATATATATATATATATATATATAAACAATTACAATTACATATATATATATATATATATATATATATATATATATATATCTATATATATATATATATATATAAAACAAAAAAAAAAAATATATATATATATATATATATATATATATATATATATATATATATATATATATATATATATATATATAAACAATTACAATTACATATATATATATATATATATATATATATATATATATATATATATATATATATATATATATATATATACAAACAATTACATATACATTGTTGGCCCAATGATTGTATCATATTTTTGAATATGGTTAATCTGTTAAGTTTAGCATTTTATTATCACTAATCTTAATACTATCGCTATAGCATGTCTACTTATACTTATACCTTTGGTGATATGTGCCTATTGGTTTAAATCTTTGTAACGCCCCAGTCCCAAAATACGTAGGACTAGGAACGTAGACATGCCAGCTGTATTCATACGAAGTATACTCCAATATATGGAAACCTCGTACAAATACATAAGCTGTATATTGCAGTATAACCATAACTAATCTCATCCACACAACATAAATGAAATAAAGATGTCATATAATGAGAGAGAATTTTCTTGATACAATATGTTGGGCGGAGACAAATCCACTACCAACAAGTAAATGAAAATACATAAGAAAAGAAATGATTTCGGCGAGCGAAGTGAAGACGATCCAAATGCAATCATCCTCGAAGAAGTAGCGATGATCGCGGCTAAAGCTAGAGCACCTGCGAAAGATAATAGCACACACCTGGCAAGACAACCAGGTCCTCAGAGGGACGTAACAAGACACATAATATCATGCCATAAACCGAATAAAGTTAGCTCAACAGAAAAGTAAATGTGACTACACAATTAAAGGTCCTTAACCATTCTATGTGATCATGCAATTTGAAGACAACGTTCCACACAAGGGCTCCCGAAGCTAGAAACACGGCACGTTAGCGTTTTAACCAAGGCACTAGTGGCGTCTAGAGAAAAGTAAATGCACGGCCCATCAGCACTCGAGCGAGAACTAAGGGGCATCCAGAGAAAAATAAATGCACAGTCACTAGCTTCTTGGGTGAGTCACTAACGGCAGCTAGAGGAAAGTAAATGCACGGCACATTTGTGTTTCAACCGAGGCACTAGTGGCATCTAGAGGAAAGTAAATAAATATACGGCCACTAGTCTCTCGACTGAGTCACAAATGGCATCCAGAGAAAAGTAAAGGTGTGAAAGCCCCTGCGCCTAATAACTGTCTCCACCCTTCCCATGCACTACTCGTGCTGAATCCACATCACGACATTCCTAATAACTGCTAAGTCGCTAAGTCTTCTAGACAACCATAACTATTTAGCAGTTATTGTCTATCGCACGACATGTGCGCACCGATGGCCAGTCGATACGTACGTCCGAGATCTATATGAGACTCGTGACTCGTGATACACAAGTGTCGGGCCAATGAATGGGACACAAACAAAGGTGGTCCCTTAACTCTAAGCCATATGCAACTAAAATATAATAATTTGCAAGTACAATTTATATTTTCTAGAATAAGTAAAAACATGCATGATATTGAGCAAGAAATTAAATAGTGAAGGCAACGTGTCTTGCCTGGTAAGACGTCTGGTGTGCTGCGATGATCAAGGTGGCACGATCTGCAACTTCGGGTAACAACTACACAAGGTGACCTCTGATGGTGGCACGGATCATGTCATTGAGTCCGGAAGGGTCAAATTAGTTAGGGTCAATAGGTGGAAGGAAAGAATTGGCAAAGGAATAGAATATTGGGATTGGTCATGAGGATAATCGAAGGGAATTATAGAAATAAATGTATGTAACTATTTACAAAATACTTATTATTGGGAAACTATATTTGGAAATTAATTATATAAAAAAATAGGCCTTTTCTTTTATTTACAATATTATAAATAAAAACTATAAAAATCTAGAAAAATAACTTAGGCTAAAAACTAATTTATATAAACTTTTTGAGATTATATGTTTATTCTAAAGTAACTATACAAAAATTTTATAATAACAATCTTAATATCATAATGCTAAATGATATACTAATTTAATAGTATATATATATATATATATATATATATATATATATATATATATATATATATATATATATATATATATATATATATATATATATATGAAAAAGTCAACAACACAATAATAGTATAATAATACTTTAAGGTTTCTAAAATCCGATTGAAATACATGTAGAGTTTAGCACAAAACTATATATATATATATATATTTTTGCTACAAGATAACTTCTAGGAAAATATATCTTTATTTTTTAAAACTAATATAATTAGTACTAATGGAAAAAAATAGTGATAATAAAGTTATAAAAATTTATTAGCAAATCTATATATACTGTACATAAGGTACAGCTGTCAACAGTAAAATGCTAAGTAATAATAATAATAATAATAATAACCGTACTGTCAGGATTGTAACTAGAGAGAGAAGAAAAAAATTAATAACAACAATCAAAAAAAAGTCAAAGTTCAGTCACACAGTTCTCAGGAGAACCTCTTTTCCAAAAATTAAAAAAGCAACAATAGAAAAAATAATAATAATAAAAATAAAAACTTTTGACAGATGAGAGGAGAGCGAGAGAGTGAGAGAGAGGAGAAGAGAGGAAGGGAGGAAGGGGGCGGAGAGACCTAGAGAGAGAGGCGACGCGGGGAGCTGACGGGCTCGCCGGTAGGCTGGCGCCGGGGCGACGAGGCTGGTGGGCGAGCGGAGGAAAGTGGGTTCGTCGGGGAACGGAGCGGTCCGGCGGAGGGGGAGTCGGGGACGAGCGGAGAGGGACGGTGGCTCGAGGCGAGCTCGGCCGGAGAGAGGAGATCGGAGAAGGAGGCGGTGAGCGAGGGTCGCGGCGTTCGAGAGGAGTCGGAGAGGCGGTGGACTCGGTAGAGAGGAGCGGCATGGAGGTCATCAGCATCGGGCGACGCGGGCGTCAGGGCAGAGAGGGGTTTCTGCGGGTTAGGTGGGTGACGGCGCTGTTGTCAGGGACGCGGGGGTTTTCGGTGGGCGCGGCGGGGCGCTCGCCGATGCGGGGAGGCGCGTGGCGGAGACAGCGGCTGGGCTTGGCCGGCAGTTTAGGTATGGCTTTGCCCCTTTGTTTTTTTTTTTTGCTTCTACTCTATGGTGTGGGGTTTTGGGGTGTCGCCGGCGTTGGGTGCCGACGATGGTGGTGGTTTGGATGTGTTGATGGAGGCGGGCGCCTGGTGATGGCGGAGATGGGGTTGGTGTACTAATGGCGGTGGAGAGGAGCAATGTTTTGGTCGGCGTGGCTCAGTCTCAGGTGGTCGTGGTGGTTAGGTGCGGTGGACGGGTTGGCTGGCTTGGTGGTGGTGAAGGTCAGTTGGCCATTGGTGGTGGCACGACTGGGCTGGACAGGGATGAGGGTGGTGGTGTGGCCAGGATAGGGGTGGTCGTGAGGGCGACGTTGAATGAGGTGGCGAGACGGTGGTGACGGCGGGGTTAGGGTTAGGTTAGGAACTAGGGATTTATTATTGTCGGGGTGTGTCCGACACGGGAGATGAATTTGTATGTGTATAACAAAGTGGAATAAGACTTTGGATGGACACCGACACGATGCACGGACTTGGTGGGAAAATTTTGTTGTGAAATTTGTGAATGGTAGCAATTTATGGAGGAGTACCTGCCTATTTATAGGATGTGGGAATTCCCATTTGGATAGAATTATGAGTAGTTTAAAACCCAATTTAGATAATTCATCTATTAATTTAAATCAATTTAATAAATTCAAATCCAAACAAAATCCAATTTAAATATAATTTAAAATCCATCTTTTATTTAAAACCAATTGAGATAATTCAAATTCCAAATGTAGTTATTAATTTAATCTATTTAAATAAATCCAAAAATTAAATCAAGATTTAAATTGCCACAATAACTTCCAAATATATTTTTCAAAATAGCAATAATAATAATTTCAAAAATAATAAATATTTTTAAATATCTATTCGAATAATAAAATATTAATATTAATAATTTCAAAAATAAGAAAAATATATAAATTTAATTTAATGTAACTCATATGCAAGGAATATAAAATAGTTTTTCAAATTATTACTAATAAATAGATAAATAAAAAGGTAATAAGATTTTGGTCATCTTAATACATAACTTTAAGCAAAACACAAATACAAATAATTATATTTCTTATTTGAATATAAATATAGAAAAAAAATTTTAAAAATATGTACGCTCGCACATATTCGTACTTGACGAGCAACTACGAAAAATAAATTTCGTGCACGACGTACAATACGACTACGCGACGTACAATAAAAATTTTAAATCAGTACCAAAATCAATAATAAAAATATAGTAGAAATTTAGGGGTTTTACATCCTACCCAACTTAAAAGAATTTTATCCTCGAAATTAAGAATTAGGAGGGGGTGAAAGGACACAAGGGTATCAATGGGGATTCAACGATGACAATGTTTTCATAAAATTATGTCGTAAGAGATCGCGATCTAGATCGTAGAAAAACAATACGGTATGATCACGGGTAATGAATGAGGGTCACGATTCAGAGAACGAAATAGATTCGCTTTAATTAAGCGATTAGAGGGTCTTGATAGGGCCGAGTAGTTTAAGATGAAGATATAGCAACATCGAGTGAGAATGGTCATAGCCGATGGGAAGGTTAGAGGAAGTTCTAGTATAATGCCTTCGTCCCTTTAAAATAGGTGAAGGCGAAAGCAATAAAGAGTTCGAAGATGGTGATATCGAAAATGAATACATGGTTCAAAGACGACCGAATAATTTCAAAAGAATTGTCAAGGCAGTCGTGGATGGGATTGTAAGGGCCAAGTTTAATTATGTCCCCATCCACGTAGAGTAATAGACAAAAGCGAACCAAAGTGCACTTGGTTGATCAGACCATTATACACCGGTTCTGATTAGACAATAGGCTAGTGAGCGCTCAATAGCATATGTCATGAACAAACTCGATAAAGAATAAGCTTGCAAAAACTAGGCTACATTAGCATCATTAGTCAAAACGGTAAATACATAGGTACGAGAGATTAAGATTTAAAGAAGGTAGAATGATTCAAAGTCATACAGTCGTCCTATAGTCTTCTTATCAAAGTCATTGGTTGTCTAGACAGGTTAGGTCCTCTAGATTCTAGGATCTAAATAAGCTTGCTAATATAGGTCACTAGGTAAAGGGGTTGCTAGTTCATAAGGTATTCTACCCAACTTAAAGAATTAAACTAATGGTGTTTTGGGACAACTAACTAGTAGGGTCAATCTCTAGCAAGCACGAAGGGAAGATAGGAATAGGGATGGAAGGAAGCAAGCAAGATGCAATTGATGGGTCAAACGGTAGATAAAATCAAGAAAAGAGGTCAAGTATGTGGATGAGATCCTAAACTTCTAATCCTATACGCAGGCTTGCTTGGTACGGTAAAGTAACCAAACAATTTATCTTGACCTGCATGGGCCACCACAAAAACATGTAGCGCCCCAGTCCCAAAATACGTAGGACTAGGAACGTAGACATGCCAGCTGTATTCATACGAAGTATACTCCAATATATGGAAACCTCGTACAAATACATAAGCTGTATAATGCAGTATAACCATAACTAATCTCATCCACACAACATAAATGAAATAAAGATGTCATATAATGAGAGAGAATTTTCTTGATACAATATGTTGGGCGGAGACAAATCCACTACCAACAAGTAAAGGAAAATACATAAGAAAAGAAATGATTTCGGCGAGCGAAGCGAAGACGATCCAAATGCAATCATCCTCGAAGAAGTAGCGATGATCGCGGCTAAAGCTAGAGCACCTGCGAAAGATAATAGCACATACCTGACAAGACAACCAGGTCCTCAGAGGGACGTAACAAGACACATAATATCATGCCATAAACCGAATAAAGTTAGCTCAACAGAAAAGTAAATGTGACTACACAATTAAAGGTCCTTAACCATTCTATGTGATCATGCAATTTGAAGACAACGTTCCACACAAGGGCTCCCGAAGCTAGAAACACGGCACGTTAGCGTTTCAACCAAGGCACTAGTGGCGTCTAGAGAAAAGTAAATGCACGGCCCATCAGCACTCGAGCGAGAACTAAGGGGCATCCAGAGAAAAATAAATGCACGGCCACTAGCTTCTTGGGTGAGTCACTAACGGCAGCTAGAGGAAAGTAAATGCACGACACATTTGTGTTTCAACCGAGGCACTAGTGGCATCTAGAGAAAAGTAAATAAATGCACGGCCACTAGTCTCTCGACTGAGTCACAAATGGCATCCAGAGAAAAGTAAAGGTGTGAAAGCCCCTGCGCCTAATAACTGTCTCCATCCTCCCCATGCACTACTCGTGCTGAATCCACATCACGACATTCCTAATAACTGCTAAGTCGCTAAGTCTTCTAGACAACCATAACTATTTAGCAGTTATTGCCTATCGCACGACATGTGCGCACCGATGGCCAGTCGATACGTACGTCCGAGATCTATATGAGACTCGTGACTCGTGATACACAAGTGTCGGGCCAATGACTGCGACACAAACAAAGGTGGTCCCTTAACTCTAAGCCATATGCAACTAAAATATAATAATTTGCAAGTACAATTTATATTTTCTAGAATAAGTAAAAATATGCATGATATTGAGCAAGAAATTAAACAGTGAAGGCAAGGTGTCTTGCCTGGTAAGACGCCTGATGTGCTGCGATGATCAAGGTGGCACGATCTACAACTTCGGGTAACAACTACACAAGGTGACCTCTGATGGTGGCACGGATCGTGTCATTGAGTCCGGAAGGGTCAAATTAGTTAGGGTCAATAGGTGGAAGGAAAGAATTGGTAAAGGAATAGAAGATTGGGATTGGTCATGAGGATAATCGAAGGAAATTATAGAAATAAATGTATGTAACTATTTACAAAATACTTATTATTGGGAAACTATATTTGGAAATTAATTATATAAAAAAATAGGCCTTTTCTTTTATTTACAATATAATAAATAAATACTATAAAAATCTAGAAAAATAACTTAGGCTAAAAACTAATTTATATAAACTTTTTGAGATTATATGTTTATTCTAAAGTAACTATACAAAAAATTTATAATAACAATCTTAATATCATAATGCTAAATGATATACTAATTTAATAGTGTGTATATATATATATATATATATATATATATATATATATATATATATATATATATATATATATATATATATATATATATATTTGCTACAAGATAACTTCTAGGAAAATATACCTTTATTTTTTAAAATTAATATAATTAGTACTAATGGAAAAAAATAGTGATAATAAAGTTATAAAAATTTATTAGCAAATCTATATATACTGTACATAAGGTACAGCTGTCAACAGTAAAATGCTAAGTAATAATAATAATAATAATAATAATAATAATAATAATAATAATAATAATAATAATAATAATAACCGCACTGTCAGGATTGTAAATAAAGAGAGAAGAAAAAAAAATTAATAACAACAATAAAAAAAAAGTCAAAGTTCAGTCACAGTTCTCAGGAGAACCACTTTTCAAAAAAATTAAAAAAGCAACAATAGAAAAAAATAATAATAAAAATAAAAACTTTTGACAGATGAGAGGAGAGCGAGAGAGTGAGAGAGAGGAGAAGAGAGGAAGGGAGGAAGGGGGCGGAGAGAGCTAGAGAGAGAGGCGGCGCGGGGAGCTGACGGGCTCGCCGGTAGGCTGGCGCCGGGGCGGCGAGGCTGGTGGGCGAGTGGAGGAAAGTGGGTTCGTCGGGGAACAGAGCAGTCCGGCAGAGGGGGAGTCGGGGACGAGCGGAGAGGGACGGTGGCTCGAGGCGAGCTCGGCCGGAGGGAGGAGATCGGAGAAGGAGGCGGTGAGCGAGGGTCGCGGCGTTCGAGAGGGGTCGGAGAGGCGGTGGACTCGGTAGAGAGGAGCGGCACGGAGGTCATCAGCGTCGGGCGACGCGGGCGTCAGGGCAGAGAGGGGTTTCTGCTGGTTAGGTGCGTGACGGCGCCGTTGTCAGGGACGCGGGGGTTTTCGGTGGGCGCGGCGGGGCGCTCGCCAATGCGGGGAGGCGCGTGGCGGAGACAGCGGCTGGGCTTGGCCGACGGTTTAGGTATGGCTTTGCCCCTTTGTTTTTTTTTGCTTCTACTCTATGGTGTGGGGTTTTGGGGTGTCGTCGTGTTGGGTGTCGGCGATGGTGGTGGTTTGGATGTGTTGATGGAGGCGGGCGCCTGGTGATGGCGGAGATGGGGTCGGTGTACTAATGGCGGTGGAGAGGAGCAATGTTTTGGTCGGCGTGGCTCAGTCTCAGGTGGTCGTGGTGGTTAGGTGCGATGGACGGGTTGGCTGGCTTGGTGGTGGTGAAGGTCAGTTGGCCATTGGTTGTGGCACGACTGGGCTGGACAGGGATGAGGGTGGTGGTGTGGCTAGGATAGGGCAGGTCGTGAGGGCGACGTTGAATGAGGTGGCAAGACGGTGGTGACGGCGGGGTTAGGGCTAGGTTAGGAACTATGGATTTATTAGTGTCGGGGTGTGTCCGACACGGAAGATGAATTTGTATGTGTATAACAAAGTGGAATAAGACTTTGGATGGACACCGACACGATGCACGGACTTGGTGGGAAAATTTTGTTGTGGAATTTGTGAATGGTAGCAATTTATGGAGGAGTACCTGCCTATTTATAGGATGTGAAAATTCCCATTTGGATAGGATTAGGAGTAGTTTAAAACCCAATTTAGATAATTCATCTATTAATTTAAATCAATTTAATAAATTCAAATCCAAACAAAATCTAATTTAAATATAATTTAAAATCCATCTTTTATTTAAAACCAATTGAGATAATTCAAATTCCAAATGTAGTTATTAATTTAATCTATTTAAATAAATCCAAAAATTAAATCAAGATTTAAATTGCCACAATAACTTCCAAATATATTTTTCAAAATACCAATAATAATAATTTCGAAAATAATAAATATTTTTAAATATCTATTCGAATAATAAAATATTAATAATTTCGAAAATAAGAAAAATATATAAATTTAATTTAATGTAACTCATATGCAAGGAATATAAAATAGTTTTTTAAATTATTACTAATAAATAGATAAATAAAAAGGTAATAAGATTTTGGTCATCTTAATACATAACTTTAAGCAAAACACAAATACAAATAATTATATTTCTTATTTGAACTATAAATATAGAAAAAAAAATTTAAAATATGTACGCTCGCACATATTCGTACTTGACGAGCAACTACGAAAAATAAATTTCGTGCGCGACGTACAATACGACTACGCGACGTACAATAAAAATTTTAAATCAGTACCAAAATCAATAATAAAAATATAGTAAAAATTTAGGGATTTTACAATCTTAGTGATATGAGCTTATCTATCTTAAAATCGGGTTGCCAAAATCAAAACTATTTTTTTGATTGTGGTCATTCAATTAAGTTTAATCATTATGATATCACTAACATTTATGCTATCACCTTAGCACTTATACTAAAACTCAACATTGTCCTAATGTGCATTAAACTTATCATACTTGCTACTATGTATATTGCTTTGTTCGTCTAACATGTACATGCAGAAAAGCAATAAGCAAGATCAATGTGGACATATGTAATGAAGAAATCATGGTGGGCCAAAGGCGATGGATCCCACAAGATTTCTCTGAACCACCCGACGACATTTCTTGAGCCACGCACCGGCCAAGAGAAAAAGCTAGCACCTATTAAAGGAAGAAGCCAAGCCATGCCATCATCATTTCAAGACTCTGAAGAAGCCTGCACCTGATACAGTATATCTGGAGTCTGTAATAAGTCTTAGAAATAATTGTAAACACAAGAAATGGATGGCAAAATCGAAAGCTAGGGTAGAAATAAGCCTAGGATCATTTTCTGCTGAAAAACGGCATACCGACGGTATACCGGTGTATACCGACAGTATACCGGTTTTGTTCACAGAAAGTTTATGTCTACAAAAACCGGCATACCGACGACATACCGGTCCATACCGACGGTATACCGATTCAGTAATGTTCAAATTCCAACGGTCGAATTCTGAGCAATAAATGATTCCAACGGCTATATTTCTAGCTGTTGCATACCAGACCGGTATACCGTCAGTATGCCGGATCATACCGACGGTATGCCGGTTCGTGACTGAAAAGTTGTGTCACGCCCCGGTTCCAAGATATGTGGGACCAGGAACACGTGGCGTGCCAGCTGTACGATCAAGTATAAAAAAACCCCAATTTAATAGACTATACTCGATCGTATAGTACGCTGAAGTAACAACTAAATAACAATACAGGCAGGTAAATACTAATCTCATCCACAGGAAAAATCACAGAATAAAGCTGGAAGGAATGAAAATAACTCTGAATCAAACTACAAGTCATGACTAGTGGAAAATAATCCACCAATAAATGTATGAATGAACTACTAAAAGAGTACAACTGAACCAGAAAAGAAATAGATAGCCACTAGCAGAAATCACCTAGAACTCAAGAAACTCACGAGGCTCAACATTGAAGTCCTCGTCAGCAAAAGTCTCCAATCTCCGTAGTCCGTCGGTACCTGTGCTCGTCCCAATCTGGAAAAGGTGCCAGGTCCTCAGAGGGACGTAACAAGTACACAAAAAATCGACATGCATGATAGTACAGGGCAGTATATAAATAACTAGAACAAAATGTAACATAACATCTCCCCAACCAAACAAGGACAGGATATATCATGCAACATACGACAGGTAAACTAACCATCTATGTGTAAAATGCACTCGAGACATCTCTAGTGGCACATGAGAGGGGGAGAAGAAGAAGAAACGGCCACCAAGCGTTCTACGGTTTGAGAAACGAGGGGCTACGAGCATCCAGCGTCCATTGGAAACAGAAATTCTCATACACCACTAGTAGACTCTCCCCACCCAATGTATATCCGTACCGTATACGCGGTACAAATAATATGCAAGACGTCATAGTATATATAAGTAGACCTGTACCAACCACTAGACCAGACGCGAACTCACGTGCCAATGATCAGTCGACACACAAATCCATGCTCTCAACTCACTCATATAGTGATCGTGTATGATACGGTATCCGGCTAGAAGGTACCACATACCTTCACAATACACGGGATAAGTCCACTACTACTAGACGCGTGCACACAACTGAGAAGTAACTAGGTAACATAAACTAACTGCAAAAATATACAATCAAGCAAGGTGTACTTGCCTGTGTCCAGCAACTGAGTATCTGGGTCCAAAGTAGAGTCCGAGTCCCGAGAAGCAAATAATCCTAAACAAAATTTATCTCTAATTAATTACTAATTAAACAATTTAAACAATTCATTTAATTGCTAAGCAATCTATAATTTAAATTAATCTAGTACTACTAGCTAACTAGTATCAAATTTTTATGAATAATAATTATACAATAATAAGTAGGTAACCATACTTATTATCATACCATTTATATTCTGAAATTTATTTACAACTAAATATTTAATAATTAATTAACTAATTAATGATAATCAATTAACCAACCATTTTAATACACACATGAATACACAATTCCTAATAATACTAACTTAAATAGTAAAAATCCTTAAAAATCATTTTTAGTCTATTTTAATAATAAACTAAATAATATCAGAATAATAAATATATATTATATATATATTTTACAGAAAATGAATTATTACCATTAAACTATTTATTAAATAACTAGTTGAATAATAACAATAAGTACTTAATAATTCTAAATAAATCCAAATAAATCACCACCAACCTTAAATTTAATCATTAAAACTAAATTCACAGTAGTAACACAAAATTAATAATTATTTAAATCAATAAATAATTATTACACAATTGATTACATAAACCTAAACATGATTCTCAAAATTACTTTTAAGTCTTAAAAATTCCTAAATATATCTAAAATACATAAAATAAATTCTTAAATACCATATTTACACATTTATAACAGAATCATATCACTTCACAAAATTTACAATATTTATATAATTAATAACAATTAATTATATAATATATTCAACTTATGTAATAAATCTAGAAATTACTCAACTAAATCCAAATAATTATAAATAATAATAAATAAATATTGGAATTATTTTTTTACAGAATAACATGCTATTACAAACATTTTCTATTCAATAAGTATTATTTAATTACTAACCAAATAAATAAAATAAATTGAAAACAATATTTAATATTCAATTTGATTAATACAAAACTTCCAAGATAAATCTAAATATAATATTTTAAACACCAATCAAATTCTGGAAAAATTTCCATAACTTACTTTATAATTAAATCTATATTTTCCATATAAGTTATATTATTTAATTATTTATTAATTAAATAATAAGCATCAAAACGGAATTAATTAAACAGTGTAAATTCGCTGTTTTTCACATAAAATAATTATAAATTAAATTATAAAAATTCTGGAAAAACTATTTTAAAATACTATATTAATTATACAAACTTTTTCATGTACAAAGTTTTCTCTAATTCGTAATCAAAATGTTACATAAAAATTAAAACAGAAAACAGATTTAATTAATTACTAACATTGAAACTTCATAATTAAATATAAATAAATATCAATAATTAATATTAAATCACACGAAAATTAGGGTAGAACCCCTACATATTTACCAATGATTTCCTACATTTAGATCTAATTAATCATCAATCTATTCATCACAACAATCCTTACAATAATCTGAATATTCAGAATTTAATTATTAAAACTTGGTTTAAAGCATGCAAAGAGGATTTAATCCACGTGACAGCGCCACGGGGGGGTCGGGGTTACCTTGCCACGCCGCAGGAGGGTGGCTCGCCGACGAGAGGGGTTGCACCGACGAGGGGGCCGCCGGATCGGGGCCGGTCGGTTGCAGCGCGCGCGGGGGGGGAGGGGGGGGGCGCCGACTGCTACACGCGGGCGCGGGAAACGCCGCATCTCGTCGTCGACGGCGGGGCTCCGGGTGAGGGGGAAGGAGATAGACGAGAGAGAGAGAGAGGGATAGGGTGGCGGTGATGAAGGGGGCTCGTGGTTTGTGTGGAGGCAAGTTTAGGGTTAGGGTTGAGAGTAGATGCATATATATATATGCATGAAGGAGATCCAAATGAATAGGACCATACTGGGTTGGGCCTAAGTTAGGGTTACACTTAAGGAATGGGTTTGGTTGCTAGGAATTTTAACACCACATCTATATAAGTATAGATATATATATAATCTAAAAATAAAACCAATTGAATAATAACACTATATATATTTAATTATTGATATAAATATAATCTAATAATAAATCTATTTGAAACTTGGTTAGAGTTTATAAATAATTTAATAATTAATGTAACAACATTTATTTAACAAATAACAATATTTAGTAATCTTGCATCTATATATATATATGTATATATATATACAATATAAATTAAACCCTGATTAGAAATAATTAATTAATTAATTAATTAAAAAAATTAACAAGCTATTCTTCAAATAAAAAAAATAATTTTAAAAATTCCCTGAAAATTCAGGGGGTTTACAATCTACCCAACTTATAAGAATTTCGTCCTCGAAATTTAAAATAATTCTAATACCGAAGAAATAATAAGAAAATCAATGAAAAGTAAATATGTAAATTGTAACTTACTCAACAAGACAATTTACAACGATACTTGGGGGTTTATAGAGGGGTCAAAACTGGCATCATATCCTACAAGAATATGTTCTAGGTCCGGCATAGGTCATAGGATTTCCAAGTGATCAGGGAATAGATCGATATTGCATGGTCAAATCTAATAGGATAAGGAGAGGACACAAATAGTCTATTCTAAGGGAAAGATTTGTCAAACAAGTAGAGTTATTAAAATAGAGCACATAAAGGTGTGTTTATGGGGGGCATAAATGTCATGTGTATGGTGCGGTTTGTCTAGATCATAATGGTGCAATTATTGGAAGAAAAATCCTAATATTGTGCTTCAATTACCCAAGTCATGGTAAGGGATCAAATGATATGAACCAAGGAAAGGATAATAGAAAAACTTTTATTTGCTAAATGTCCGACTAAAATCAGTCTAAGATGGCTACTAGGGTGCTAAGGGTATTACTAAAATAAGATATCATACAAGGTATACTTAACTGACTTAGTAGAAAGATGGTTCTACTATAAATCATAGCTAATAAAGGATTATAAAGAGAAATTCTATACTAAGGCGCAGAATAAAGAAGAGTTCAAGGGGGATGGGGTCGATTACAAATTTGAAGGTCCAATGCGAATAAATGTTTCAAGAAAACAAAATTTGTCAAACGGTCGCAAATGAGATCCTAGGACAAGTTTACTATATCTTCATCTGCATAAAATAATCATAGGAAAAGCGAATCAACATGCACTAGGTTGGCCAGATCATCATGCACCGATTCTGATTAGACAACATTTTAGTGGGTGCACCCAATAATATATGTGTCAAGAACAAGCTTGAGAAAAGAAGAAGCTTGTAAAAACTAGGCTATAACAGCAATATTAGTCAAGACGATAAAAATAAACGTACAGAAGAAAAGAAAGTACAAGATAGTTCAAGTCCAAAACACAAATAATGATTTGACCTTTCTAGTTGTCCTATGAATCTCTAACCTTAGTTGAGCTAGGGATAGGAACCCACAAAGTTATGTCTAGGTAATCTAAATACTTATACCAACATATAGTCAGTGTTATCCAACTATAATTTCTTAATGGTCCTGAGAAAAGTATGATGCTAGACTACAAGGTATACTACCCAACTTATAAGAATTGAACTAGTACCTCTAACTGTCTCTTTAGGGAAGCAAGTTTATCCTACCAAATTGTAGCAACAACATAGAATTTTCTAGAGAAGCAATAATAATCCTAACATGAGAAAAAAAAAAGAAGTCCTTTGGTCTATTCAAAAGGATAAGACGTAATGATCTGCTTTCCATTATTGCTTAAGAAAACAAATTTTGGATCGATAGTACTAGAATTATGCAGCACGATAAATAGTAAATCAGGAAAGAAAATAAACTAATTAGATAATAAAAAAAAAATCCTTACAGCATTTAGCTCGACAACCGTGGCATGAGCTAAAGGTGAAGGAAAATTTTATTACAGAAAATATCAACCAATATTGTCTACAGGTAAAGTAACAAACAACTAAATAGATATTCCTAATATTAATACTAATAATATAATACTAAAATATAGGAGAAGATATACTGGTTGACGGATTTGGGGTATGGTCAAGAAAAATTTATAGACATCTATAGCTCTAAACAATTAGGGAATCATGTTACTAGTTTAGGGTCGAGAACAAGGATGATAAAATTTTAAGAAGAAGACATAGTCACATGGGTCGATGACTTAACTATAACTGCATATAATCACTATCATGGCTATGAAAAATATGGCAACTAAGGTGTGACACTTCTATCTCATTAGAGTAACATCCTTTATGTTTATTTCCTCATCAAGATAAAAAAAAAAAATCAAATTCCTGTAAATAAAATTTCTTCATAAATTCCTTCAGTATAAAATCTTTAAATCAAAACAATCATCCACCAATTTCCTTAATCTCTTTAAGATCGTCGCATATAATCATAATTATAACTTTAAAATACCCAACCAATCCTTTTATCATCACACCAACTCCCTTTTATTTTTCCCCCTTTTTTTTTCTCAACTTTAATTCAGTTTACCTAATATAAAAGATTGTAACTCTCTTATGAAAATACTTAAATCAATCACCGAGATAAATATTACCATAATACTAAATTCTTCTTCTTTTTTCCAAAAGAAACTTCAATAAAAATTTATCAATCTAAAAAAAAAGATTTAAATCTCAAATTTTTTTTTCAATCAAAATTTGTTCCATCAAACAAAATTCAATCACAAAAAAATACCTCAAATTTCTAAATCGATCCTCGAAATAAACTTTATTATAGTACAAACATCCTTTTCTTTTCTCCTCAAAATTTTTAGATTAAAATTACCCAACTCCAAATTTTAAATCACTTTATGAAATGCATCAAATTTCTAAATTCTTCTTAAATACACCCTTTTTTTTCATCAAGGTCAAAATATTCAATCTTTAAAGAAATATAAATCTCATAGGCAACTCTTAACTATTTCTATTTACAATCTATCCTCAAATTTAAAAAAAATTTGTTCTTCTATTTTGGAAACCCATAAATCATCAACCAATTTAAATCTCATGTAGCAATGTGAATATTTAAATTTTTAATCATCAAGTTGATTTTATATCCTCTCTAACAAATCATAGAATTTTTTTTTTTAAAAAAAAACTCAAATCAAAACTTTAAATCATCCTCTCAAATCGATCATCGAGTTTATTTTATTAATCAACTTCTAACAGTCTTTCCCATATGAGTATAAGTAATCTTTCTCACTATCATTCGAAATTGATATATCATTACTACTCAACTTTGAATTTAACTAATCATTCATGCAAAAATTATATCTTTCAAAAATATGGTGTTCATCAACCTGCAATATTTAGTACTTTCCCAGAATTTAATTATAGACTCAACCGCATAATTAGCTGCCAAAGTAACCCATCTAGCCATATAGTTAACTCAAGAGTGTATATAGTATAGCATCTTCCAAACCTCTATCAATCATGACAAGCAAGGGGTACGGTAGATTAGATCGAGAAGGATATAATTGCAAGGAAGTCAAAGAGTCAGAAGATATAAATCAAAGAAGAGATCAAGTATTTCGAGGAGTTTGAAATGAGTCGAAATCAAACGAGATCAAAGGATAAAAATAATCAATTGTGGATGAGACACAATAGTCCTAATCCTATACGCAGGCTTGCTTGGTACGGTAAAGTAACCAAACAATATTTTCTCGACCTGCATGGGCCACCACTAAAAACATGTCACGCCCCGGTTCCAAGATATGTGGGACCAGGAACATGTGGCGTGCCAGCTGTACGATCAAGTATAGAAAAACCCCAATTTAATGGACTATACTCGATCATAGTACGCTGAAGTAACAACTAAATAACAATACAGGCAGGTAAATACTAATCTCATCCACAGGAAAAATCACAGAATAAAGCTGGAAGGAATGAAAATAACTCTGAATCAAACTACAAGTCATGACTAGTGGAAAATAATCCACCAATAAATGTATGAATGAACTAGTAAAAGAGTACAACTGAACCAGAAAAGAAATAGATAGCCACTAGCAGAAATCACTTAAGAACTCAAGAAACTCACGAGGCTCAACATTGAAGTCCTCGTCAGCAAAAGTCTCCAATCTCCGTAGTCCGTCGGTACTTGTGCTCGTCCCAATCTGGAAAAGGTGCCAGGTCCTCAGAGGGACGTAACAAGTACACAAGAAATCGACATGCATGATAGTACAGGGCAGTATATAAATAACTAGAACAAAATGTAACATAACATCTCCCCAACCAAACAAGGACAGGATATATCATGCAACATACGACAGGTAAACTAACCATCTATGTGTAAAATGCACTCGAGACATCTCTAGTGGCACATGAGAGGGGGAGAAGAAGAAGAAACGGCCACCAAGCGTTCTACGGTTTGAGAAACGAGGGGCTACGAGCATCCAGCGTCCATTGGAAACAGAAATTCTCATACACCACTAGTAGACTCTCCCCACCCAATGTATATCCGTACCGTATACGCGGTACAAATAATATGCAAGATGTCATAGTATATATAAGTAGACCTGTACCAACCACTAGACCAGACGCGAACTCACGTGCCAATGATCAGTCGACACACAAATCCATGCTCTCAACTCACTCATATAGTGATCGTGTATGATACGGTATCCAGCTAGAAGGTACCACATACCTTCACAATACACGGGATAAGTCCACTACTACTAGACGCGTGCACACAACTGAGAAGTAACTAGGTAACATAAACTAACTGCAAAAATATACAATCAAGCAAGGTGTACTTGCCTGTGTCCAGCAACTGAGTATCTGGGTCCAAAGTAGAGTCCGAGTCCCGAGAAGCAAATAATCCTAAACAAAATTTATCTCTAATTAATTACTAATTAAACAATTTAAACAATTCATTTAATTGCTAAGTAATCTATAATTTAAATTAATCTAGTACTACTAGCTAACTAGTATCAAATTTTATGAATAATAATTATACAATAATAAGTAGGTAACCATACTTATTATCATACCATTTATATTCTAAAATTTATTTACAACTAAATATTTAATAATTAATTAACTAATTAATGATAATCAATTAACCAACCATTTTAATACACACATGAATACACAATTCCTAATAATACTAACTTAAATAGTAAAAATCCTTAAAAATCATTTTTAGTCTATTTTAATAATAAACTAAATAATATCAGAATAATAAATATATATTATATATATATTTTACAGAAAATAAATTATTACCATTAAACTATTTATTAAATAACTAGTTGAATAATAACAATAAGTACTTAATAATTCTAAATAAATCCAAATAAATCACCACCAACCTTAAATTTAATCATTAAAACTAAATTCACAGTAGTAACACAAAATTAATAATTATTTAAATCAATAAATAATTATTACACAATTGATTACATAAACCTAAACATGATTCTCAAAATTACTTTTAAGTCTTAAAAATTCGTAATATATCTAAAATACATAAAATAAATTTCTAAATACCATATTTACACATTTATAACAGAATCATATCACTTCACAAAATTTACAATATTTATATAATTAATAACAATTAATTATATAATATATTCAACTTATGTAATAAATCTAGAAATTACTCAACTAAATCCAAATAATTATAAATAATAATAAATAAATATTGGAATTATTTTTTTACAGAATAACATGCTATTACAAACATTTTCTATTCAATAAGTATTATTTAATTACTAACCAAATAAATAAGATAAATTGAAAACAATATTTAATATTCAATTTGATTAATACAAAACTTCCAAGATAAATCTAAATATAATATTTTAAACACCAATCAAATTCTGGAAAAATTTCCATAACTTACTTTATAATTAAATCTATATTTTCCATATAAGTTATATTATTTAATTATTTATTAATTAAATAATAAGCATCAAAACGGAATTAATTAAACAGTGTAAATTCGCTGTTTTTCACATAAAATAATTATAAATTAAATTATAAAATTCTGGAAAAATTATTTTAAAATACTATATTAATTATACAAACTTTTTCATGTACAAAGTTTTCTCTAATTCGTAATCAAAATGTTACATAAAAATTAAAACAGAAAACAGATTTAATTAATTACTAACATTGAAACTTCATAATTAAATATAAATAAATATCAATAATTAATATTAAATCACACAAAAATTAGGGTAGAACCCCTACATATTTACCAATGATTTCCTACATTTAGATCTAATTAATCATCAATCTATTCATCACAACAATCCTTACAATAATCTGAATATTCAGAATTTAATTATTAAAACTTGGTTTAAAGCATGCAAAGAGGATTAATCCACGTGACAGCGCCACGGGGGGGTCGGGGTTACCTTGCCACGCCGCAGGAGGGTGGCTCGCCGACGAGGGGGGTTGCGCCGACGAGGGGGCCGCCGGATCGGGGCCGGTCGGTTGCAGCGCGCGCGGGGGGGCGCCGACTGCTACACGCGGGCGCGGGAAACGCCGCATCTCGTCGTCGACGACGGGGCTCCGGGTGAGGGGGGAAGGAGATAGACGAGAGAGAGAGAGAGGGATAGGGTGGCGGTGATGAAGGGGGCTGGTGGTTTGTGTGGAGGCAAGTTTAGGGTTAGGGTTGAGAGTAGATGCATATATATATATATGCATGAAGGAGATCCAAATGAATAGGACCATACTGGGTTGGGCCTAAGTTAGGGTTACACTTAAGGAATGGGTTTGGTTGCTAGGAATTTTAACACCGCATCTATATAAGTATAGATATATATATAATCTAAAAATAAAACCAATTGAATAATAACACTATATATATTTAATTATTGATATAAATATAATCTAATAATAAATCTATTTGAAACTTGGTTAGAGTTTATAAATAATTTAATAATTAATGTAACAGCATTTATTTAACAAATAACAATATTTAGTAATCTTGCATCTATATATATATATATATATATATATATATATATATATATATATATATATATATATATATACAATATAAATTAAACCCTGATTAGAAATAATTAATTAATTAATTAATTAAAAAAATTAACAAGCTATTCTTCAAATAAAAAAAATAATTTTAAAAATTCCCTGAAAATTCAGGGGGTTTACAAGTTGCCTTTGGCCCTTTTCAATGCTTTGGTTATAAATAGCCTTGAACCCCTTCATTCAAGGTTGATGCTTTTTAGCCTAAAAATTTCTAAACCACCAAAGCCTATCCACAAACAACTCTACAAAGCTTTCATTTGCCATCCACAAATTGTGTTAGAGTTATTGAGTTGAAAAGTGAGATCTTTATCTTATTGTATAAGGAGATCAAAACCTATTGTGAAAGGTTGAAGTTGGAGAGTCTTCGTATCCAAACTCTCGGTTGAAGTTGGGGAGTCTTCGTATCCAAACTCTCGGTTGAATTCGGAGAGGCCTTCAGATTAAAGCTCTCGTGTAAGAAGTTGGCGAGTTCTTCGGATACAAACTCGTGTGTAACTATTTACTCAAATAGTGGATTAAAACGGAAGAGAGTTCCGGGACTGGACTGCCTCTTGGGAGGATACCAGGATACATCGGATGTCGGTATTGTTTTTGCTTCTTCTCTTGCACTTATATTTTTAAATTGCCCATTAGCTTGTGCTAAGTGCTTGATTAGTTAGCTTGACCCTATTCACCCCCCTCTAGGGTTCCTACAATTGGTATCAGAGCAAGGACTCTATTGTTAGGCTTAACATCCTTAGAGTAGATCCTTGTTATTTTTCTATGGCATCGTATTCCTCCTACTCCTCCTCCGATAAAGAGGGTTTTACTTCTAGTAGCATAGACAATCATGTTTCTTCTAAATACAAGAAATGCTCTAAGTGGAAAGCCAGGGCTAAACAATCCTTAGAGATTCTTGACAACCTTCATTCTACAAATGAAGAACTTTCTGAAACGATTATTCATTTAGAAGAAGCAAATGAGTTTTTGAGAAACGAAAACAATGATTTATTATCTAGACTTGATTCTCAAAACTCATCATGTGTTTCTTTAAAGAGTTTGAATGAGGCTTTATTCTTGAAAATCAAATCTCTTTCCTCATCTATAGAAGATCTTAAAAGTCAAACGCATATGTTAACTTCTTTGCACGATTCTTCTATTGATTCTTTAAAGAAACAAAATGATGATTTTATGTCTAGAATTGCTTTATTTGAAAAAGAGAATTGTGCTTTAAATGCTAAATTTGATTCTCTTACTTGTTTGCATAATGATTTGCTATTAGAACATGATATTCTTAAAACCAAATCTTCTCATGCTCACTCTAGAGATATTCATCATTCTAGTATGTCACATGTTCATAACCATGCTCATTCTGATACATGTGCACACACTAGCATTAGGTGCTTTTATTGCTCTCGCATTGGATACATGAGCTTTACATACCCTATTCGCAGGACACTTACTACCAATGCTAGAGTAAGTGCTATATGGGTCCCTAAAACTAATAAATGTGGATCCAAGTTTATTTGGATACCTAAGTCTTCATCTAATGTTGTATGTGAAGCTTCTTGTATCGGGACATAGCACCGAGGAGCGTGTTGGTGGTTGCAAAGCTCAAAGGTCATCTTCCAAGCAATTGCACCAACACAAGCATGGCCACTAGAGCCACTTTGGTAACTTGCTAAACGATTCTCTTTAAATTGTTTATATTTGTAGAATCTAGCATGTTTCTCTTGATGTCTTGCTACTAGCTCACATTGATATTCTTTAGTTACCTTTTATATATATCAATATGAGATATCATACTAGCATGCTTAGTTATATTTCTTATTAATTCTTTTATCTAGCATGACTAGTTACTTAACTTAAATGATTAGTTCACACTATGTAGTTTATCATTCTTTTTCTATTAGTGTGACATTTTTATATTTGCATGCTCGTTATTCTTAATTCTTATTCATAAAGCATGCATATCACTCTAGTCCATAGGAGCTTTGTTTTGATTTGAGTTAATGTGATTTTAACTCTCCGTCTTTAAAGTTTTTGAAATAGTTACTTCTTGCCGGTTTGTATTTAATATGTCATATTTTTTTTAATCGGTATTTGTGAATATATGTGTCTAGCACAAGCTTCTTATCTCTTGACAAGTATACACTTATACTTCCTTTTTAACCTTGTGCTCACATAATATATTCATTATTGATTCTCATGTTTTATTATTGATTAAACATCTTATGAATCAATTATGTCTTTGCCTAATAAAGCTTATTTATACATGGTTTGAATTTGTGATAGTTTTTCAAATATTCATTAAGGATACATGACTATATTCATTAAATTTTCATTTACATGTAGATCATGTATTTCTTATGTTGATATATATATATATATATATATATATATATATATATATATATATATATATATATATATATATATATATATATATATATATTTAATATAAATATCTTTATGTGGGGATATGAGTTAAGCTAAAGTTCTATATTGACTTGAAGAGTATTTAAATATACTTGTTACCTTCAAACTTGTGCTTATCTCATACTTTAGCTATTGATTCCTTTGACCAAATTTGTTCTTCTTGAATCAATTAGCTTCTTCCTTAAAGTCTTCTTTTGATGATATCTTCTTGACTTTTTGGTTGGCATTATGGATACATGTATTTAATTGATTTGATCTTTTCATGTATGCCTATTCGTGATATATATAGTTTCATATATATAAACGATTCCTAACTTTTGATATTTATTTGTTTTATACCTTTAAGTTAGGATGTTGAGAGAAAATGTTTATTAATGTATTGCACTTGACTATTTATGGAAGTTCTTTTAAGAATCACATGGTTTTGTGCTTTGTCTTGTTTTTATATTTACCTCCGTTTTCAGTACACATTTTCAAATCTTTATCATCTATATATTTCTATAGTGCACTATGAAAGCTTTTCGAAAAATATGTTTATTGTTATCTTTAGCTCTCTTTAGCTTTCTTGATCTTAATGATCATTCTATGCTCATTCCTTGGGTTTATCCTTCTTTTTGAATTATTGTTGCCCAATGGTTTTTGTAGCACATGAGAATACATGTAATTGATACATCATATTTCTTATGACTTTAGCTACTATGGTTTGAGCTTTTGTGTTAAGATTTTTCCATTTCCAGAGAATACACTTATTTCATAATGGCTTTAATATTTTGCATTCTCTATATCGATCTATCATTTTATTGTCTTGGATTAATCTCAATACTTGGCAAAGAGATTTATTTTATTTTATTTTATTTTTATGCTTTCATGAATATCTCTTTTGGCCTATACTTGATAAGAGTCGAATTCTTTTATTTGTCATCTTATGCTCTTATCCTTGCTTAGTAAAGAGTCTATTAATCATTTTTATCATTCAAAATATATTTCCTTAATTGTGAACTCTATGCTTAAGCAAGTATCTTTAGTGTTTGTGACTTAAGATTTAATGAACACTTTTATCTTGTTGATGACTCAACTCATTAATCTTAAATTAGTTATGTAGCTGGCTCATTTATGATATATTGTTGAGCTACATAATCTATGTTCACCCTCACTCTTCTAGCTATTGGTTTTTGTTTCAATCTATATATGATATGCTAGTTTCCAAAAACAAGTTGTGTGAATTGTATTGATGTGATTTGTTTTCTATTTTAGATACATATGTCTTATTGTCTAAAACTAGTTTGACAAATATTTGATTTGATCTTGTTTCTCAAAAGAGGTTTGTGATTCCTTTCCTTAAGTCTCCTTCCTTATTGGTCATTAGCATGTATCTCTTAAATTTCTCTCACTTTTGAGTCATGACTTCATCATATTATCATTTACATCTCTTTTTGATTATATTTGCAATCATTTAAATGAGAATGACTCTCTTCCATATTTTTCATTGTTTTGTGAGATTTTTTTGGATTTGTGAGTTTCTCTTGACGAGATCCATTGGATCATATTTATTCATTTGATTTTCTTTATATGATTTGTTGGATCTTGTTTAATTTGTTTACTTTTATTGATAAAAGATCCTAATGGTTGAGTAGTCCTATATTATCTTATTATGTGATTATCAAACTAATTTATTACTCTACTTTGACTACTCATGGATTGCCACATATGGGCCTTTGCTATTTGAGCTTTATGGTTTATTATTTACCATTAGCAAGGTTTGGATTTTTACCCGTTGATGGGTACATATATGGTGAAACATACCTAGTCCATGTAAAGTAATAAATTGGTTGATTCTTTCTAATTAGATAATCATGGACATGTTGTTTGAGTTTATTTTTATTTTATTTTTTGAGCTATATTCTGTCTATCATCATGATTGTTCTTAATTGACTTTATTCTTTTTCATGATGACATTTTCTCAAAGGATAACACACATTGATCTATCATTTTTAAATATGAGATCATTCTATATAGATTAATGTATACCATCTTTTGATTATACGTGCCTAATTAGAATATTCTTTTGTTCCTTCATCTTTAGTGGCTATTAATTGTATATCTCTTCTTGACTAAAGATAATATTTTCCGTCTTTTGACGATATTGTAGCCTTATATGCATCGAGCAAGGGGGAGAAATCCATAGTTGATTTACCCCTAGATCTTGTAGTTATCTATTTTATGCTATAAGTGCTTTGGAACTAGATACGCATATTTTGAAGGGGAGCAAATTAATTGGTCCTATTTATTTATACCCTTTAATATGTCGTATAACTAGTTCATCATGGACCATATTTTTCCAATTTCATATACTATTATTGTGGTCATGATATTTTTATTTCTGAAGGATTTATGAGAGTGTATGAAGTATCTTTATTATTTATCTCTCTCTTTTATATGGATTAAATAAGTCATCTTGCTAATATTAACTTTCATATCTTATCTTGATGACTATTGTGATTTCATTTATTTGGCTTTCCTTATTTGCTTAAATTATTTGGCTTTTTCTTAATGAGGACTTACCCAAAATTCATGTATATCAACATTGGTAATACTTTGAGGGGGAGCATTCAAGTCGACTGAATTTTTCATTCTCAAGTATTTTTCTCCTTTACCTTCATGTTTATCTAAAAGGATATTCATATAGCATGTTAAGGTAATTGAGTTCAAATGCATGAACCTGGGTAAGCATATATATTTTGCAAATAATGAGATTATTCTATATCAATTACTTTGAAATTATCTAATCCTCATGGACTTTTGATTGAAATCCTTGATTGATATCTTTTATTTCAATTGGTATTTTGTTTCCTTCCAAAACTAGAGTTTTAATTCATATCATATTATGTTTTGGAGTTTCTTTCTTGGATTTCAAGTTGGTATACTATTAATTGAGTGTTTTCAATTTTATTTGTTTTACCAACTATATTGTGTTTTGACATGCTTCTTTTAAAATTTGATGTTCTACATTGGTAATGTAGCTTTATACACTTGTCATTACACTCTTCTCCTATTATTTTTCATTAGTATATCTTGATCATGATTGTCTATGACTTCCCCATGCTCTGATTTTCTATGTTTGAGATTGATTTTATTTTTTATCTCTTAGTACGGGGGAGCCTATTTTTGATCATGTCAAAGGGGGAGAAGTAAGTTTAAGTATGTGCTTCAATGTTTGTAATAGGGGTAGAAGTATTTTAAGTATCATGCTATTAGTGGTATATCCATATATCTGCTTATACATTAGTGATACATGCATCTATTATGTCCATACTAAACTTAATCGATTTGCCACAATCAAAAAGGGGAAGATTGTTGGCCCAATGATTGTATCATATTTTTGAATATGGTTAATCTGTTAAGTTTAGCATTTTATTATCACTAATCTTAATACTATCGCTATAGCATGTCTACTTATACTTATACCTTTGGTAATATGTGCCTATTGGTTTACATCTTAGTGATATGAGCTTATCTATCTTATAATCGGGTTGCCAAAATCAAAACTATGTTTTTGATTGTGGTCATTCAATTAAGTTTAATCATTATGATATCACTAACATTTATGCTATCATCTTAGCACTTATACTTAAACTTAGCATTGTCCTAATGTGCATTAAACTTATCATACTTTCTACTATATATATTGTTTTGTTCGTCTAACATGTACATGCAGAAAAGCAATAAGCAAGATCAATGTGGACATATGCAATGAAGAAATCATGGTGGGCCAAAGATGACGGATCCCACAAGATTTCTCTGAACCACCCGACGACATTTCTTGAGCCACGCACCCGCCAAGGAAAAAAGCTAGCACCTATCAAAGGAAGAAGCCAAGCCATGCCATCATCATTTCAAGACTCTGAAGAAGCCTGCACCTGCTACAGTATATCTGGAGTCTGTAATGAGTCTTAGGAATAACTGTAAACACAAAAAATGGATGGCAAAATCGAAAGCTAGGGTAAAAATAAGGCTAGGATCATTTTCTGCTGAAAAACGGCATACCGACGGTATACCGGTGTATACCGACGGTATACCGGTGTATACCGACGGTATACCGGTTTTGTTCACAGAAAGTTTCTGTCTACAAAAACCGGCATACCGACGGCATACCGGTCCATACCGACGGTATACCGATTCAGTAATGTTCAAATTCCAACGGTCGAATTCTGAGCAATAAATGATCCCAACGGCTATATTTCTAGCCGTTGCATACCAGACCGGTATACCGCCGGTATGTCGGATTATACCGACGGTATGCCGGTTCGTGACTAAAAAGTTGTCTTTGGCCCTTTTCAATGCTTTGGTTATAAATAGCCTTGAACCCCTTCATTCAAGGTTGATGCTTTTTAGCCTAAAAATTTCTAAACCACCAAAGCCTATCCACAAACAACTCTACAAAGCTTTCATTTGCCATCCACAAATTGTGTTAGAGTTATTGAGTTGAAAAGTGAGATCTTCATCTTATTGTATAAGGAGATCAAAACCTATTGTGAAAGGTTGAAGTTGGAGAGTCTTCGTATCCAAACTCTCGGTTGAAGTTGGGGAGTCTTCGTATCCAAACTCTCGGTTGAAGTCGGAGAGGCCTTCGGATTAAAGCTCTCGTGTAAGAAGTTGGCGAGTACTTCGGATCCAAACTCGTGTGTAACTATTTACTCAAATAGTGGATTAAAGCCGGAGAGAGTTCCGGGACTGGACTGCCTCTTGGGAGGATACCAGGATACATCGGGTGTCGGTATTGTTTTGCTTCTTCTCTTGCACTTATATTTTTAAATTGCCCATTAGCTTGTGCTAAGTGCTTGATTAGTTAGCTTGACCCTATTCACCCCCCCTCTAGGGTTCCTATATATATATATATATATATATATATATATATATATATATATATATATATATATATATATATATATATATACAAACAATTACATATATATATATATATATATATATATATATATATATATGTATATATATATATATATATATATATATATATATATATATATATATATATATATATATATATATATATATAAAGAGGAAGCCCATATATATACATAAATAGTAGATAATTAGGGTATAAACCCAACGACCACTCCCCGCAAGTCCAGACTATCGTATACGAGTTAGAAACTCAGAAATCACTGGTCAAAAATCGAGAAATCAAATATTCACCTATTCAATTCAAATCTAAAATTGTCAAAAAAATTCAAAATTCATATAACGACCCAAAACGCACAATACACAACTAGAACCCGCAAAACTTGACAAGTACGAAGGTCAATACGTGTGTGACGTGCTCGGGTACTCACGAGGTCGAACCCGTGTCCGATACGGCTATCAAACGAAATCACAAACTTACCAAACTTCATCCACATGTCTAGGGGACCTACATGGTTACATCTACGAAGAAAAAACAGAATTAACAAGTGTTTAGAGAGATTTACCTATTGAGTGTCAAAACTCAATGAAACAAGCCTCCCAAACACGTCGATTGCTGATTCCCTCCGGTCAAACGCCTCCGATCCCTCGCTAGCAAGTCTCCAGCAGGTTCCTCTCCTCCCAACGGTCGCAACGCATTTTGTTTCGAAGGATTGGGTGAGAAACGAGAGAATGGGACTTTTGGAGGAGAAGGAAAAAAGTAGGGTTTTGAATTTGTGACGGCTACTCGTTTCTCACAAATGAAAGGGGGGCTGCTATGTTTGGCCGGGCAAGGGGGTATTAGGGTTAGGTTTAGGGTTTGGTCATTGGCCAACACTCCTCAAGTTGCTTTAAAGGCCTATTGACAAAAAGGCTTTATATAAAAATGACTTAAAAATGAATTAAATGATTCTTAAAATAGACAATAATTCTAAATTAAAATATAAAAAGACAATAATAAATCTAGTTACATTATTAGGCTTCTAATCAAGGTTGACTAGGGTTATACCACCTTCTACTACTAAAATACCAATCAAGCCACACACCAATCAATTTAATTAATAATAATAAAATAAGAAAAATTAAATTAGCACATAATGACTAGAATACCCTTAATTAGAAAAATGAGTGTGACAAATCTGCCCTCCTTAAAATAATTTTGTCCTCGAAATTAAAGTGGTCGTACTCCTTCTAGGTCAAACCCCCAACAATCATAGTCTTAAGAAAACTTATCTAAATCATGCAGTTGGAAAGATGTCATACAGGGTTATGGCAGGTAATATCAGTCTGAGGTCTCATCATCTAGCCATTATAGTCATACTAGATCAAAAGTAGTCATAAGGTATCAAAACATACAAATAATATGGTAGGGTACAGTAATCATCAAGACATGATAAGGTATAGGTCAAGAACTCTCCTCTACTAGGTCTGGTAGCTGGAACTCTCTCCTGGAGATAGGCCTCGAGTAGGGGCAGGTACAGTAGGACAATGTAGCATCCTGTGTCCAGCTGACCCACATAATAGGCACAATCCTAGTCTCTTCCTACAGTCCTTCCATACATGCTCAGGCTTCTTACAAACGGCACAGGTAGGCACTCGTTTAACTGGCCTCTGCTGGACAGGAATCTGAACTAGATAGGCTGGTCTAGGCTGGAAGCCGGGGTACACCTGAGGCTCTGGGTATATACTACTCCTCGCTCTCTTGGGGCTAGGATCTTCCCTCGAATGCATGTAATCCGACAACAGTTGGATACTGACTCTGTTCTCTCATAAGCTCAGCCTGAAGTCTCTGTACCTCTCACACATCCTGAAAAAGTCTGTAAATCTGAGCTCCATCAGGAATGGCATGGGGTACCACTCCAGGAGGCAAAAGGAGGCCCTCAGTCTCCTGCTGAACTGCAGCCCTCTCCTGAAGGATAAAAGAAGGAGAAAAACTCTCCGGTGAGACTGCTAACACCTCCTGGGCAATGGAAAGGGGAAAATACAATCTCGGTCTCATCCGGAACTGCAGCTGTGCACTGGGGACAGACTCTGGTCATGGGTGCCATACTGGAAAAGATAAGGAAAATAATAAATCATCGGGCTGTAAGGCAGTCTATCATCCTATATAAAAACTGGTAATTATAAAAAAAATAACTAGAAATTAACTATAAAGCGTTACTATTCTAAAGATGATTAAAATCGAAAGTTTAAAGCACGACTGTCAATAGCATTGAAATCCAATCATGATATATATAAAAGAAAATTTAGTCTCGACACGATCTAAGTTGATCAATCTCTGGGTAAATCAAGATTTGGACAAGATGGGGAACAAGGTCATCGAAGTCTGAGCACGAGCATCCAAGAATGGAGATCTAGGTCACAATTAAATTTAATTCAATTGAGTACGACCCAGCATATTAATATGATAAGAAAAGATGACCAAAGTCGATTGATCGTGATTAAGGGAGTTAGGATTCAATGATATTGAAAACTTTTAAAGGATAATTCAAAGATATGGAATAAGTTAATTTCTTCCTTTTTATAGGGAAAACAAAAGACAATGTTTCATAGGGAAGTCAAGTTAATCATCTCTCTCTAATACCATCAAGCTTATCTAATCATCATTTGTCAATCATATCTTTATCTCATAAGTCCAAATATGAAAATCAACCTTTATATGACTACAACCAAGAATTTATACCCTTTTGTTATGAAGATTAGACCTTGTCATGATCATCATAGGCTCAATTCCTAAATTCTAAAACATTACTCATGAAGCATACCCTTCTATTTATTAGCACTCAATACTAACCACTTAATCATCTTTAAATCCAAATTCTTCCACCTTGTCTTAAATTAGATCCGAAACCTCTAAATCAAGTTTTATGAAATCCTTAAACTTGTTTAAATTACTCTCCTCGTGTTATTCAATCTAAAACTACTAGACCTTACAAAACTTATTCTCCATTATAAAATCAATCTTCATATTTCCTTCAACGTACACCCTCAAATATTATTCTCCTTAAATTTAAAATTTTCTCAAAAATCTCTATGTTTTCTATAACTCAAAAATCTTTGTGTTCTTTCTGTTCTTAACCATTTTCTTGCAATATCTTATTCAATTTCGTATTGCCATCGAATACAGTTAAAATCTTTTCTTCATTACTAAATCCCTAGATTTAACATCATAGCCTAAAAGTGAAACGTCTCAAGAATCAATAACCAAAATTTATCCAAGTCCTCAAAACTAAGTTGACATCGAATATCCTCATCAGTTTTTTTAAACATCTACGAATTATTCATACCAAAAATAATTTTTTAAGTGTGATTGTTCTTAAATTGATAATATAAATATCTTGATTTTATTCTCACTTTTTATCACATCTCTATCTCAAAATTCTATATCAAAAACCAACATTTAGATTCCTACCAAGATTACCATATGTTAACAAATTACGTCCTTTCCGAGCTAGATGATTTACGTTACTTCTTCGACCTTTCCAAGGTAAAAAGGTATAGAGATTCCAAGGTTTCAAAGTATATATGACAGAATTAGATACGAGATAGGTGATTGATGTAATTGGAACAGAGTTAACTAAGATGAAAAAAATGGTAATACAAGAAATAATGGCAAGAAAGAAATAATGATAAAATCTGTTCTTGCTCATCTGTTCAAAAGGAATGAACCAATTTTAAGATATAATCTGATAACCATACACGTCTTCCTGAAATTATGTTGCTAGAATTTTGCCACGCCAGTAAGCATAGCTGTAATAAACAATAGAGTCCGTAACTAAGGTATACACCCTATAATCATGTTATTTAGAATTCTTACCACGCCAACCGGTATGGCTGCAAGAAAATCTAGATTCCATAACTAGGATAAGTATATCTAAATCAGGCTCTACGTCCTTGTCATGCTAGCTAATATAACTGTGATAAATTCTAACTCCACAAATAAAGTAGACATTTACCTTTCTCACTGTCCTTATCAAGTATGTTATCAGGTTATACCCTAAATTCCAAAAATAAATAAAGATATATATATATATATATATATATATATATATATACAAACTCAAAGTTGACAACTAATTATCAAGATTCAAAATTCAACAATGAATCCATAAAAATCAAATTCAATAACAAGGAACAATGGGTGAATCAAATGAGTAATGGGTGAATCAAATCAGGGAAAAAGATTTCAAATCGAAGTTAAAATAAGATTCTCAAGGGTTGTCCCAGGAATCTCTCAAGGAATTCTAACAGTGATTGAGTATCCTCTCATTCTAACACTTTACTTCCTATACTCTATAGCAGGCTCGTAGTAGTACAACTAAGTCGTTGTACTACCACGATATGGCACTAATGCGAATCTAGACCTGCATGGACTACCACTAAAAATATGTCACGACCCGTACCCAGTGTAAAGGCACGAGAAGTGGGTACGTCCAGCCTACGCCGCAGTGTCGGCAGTAGAACGATATCCTAGGCCACAATATCTAACATAATTTGGAATATGCTCCGAAAGGAGAACAACATATAAGGTACAACTCAATCACAATATCTAAGATGGAATAGAGGATAAGATAATCTCAACAAAGAGTCATAAATATGAATAATAAGTCTCGGTGTAAACCACACCATAAACAATATCTCAATATAATCTCAAATGTCTCATAAAGCTAGATAATAAGATAAGTCTAGACTAAGCTAATAGCAAGTTCTCAGCGACTACTGGATCCTTCTGAGGGTCCAGGTCACCTATGTCAACTAGGCCTGCTCTATAGTAAGTATCGCAGCAATCCTCATCATCTGTAATATTTTCAACAGGTCCAGTCAGGACATGAACGGATACATATCTCTCACACAGTTCATAACATGAAAGAAAAATATGAACAAGCTATAGAATAATATACATGAAACACTATAAAGAAATAGTAGAGAGACTGTAAAAAGAAGAACATGATATAGTGGAAATAGATATACATGATATAGATAAGAAAACTGAACTAACTACGTGATTTAGAGCACATGTTTGGTTATGTAAACAGGCTTAGGTTATACATGACTTAAATCTAATTTAAAGTTGTACATGATAATGGTGTAGATCACATAACCAAATAAATACTTCCCATGTTCCCAATCAGTACACAAGGATATGTCTAAGTTATGTTATTGCACATGAAAGGTAGTGTCTCACATGGAGGATCAGTCCATATGAAACAACTGGTTTATACATGAAAAGCTCACATAATCATGAGTGTACATGAATGTCATATGAGTATACATGAATAAATACGAATACAAAGAGTAGACGATGCACATGATAAAGTACATGAGCACAATATATCCGATGTATCCGAGGGGATAACATTACATGAAAAGATCCATAAAGTACTAATCCGTGATAACATCGTGACAGCATCAAATAAACTAGTCTATAACATGTGAATATGTCCAAACAAGTATGAAACGGTCAGAGAATATACTCGCCTGATAATCCAAGCTGTTGATGAGGAAGTGTAACTGAAGTGAGTGATGTAATCCTATTTAAAATAACCATAAGTCACAACATGGTCTAAAATATCATAAGAAAGGTCTACAATACAATTCTACATGATTCTAGGTCCTTCTAGGTCAAAGTCAACTCTGGTCAAACCTGGTCAACTCTGGTCAAACCTAGTCAACTATAAGTCAACTATCCGTTTACTAATTTTTAGGTCAAGCACAAGTTTTCAAGTCATTCTATGTTCGTTTGAGTCGATTTGGATCAAGTTTGATCCAAAGTTGACTTTTGTCAACTTGGTCAAATTGTCGATCGACTCGGCCATTCTAGGCTCATTGGGTCAATCATAAACTGACTCAATACTCCCTATGTTACATTCACAAGCAAACAATTACATATACATATATATATATATACATATATATATATATATATATATATATATATATATATATATATATATATATATATATATATATATATATATAAAATATATTTTATATATATATATATATATATATATATATATATATATATATATATATATATATATATATATATATTTATATATATATATTTATATATATATATATATATATTTATATATATATATTTATATATATATATATATATATATAAAATATATATATATATATATATATATATATATATATATATATATATATATATATATATATATATATATATATATATATATATTACTTGAATGAATATACATATTTATATATATATAAAGGAAGCCCATATATATACATAAATAGTAGATAATTAGGGTATAAACCCAACGACCACTCCCCACAAGTCCAGAATATCGTATACGAGTTATAAACTCAGAAATCATTGGTTAAAATTGAGAAATCAAATATTCACCTATTCAATTCAAATATAAAATTGTCAAAAAACCCAAAATTCACATAACGACCCAAAATGCACAATACACAACTAGAACCCGCGAAACTTGGCAAATACGAAGGTCTATACGTGTTTGACGTGCTCGGGTACTCAAGGGATCGAACCCGTGTCCGATACAGCTATCAAACGAAATCACAAACCTACCAAACTTTATGCACAGGCCTGGGGTACCTATATGGATGTATCTACGAAAAAAATAGAATTAACAAGTGTTTAGAGAGATTTACCTATTGAGTGTCAAAACTCAATGAAACAAGCCTCCCAAACACGTCGATTGCTGATTCCCTCCAGTCAAATGCCTCCGACCCTTCGCTAGCAAGTCTCCAGCAGGTTTCTCTCCTCCCAAAAGTCGCAACGCACTTCGTTTGGAAGGATTTGGGTGAGAAACAAGAGAATGGGACTTTTGGAGGAGAAGAAAAAAGTAGGATTTTGAATTTGTGACGGCTACTCGTTTCTCACAAATGAAAAGGGGGGCTGTGTTTGTCCGGCCAAGGGGGTATTAGGGTTAGGTTTAGGGTTTCGTCATGGTCCAACACTCCTCAAGTTGCTTTAAAGGCCCGTTGACAAAAAGGCTTAAAGGCTTTATATAAAAATGACTTAAAAAATGAATTAAATGATTCTTAAAATAGACAATAATTCTTAATTAAAATATAAAATGTCCATAATAAATCTAATTACATTATTAGGCTTCTATTCAAGGTTGACTAGGGTTATACCACCTTCTACTACCAAAACACCAATTAAGCCACACACCAATCAATTTAATTAATAAAAAAAGAAAAATCAAATTAGCACATAATGACTAGAATACCCTTAATTAGAAAAATTAGTGTGATACTGGGGTTGTAACCCTTCGCCTGAACAGAACCTGGTCTCTAACCATTTATCACCAAGAGTAAGCAAACATGTCCTGAGATAGCCATGTACTAGATCTAGACAAGACTAGACAGGATTGGACTCCATCCAACATTCACAGCCAAGCAAAGAGTACGGCTTGATACTTTAACTAACTAAGGTTATCACAAGCCTAGTTACTAGTAAGATGCAATGAGATATTTCGACAGTCACAAGCCCTGCAGCTATCCAGGTTATCCAGGCGAGGTTCATGTAAGAGTTATCAAGAATTATTAGGTGGCTTGGAGTGCAACACATGACAGTGTGCTTATTACTTGTTTCAAGAAGTGCCCCATATGATAGTGGATGGAAATATGCCCTACTCGTCGGCAGGCTACAAGTCCATCGGGTGTGGCCGGGATAACGAGATCGCCTGTAACTGGAAACATCTCTCTATATGAAGTACTTTGATCAATCTAATTATTAACCTAGTCAGATTCAATATGAATCCCTGACCGTGGTAACCAGGAATGCAAGTCCTAGACATGATACGAGACGAGACTGGTAGCTTATACGAGCACATTCATGAACGATCACCCACGGTGTCAAGTCAATGGTTACTTAGCAAGTCAAGAAAGCCGTCGCAACGATATATCAAGATTATCATGTTAGGTTACTTATCAAGATTGCTTATCTTGTCAAGAATGCGTCACGACGGATCACTATCAAGAATTATCATGTCATGTTGCTTGTCAAGAGTGCACCACGACGGGTCACTATCAAGTGTTATCATGTAAAATCACATTGTCATGTCATAATCCTGTAAGTGCACCACGGCGGGCCACTATCAAGGAGTTATTAGAGAGTGTACATGCCATGCCAAATCGTGTTTAAAGCTCAGAGTATATGTGCAACATAGAAAATAACATTATGGGGCTAGCCAAGTAAAGAGTACAAGCAAAGTCATAACTTACACTAAGGACCATGGAGGCAAACATGGATAATTGTAAGAGAAGGCAGAAGGGGTCAATGGGGTGATATGTAGAGCATGCGCCCAAAGCTATGCGCCCAAGGCTATGCGTCCACTGCTATGCGCCTAGGGCATGTCGTATCATGGAGAGTCAAGGGTCTTGGGAAGGCATACGCCAAAAGCTATGCGCCTATGACTATGCGCCCACATGCATGCGCCTACATGCATGCGCCCACAGGGTGGAGTCAGGGGGTACTTGGAAGAAATTAAGAGACTAACTTCCAAGGCAAGGTAGGCACATAAGGAAAGCTATACGCCCAAGCAAAGGAGACACGGTGCACTTGGCCGCATATCCAGAGCTATGCTCCTAAGCTGGGGAGTCCTTGGGCGCATATATAGGGCTATGCGCCCAAACAGAGAGCATAGGAGACTTGGGCGCATATAGATGGCTATGCGCCCAAGGAAGAAATGTTGTGGGCGCATAACAAGCTATGCGCCCAATACTATTCTTCTTCCCCAAATCCAAGAACAAGTGTTCATGAACCCATGAACTTCCCAAGTCCACAAATCACTCAAAAGAAATCGAAATCTGGGTTTTCAAAGGTCTATTTTGAGTAAAATCGAGTTCTCTACAACGTGGAACAATCAAAACTTGAAAATAAAGAAGTTTGATAGATAAAAACCTAAGAAAACTAAGATTTAAGAAAACTTAGATCTACAAGAATTAATCCTCCAAAACCAAAAATGCTATGTACTAAATAGTCTTTGAACCTTGTAGGGAAGACAATGGCACAAAAAATAGAGTTCCTCCATGAAGCAAGTTGTACTTGCCTAAGGGTTTGGGAGAGAATTAATGGAGGAGAGAAATAAATAAAAGAGTAATGAGGAGAGAGAGAGATGGGAGTTGGGCTTTAAAAAGAGAGAGGGTTTATCATGATGAACCACTTACCCAAACAAAATCAAAATAAACCAAGCTAAACCATGCCACGCTATGCTAGACAAGCCAAGATTTGGGTCGGGAATCCGTACATGTATACTGAAAATATGTATAACAGAAAACGGGAGTGACAAACGGCATCACGCCCAGTGGCTAGTTTTCGATCCTCCGGGATCGGGACGTGATATAATGGTATCAGAGCACGACTTTACGTCCTTGGATTCTTATTCAATTTATTTTAAATCAATGTTGCTACTAAGATGATTCTAAGCTGCTTCCGCGATGATTCAAAGACCGCTTCTGCAATTATTCAAAGTTGCTTCCGCGGTGAATCAAAGTTGCTTCCGCAAATACTCAAAGTTGCTTCCGCGATAAAATCAAAATCACTTCTACGATGACTTATAGTGCTTCCGCAATTATTCTGTGTTACTTCCAAACTATTCTAAGTTGTTCCCTTGACTAAAAGTTTGTTGATCCTTCTAGCCGCTCACTGGGTGTTCCATATAATAAGTCTAAATATGTGGGCTGTGATATGTGTGCTTTGTTGAATTTCTAAAAGATACCAAAACTAATAACAATGATGTGATGCGATAATAAGTTGGTATGTGTGCTTGATGTCTTGAGTGTGGATTCATAGAAGTCGATTGTCATGTGGCAATCGACAGTGGGTGATGGCATGGTATGTTGGAACATGAATTATTCATGACTTCAGTGAATGTGAATCGGCAGAATTTTGAGCTAGCTGAATGTCTAGTTTAGCTTAGATTAGCTGACCGTAGAGACTTGACTGAATGCTAAGTTGACTGTTGGAAATCCGTAGGATGTCCCTATTGATGTTGTGTGGGTATAGTCGGAACATGTGAGATATGTTGGGAAGTAAACTTTGGAATGGAATAAAGATTGGAAAAAAAATTCGATGTTACAATGTTGGATGGGATGACGGATCATGTTGGTTTCGAGAACTTGGTTGCCTTTATTCAAAAATGTTAGAAATTGTTGGAACTGGTTGGATTTGAATGGTTGGTTGGTTGAATCATATTGAGATGCATAAAATGATAACAGCTGCCGTGAGATAATCAGAATAATGCCTTGGTGGAAAATCAAATTGGAATGCTGTGACGAGATGGTACATTACTTGAAATCAATCGAGAGATTGTGGAGAAATGTTAAATAGTGCAAGTTGATCATTGAGAAGTTTCATAAAAGTCGGTCAAAGTTTTGGGGATGAGTTTGATTTAAGTTTCGAGGATGAAATTTTTTCTGAGTGGTATATATTGTAGTGTCCCGACCCGCAAGATGCCTTATAATAGATGGTTGGTTCGATGAAGCCTTGTTGGACTTAGGAATATGCGAAGGATCGCTTGGAAGGCTATGCGATCGTAGCAGGAACCGCCTTATAAATGTGAGTAGTGTTGAAACCTTCGAAGATCCTTTAGCTTCACGCTTAAAATAAGGATGAGTATACTATGTTTCTTGTTGAGTTTCTCAATAATACCTTGCATGGAATTCAAAAATATAATAAAAGATAAATAATCACCTGACATAAACTGTTGTTGCTAGATGAATTGTATGCTTGTACGATGTTGCGATGAAATACATGACAGGTGAAGCAAAGTCCTAAATACTTGGGCGGTGAGTATATCGAGCCTTAGCTCAATGAATAGATGGTAACACAGATGTTAAGACCCAAGAACGGGGCAGTGAGTATGCTTGAATTACGTCCGAATGAATGTATGCTAAAACAGATGCTAAGTCCCAATGGATTGGGCGGTGAGTACATTGAGTTGGGCCAACACCGCTCGCCAGTACATTGATGATGTACTGACCCACGTTGTGGGCAATATTACAGGTGCTTACGTATGGAAGAAATAATTGGATCAGTGCTTGGCATCGATGATTCGGATGGGTGTGCATAAGCTCTTCTTTCAAGACGATATCTTCTGTTATACGAAACATAATGTATGGAACAATGTAACTCAGTTGTACCAGTGAGATTATAGCCAAATTGGCAAGTTCATTGTAAAAAAATTGACATATTCAGTTGTAGCCTAAAGGGCAAGTGTATACATTCAGTTGGCTATTCAAGAGTCTTGTAATCAGTTGTAAATTATGTATTCTGCTGCAAGTCTTGTAATCCATTACAATTATCAATAAAGAGATATATTTCTTCATATCTTGTGTGACTTTAATTTATCTGCTTGGTCTTTCTGCGCTGTCGATATTTTCTGAGAAATACCAGGAACTGTAATGGTAATGCCTTGTACAATTACAATCTAGACTTGTACGGCATCACGTCCAGTGGCTAGTTTTCGATCCTCCGGGATCGGGGCGTGACACGTGCGAGTGTCATCTCTAATAACTCTCTCAATGCAACTCTTCAGCTTAGATCTCTGCAAAAGAATGGCTTTGAAGCTCACTGAGAAGTTAGAGTTAGAAATTATAGTAGCCAGAAACTATCATCACAGATGTATCTACTTCTCATCCACTTAGCCAGTACAAATTGCCCTCGATGAGGGTCCATGCTAGCTTGAGAACTCCCAACTCTCGGAGTGAAGATAGCGAGCACAGCCCAATGCCTCCTTTATCCTTCAATTTGCACATGTCTCTCCATGCAATAGTTTGGATCCCGCCCCTCCACACAAACTTAACACACAAGCTCTCTATCTTTTGAATCGTCTTCTTTAGTAAAAGAATCATCTGAAGCCAATACGCTACCATGGAGTTAATGACAACCCTAACTAGTTCCACCAGCCCTCCGAAGGATAGTAGCTGTGCTTGCCAACCCTCAAGTCTGGCCTCGATCATCTGGATGAGGTTGGAGCAATCCATGTTCTTGGCATACGTAATGGAGAGCGGAACTCCCAAGTATCTAACCGACAGCTCACCCGTATCAACTTGCACAGTATTGGCCCAACGAACTTTACCCGCATACATGCGGTTGAAGAAAACTACACTTTTATCTCTATTGAGTCGAAGCCTAGCCACGCCTTCAAACTCATCCAGGATGAGGAGAATGCATTAAATCCCCTTGTCCGTCGGTTTGATGAAGACAAGTAGATCATATGCATACATTGGATGTGAAATGGTAGGCAATACGAACCTGAAGATTGGAGTAATCAACTTAGAAGCCTCGACAATGTCTATGAGGCACGTGAAATGCTCTATGACAATGGTGAACAAATAAGCCGACAGCGGATCTCCTTGCCTGAGATCCCGAGAACTAGAGATGAACCCATGCGGACGACCTTTGATCAATATAAAAAAGGTAGGAGTGGCAATGCATTCATTTATCCTTTTGACCCACCACTCGTCAAAACCCATCGTCTTAAGCATGTGAATAACGAATTCCCGATTAACTGTATCATATGCTTTCCTCAGATCGACAAGCTTTGTCACTGCCAACCCTATTGAACTCTCTCACAAGTTCATTCGTGAGGAGGCAATTTCCAGAGATGCTCCTATCTTTGATGAACGCAGATTGATTAAGAGAAATAAGACCAAGCATCAATCTCTCCATACGCCTATACATGATAAGGGCTATAACTTTATAAGTGAAGTAGCAGCACGAGATAGGTCTGAAGTCATTCAAGGAAGCGGCACAGACCTTCTTAGGGATCAAAGTGATGAATGTATGATTCAATTGTTTAAGGAGTTTACCAGTTCGAAAGAAATCCCTGATGGCCTCAAGCAGCAGGATTTTGACTAAATCCTAATGTAGGATGAAAAACTTGGCCGAGAATCCATCTGGACAAGGGGATTTGCTCGAACTAGAGGATAGAACTATATCCCCCACTTCCCGCAATAAGACAGGAGCATGGAGCGTAGCAACCCCTCGTCTGTGATGACCCTCTTACATGTGATTTAAGGGAGAGCGCTCGGATCACCAACTTTGTTATAGAGAGTATTGAAATAGCTAACCACTTCGTACCCAACCTCAATAGGGTTATCAATCTTCTTCCCTTTTGAATCTATCAAATGTGCAATCTGATTACGACTATGTCTAGATTTAACGATGCCAAGAAAGAACTTCGAGCAACTGTCACCATCCTTGATCCAGTCGCATTTAGCCTTCTGCCTGAGATTAATTTCCTCTAGCATCACCAACTTACTGACTAGCTCTCTCAACTCCTTCTCCGTGAGCTGGTCCTCCATAGACGGGGAGTTCTGGTTGGCTAACTGGATGAGCTCCAATTCCCTAGAGTTTACTGCCAAGGATGACTTCGGCCTGCTGTTGAGCCACTGCTTGAGCTTCCCCTTATCGCCTTGAGCTTAGACGCAAGCCTATATTAGCTAAAACCAGTGACGCTCACGCTCCAACCACTAGTAATAGCCTCCACATACCCGTCCTCGAGATGCCAGGAGTTGAAATATTTAAAGGAAACAAGATTAATTCCTTGCTCTCATGGAAACGAACCAGTAACGGAGAGTGGTCGCTAGGACCAACAGGAAGACCCGTAACCGCCACATCAGGGAAAGTGTTAAACCAACAGGGTTGCCAAGTGCCCTATCAAGATGACACTCGATCCTCTTGTCTGTAGTCTGGTTGTTCCAAATCCATATGGTGCTAACGCGATGCAAATCAGCTAGTCCTGCCTTCAAACACAACTTTGGAAGTCTTCGAGAATGGGGTCAGGAACTATCCTCCCACCTTTCTTCTCCTGTCTGTGAAGAATGGCGTTGAAATCTTCCACGAACAGCAGAGGGTGCGAAGAGCCCATACCAAGACTAACCTTCACTAAGTCATTCCATAATGAGAGTCTCTTCTTCCTATCATTAAAGTCGTACACCGTGCCAACCAGGAATCTCATACCTCCATCATTGGAGAACTCGAATTGTTGGGATTCAAATTTAGTACAAGCCCTCCAAATATTGTTATTCCAAAGAATCCAAATCCTAGCCATGTCGTTGAGCTCCAAATTATGCGTAGAATCCAATTCGAAGGAGTCCTGCGATTCAACAAGGAGAAGGATTTGATTTTGGATTCTAGAACCACCACGATCGAACAAGTATGCTTCCTGATAAGGTCCTTGATACCTCTCCACCTACCAATCGAGTTAGCACCCCTCACGTTCTAGGAGAGGATCGACATTAATGACTTGTCGAAGGTTCCTTTTGCAATCTCGCACTCACCCGAGAACGAGCGGGTGAGGTATCTAATCTGGACGAACCATCCTCCTTCATATTTGTAGGGGATTGTGAAGCTTTCTGCACCACCGCCGCCTACTGGAGGTTGACTCGTGTGAGTCTAGCATCCTCTGGCACACCCCCTTGTAGGAGCCCTCTGTGGGCTCCCTTATTTTTGAAGATATTGGGAATGTTCCTCTTCCTGAGCTTCGACTCCTGATTGCTACTAGGAGAATCCTGGAGTGAGGGCACACTCTCGTTGCCTTCTACTTCCTGTGGGGGCTGAGTACTCGTAATAACTGTATGTCCTTATCTCTTCCCTAATATAGAGTTATTGGCTACCTCATCATAAACTACCAACTCCATAGACTTCCCCTTTGCCTCTACATTACTGCATTGCTGAGAAAGGATGTATGTTCCTCCCTGTCGAAGTGCCTCCCCTCTGACTGCTATCTCGTCCCCCTCGTGCTCATCTGTAGCCATGTGAATGACTCTGTTTGCTTTCCTTATCTTCTCATCGACTTCCTTCATGATTTTGTCTCCCTCATTATTTTGAGTTGAATGAATGTCCCCCTCATCTGTATTGCCAACCTCCTCTTCTCTGTGGCCTCCATAACGTGTGTCACGACCCGCACCCTAGGTAGGGGCACAAGTGTGTGACAGCGCCCAGCCTACACCATAAAAATGGCGTAGTACGTTGTAGGTCTGCTAGCTAACAAACAGTATATAACAATCTGTCATTTTCGTACGGAGGAATATAATATAAAATATTGATAATACTCAATCACAATCTAGAAGGAAGAATCATGGCACGAAAACTAGATAGGTATAATCACAAAGTGAAATATCCAGCTCAACAGAGAGAAGAGAGTCACAAAGTAATATGGTTATACAATACCAAAATATAATATCATAAACATAAGTAGCAAGCTGGAGACAAAGTCCAGTCCAAAATAACTCTAACTAAGCAATAGGTAAAGTCTCGTCAGGCGGAGCTAAGCCTGCTGGACCAAGGTCTCCAACTCTAAGCCCACTACGTCATCCGGACCGTAGTAGGTACAGCAATCCTCCTTACCGTCATCCGTAATAGTTTATCAATATATCCAGTCAGGATGGAACGAGCACAATCAACTAACAACAGTTCACAAGATATGACAAAAGCTATAAGACTGTAAATAGAGAGTATATATAAGAAATCATGGAATGTACATGTGAGTATCATGGCATGGTAAGCTGTAAATCTAGAGCTAGAACAAGGCAAGTAAAACTGATCATGGTATGTACAAGAATCAAGAATCATCTATCTAGGTGTGTGAGTACTAGCTTCGATATGTGGCCGGCTTGGGTCTGAACAAGGTCTAATGATCCAGCTAATCATACGTGGAGTGTAGGATTGGTATTATACAAGGTCTACAAGAATAAACAAGGCAGATAATAACCACATATCTATACTAGTACTCCCCATCCCCGACTGATAGAGTGGATCCAAGCAAGACACGTTACGACACGGGATTCTACGAGAAGGGAGCAAGTCTTTTCGAAAATTGGTGCCATATACTGCACAAGATCTACAAGGGGGCTTGCATAAGACATACCAAGATAAGAGGAATAACATCTCATGTCGGGATCCATGAATACCAATCCGTGTGACCAATATGTCAAGAACAAGCATATCTACACGAATTACATGAATTATGACAATTATCATAAATTAGAAAAGTTATCAGAGAATGTACTCACCTATGATGTGATGGACAAGTCGACTGGGTCCAAAAACAGTGTCTCGAGGACCTATAGATGGAATACTGTATCAATATAATAGTTTGAAAGTAAAATCAAGTCATACTGAGTCAAACTAGGTCAAGACACGTCAAACTAAGTCAAACTAGGTCAAACGAAGTTAAACTAGATTATACAGGATCAATCTAAGTATACTAGGCCTAACAAAGTCAAACTAGGTCAATGCAAGTCAAACAAAGTTAAACTAGGTCGATTTAAGTCAAAGGTTGACTTACAGTTGACTTTTAGTCAACTGGTCAACTCTGGTCAACCATAGGTCAATCTTGGGTCAACCCTAGGTCAAACTTGACTAATGTTGATTAACAGTTGACTTTGGGTCAACTGGTCGAGTTCGGTCAAGTTCTACTCAATTTTTAGGCTACGGTTGACTTTCGGTTGACTTTTGGTCAAAATTAGTCAACCGTGGTCAACCAAGGTCAAATCTAGTCTAAGTCCACTATTCCTAACCATTACCAACCATAAAATCTTAATTACAACCATATCTTAAGGTATTAAACCCATATGTTGAGAAATAGGCATTATCCTAACTTGTCCCGTTTACCCTTTCTAAGGTAAACCTCAATTTAGCTTCTAACTTCCACTCTAGACTCCCCTACTTCATTCTAAGCTTTCCTCCACTCTCTAATATGGTACTTAAACCCTCTCCTAGAATCTCGATACCGTATCACGGTATCTTGATATCTAAAAGTCAAAAAGGGTAAAATTGCATTACCTTAGGATAGTGGAGATTCATGAGAGACAACTTTGGTATCTAATGATATCACGCAAACTAAACTCTAACCCTTAACTAAACTAACTAAACTCTAACTAGAATACTAACTCTCACTATCTAACCAATACCAACTCGCTATCTAACTATCTAACATGTCTAGTATTCACTCTAACTTATCTCAATACCTTACCTCTAACTCACCCACAACTCACTCAAACATACCCAAATATGAGGCCATTTAGGGGGGTTATATATGGGTATATATGGGTATATATAGGAGTATATATGTATATATATAGGGTATATATATGGATATTTATAGGGGGTTAATGGGGGGCTTAGGGTGGGCTACTGCTGCTGCTGCTGCTGCTGCTGCTGCCTAATTGCTGCTGCTGCTGCTGATTTTGTGGGGGGGGGGGGGAGAGAAGCAGCCCCTAATCCCCCCTACTGCTGCGGCTGCTCTTCTTTCTCCCTCTCCTTTTTACCCTCTATTCTCCCCTCCTCTATTCTTCTTTCTCCTTTTTACCCTCTATATATATATCACACTCACACACACACACACACACACACACACACACACACACACACACACACACATATATATATATATATATATATATATATATATATATATATATATATATATATATATATATATATATATATATATTTTTTTTATTTTTTATTTTTTTTATTTTTTTTTTTTTTATTTTTTTTTTTTTTTATGTACACACACACACAGGGACATATATATACATATATAGAAACGCACACACACATGGACACACACACACACACACACACACATATATATATATATATATATATATATATATATATATATATATATATATATATATATATATATATATATATATATATATATATGGACACAAACACACATATGAATATATATCTATGGACACACACACATCCTAGTTCTCCTAGGAGTCTCCCATAGGCCTCTAACCTTGACACAAAGTGTGAGCCCTTGACCCGAAATCCCCATTATTTTTTATTATTGTTTTTGCTGAATTATTACTTATTGTATAAATGTTATTAAACAATTAAGTACATATGTAACATATACATATATTAGTTTTTATTTGTAAATGAAAAGGAGACAAGGGGGGTTTCGTAATTGTCCTAATTATAAGGGACTGGGACACAAGATTACATATTTAAAACCTAGTTGTTTCTAAACGGCTACTGATAACCTTAAATCGAATTCAAATCTGAAGTTGTTGTTACTTCAAATTTGGATTTCGATCCTCAATCCCTGGGAAGAGATTCGATTCTATCCGTGGGTGCCAGTATATAAGGGGCGAGGTGTTGACGTTGCCATTCCCCTAAACGCTAGCAATCCCAACTTTCACCCCGCCGCAGGACCAACGAAGGAGAAGCCTGAGGAATCACCCCGAGTCCTGTTTTCGTAGCTTCAGGTACTCCCCTGTTCATATATGCCATCCTTTTCTATTGTATGTCATGCGTTTGAGTTAATGCCTAGGAGAGCATTGTATCAACGAATAAAAGGTATTGAATCGACTCAGTATTTGTTATAGAGCCCCTTTCGAACCCACGTACCTACGTTGTATGCCATTGTTCTATTCACCTGGCAGGCCTGGATAGGTATAGGCTAGTACCTACTCAATTAAAACACATATTAGTTAGCTAGGTTGTAGACACCAGTTCATGTAGGATTTGGGTTGTGGTTCCTAAACTAGCAGCAAGGGGTTATGGTTAGTTGCAGGACTAGCCGAGTATGGAACTGTGGTTCCTAGTTACACTGAAGACCATATATTATCTGACCCATGGATGAGTTCAATTAGATTTATCAGAGATCCCTGATACCATAGTAGTAGTCCTTGGCACCCTTAGAAACCAAGTTAGAATCTGGTACCAGTATGGGTACAGTCTGTCCATTAGTATCGAGTTGTAGGTAAAAGTATCTGGGTCAATTCGATTAGGAGGATGGTATCCTGAAGGCAGGGACATGGGTTAGCAGTGTCTATGTGCATCCAGTGATCACACGGATTTTATTTTATATCTACACGAGTGCTCGTTTGGTTTTGTCATTTGTTGTTCTGTCGATTTTCATTTCCTGTCCCTTCTAATCACCTTACTGGTATCCATATCATTTAAGGGACAAGGAGGATGATCTCTGGTGTATTCCAGGATTACTTTTGCTCTGCAAGCGGCAAGTGGCCCTGTTGCAGCTAGTTGGTAGAATCAGACCTGTCCATACTTTGCAAACTGTTTAACTATGGTAAGAGCAAATTACTAAACCAGTTATTGTGCATCCAGAGATTAGTATAGAAATATTTCCTGTAAGGACAGGGTACCCATAGCAGCAAAGGGAAATCCCTGAAGTGAATGGATCTATAGCCCAGACATTACCCTCCCGTCATATTCACAATTGCTTTAGCTCAGTCCAGTTCTTAGGTATACATTTGGCACTCATATAATGATTAGCCTTACATATACATAAGCCCATGAATATATTAGGTAATCCAGGTTTCATCATTTCAGTCCCCTCATCCACCATTGATTCATCCAAACCACATTGGTTAGATATCAATTTGCATCCATATCTGGGTCCAGTCCCATTAGGAAGAGAGTTCAGGTTTTTTCCCTTATAAATCCCAGGTATATATTTCCATACCACAAGGTGACCCCTGCACCTTAACTGTTCAGTTAACAGTAGAGTACTTTTGTTCCTAATGCATCAGTGAATAGGGGATAGTTGGAGTGGTATATACACATTTTGTAAGTACCTATCTAATGAACTTGTGTTTGTGGTGACCTACACGGATTGTAGATGAGTGTTCTTATGCAACGTTTGATAGGTGCATAGATAGATAAGTCGAATATGGTTACGGCATATACCACTAATCCCTACTTAAACCATGGAATATACAAAAACTTGGTGTGGTATGCTCGAGTATCAGTCATTAGGACATGACCTCATATTAGAGTATCCTGTTTGTGTGTATGGAGTTCCTGTACAATAGAACTGCCCACAAGAAAGATGCAACATGTGGTTGCAACGAGAACCCAGTTTTGGCTTATGTGGAACTTGTAAGTTGGGATCGTATGTGAACATATAGGGGGCTATGGGTGTATGCACCTAGTGTACCAGTCTACCTATCTCGTGTCAGTTTAACTAAGATATTAGATACCTATCTTGTATCGGTTGAGTCGACAAGCTAAGTTACATATCTTGCATCAGCCAACAGAGACAGTCAAGTATCGGGTAGAAGAGTAGAGTGGGTCGTGAACTAATTTCTGATACTAAAGTGAGTATAATATACTAAGGAATATGTATAGGAGAGGCCTATATGTGTATGTTAATTATTGGGTTAGAAACTGAACAGGCAATGTGTATAACAGAGAAGACAGGGGACCCATTGATAGCAGGGGTTCATTCCTTACACATATAATGAGATGTGAAATCCTTAGATAGGTCATGTAAAACCCCTAAATTTCTACTTTTTTTATTTTAATATTGGTACGGATTTAAAATTTTGTATTGTACGTCGCGTAGTCGTATTTTACGTCGCGCACGAAATTTTATTCGAATTTGCTCGACGAGTGCGATTATGTGCGAGCGTACATATTTTTGAAAAATACTTTTCTTCTATTTTTATGGTTTCAAAATATTATACATAATAATTATTTAGCTATCGTACCAAATTTTTCAAGTTCATTATTTTATTTATTTTATTTACACAAAGACTTTCTTTTATACAGTTATTAATTATAAATAATATTTTTAGTGCGTACATGTATTGCATAAATATTTTAATAATATAATTTTTGAAATTATTAATATTAATATTTTATTATTCAAAAAGATTTATTATTTTCAAAATTATTATTATTAATATTATTGGAAAAAATATTTCAAAATTATTATAGAGATTTAAATCTTGATTAGAATCTATGATTTATTTAAATAAGTATCTATATTTGAAAATTAAATTATCTTAATTGTTTTTAAAATAAAGGATAGGATTGGATTAGATTTAATTGGATTTGGATTTAGATTTGGATTTTGATTTGATTGCTTTTAAATTAAATTAGGAAATATCTAAATTGGGTTTTAAATATCCTAGTCCATATCTAATTGAGAATTCCCACATCCTATAAATAGGCAGGTACTCCTACAATTTATTTTTATCATCCACCAAAATTCCATAAACCAATGGTGCGTGCATCGTGTCCGTGCCTCCATCTTTTCCACTATTTTCCTCCATTACAATTACGTTGTCATCATCTTCGTGTCCACACACGGACACGTCCTCATCCAACCCCGACACCATAAATTCTAATTCCTAGCTAACCCTAAGGATCTAACCATGCCGCTGCATCTGCCCGTCGACATCTACCGTACTCGACCTCAGTCTCCAGCCTTCGTCACCACCTCGTCGCCCTATCGTCGCCACCAGCAACCACCATCACCCTCCTCCACAAACAAACCCGACATGTCCTAACACCCGCTGCCACCCGTCAACCAAACTGCCAACCCCATACCCGTTGACACCGCCAACCACGGCCATCGGCCGAAACCCCCAAAACAACACCACCACCAACGCCACCACAGTGGCACGGCCAACCGAACAACCGCTCCACCACCATCACCAACCGAAACAATACCGCCATCACGGCCATCGCCGGAGGCACGCCCAACCCATAGAAAATAAGAAATAAAACCCAAATTAAACCCTAACCTCCACCGCCGGGGTCTCCGCCTCGCCGTCGAACCACCGCAGTCCTGTCTGAGCGCGAGCCGCACCCTCCCAGTCGGTCGCCTCCAGGTCGGTGTATCCCGCCACCAGCGCCAACTCGCCGAGCCCTGACGCGTGCCCTAGACCGCCGGAGCGGTGAGCCCCGACGACCGCCTCCACTGACCCCGCCATCCGATCTCCTCCCCGGGGCCGCCCACAGAGAACCCTCGTGCGCTGCGGCCAGCGTCGCCTTTCCTCTTCCTCCGACTTCCCCCAAACCCTGCCGCCGGCTCCAGCTTGGCAGCGCCAAGAGCCACCGTGGTCGGAAACCCCTCGCCTTCCGAGCTCTCCGCCTCGTACGCCCATCACCGATCATCCTCCTTCCCGCTCCGCCGCGCGTGCCCTAACCGCCCTCCTCTCCTGCCAGAAAAACCCCATCGTCGGCGTCTCCCGACCGACCCAAGCTTCCTCAGCCCCTTGCGCCACCACCGGCGCTAACCGTAGCCGCCCGTGTCCGCCGCTCACCGCCCAAAAACCTCCGCATCCGTTGCGTCTCCCGATCTCCCCGCTCTCTCTCTCTCTCAGCCCGTCTCCGTCGGCGGTGAAGACCCGACCTCCCACTCTCTCGATCCTCTCCTCTCTCCCTCGGTTGTGTTCTCACCTACCACCTCTCCATGTTCTCACTTTCTTTTATTTTCATTTTTTTTAATCTATCTTTTACAAAAGGGAACAAATGTGGTTACCAGTTTTAGTATTTTGTTTTTATTAGTTCTTTTGTTTTTTTTTTGCCTTTTATTGATACAGAATAATCAATATGCATCCTAGTATTACACTACGTATATAATTTGTATTATAAATTATTAATATTTTTTAATATAAAGTCATATTTTCTAAAAATTAATTATAACAAATTATAGTTTTGTATGTGAACCTACATATGCTTTCAAAGTAGGACTCGAAGTCTTGAATATATTACTATTTTTATGGGATTTTGATATGGCTTTTTTGACTAAAAATATATATTATCAAGGTATTTTCAATTTAATTAAAATTTTAGTTTGACAAAAATCGAGTTTTCAAGATTTACAATTATTTTTCTAAATTTTTTTTTGACTAATAAAAAAATATAAAATATAGATTCCTACCTAAAATTAGAAAAACGATTTGATTGACTTTAAAGTATCTTCCTAGTATTTTTCCTATAAATATTTTGACTCATGAAAAACTAGTTTTAAGTATTATAAATACCTTTCAAAATCGCATATTTACTATTTTTCAAATTTCTATCAAATATTCTCTTATCCATGACGTAGCCCATCCTTCCTATTCCTTTACCAATTCTATACTACCATATGTCAACCCTAGCCAACTTGACCCCTCTGGACCCAATGGAACTGTCCGTGCCACCATCCGAAATCACCATGTACAGTTGTTGCACCGAAGTCGCAGTTCGTGCCACATTGATCATCGCAGCACACCAGGAGTCCTACCAGGCAAGACACCTTGCCATTAGCTGTTTATTTATTTTAGCTCATATTTCATGTATTATTTATTTTCTTTATGCAAAATAAACTGTGATACATGGCTTAACCTGTTAGAACTTACTGTTCATTATATTTCCTGCTATGTATTATTTTTCTCACATTAAACCTAGATTTAAGGGACCACCTTGTGTGTTGCATTCATTGGCCTTGACACGTTGTACCACGAAGTTGTGTGTCGCATGTAGAACACGGAAGTGCGTGATTGGCTGGCCACCAGTACGTACAAGCCGTGCGATAGGAATAACCGCTAATAGAGGTTGCATGTTAGTTTGACTTAGCAGTTATAGTGGGTTGTGTTGTGGATACAACACAGTAGGCATTGGGCGGGGAGGACAATTCCTTAGCGTATGGGCTTCGATGCACTTTTCCTTGTGACCCGGACTCTCCGCTGGAGATACGAGGTTGATAACCCATGATTACTGACGGCCACTGACGATTCTGCGGAACGTCATGCTCTTACTGATGGGGCCTCTAGTACCCCAGGGGGGACTATGCCGATCCTATTCAGCCAGGGCCCATGCGTAGGAAGGATTGTTCTTAACTATATTTTACTTAGAACGGTTAGGCACCTTTATCCGTTAGGTACGAGTACTTTTGGTATGGGTACTTGTATCTGACCGTGGCTTGGAACAATAACTTGTCGCGAATTAGTTCGTCACATCTTGTCCTTGTTTGGTTGTAGGTGTGACTTACTACTTCGATGAGAAGGTATTGAACCTTGTTGGGGTCCGGATACCATATTGGATTCATAGCATGGGAAGATACGTTACCGTGAATTAGTTTACCATCTCCTGTCCTTGTTTGGTTGGGGGATGGTACGCTCATTCAGTAGGTGCGTATTGGAACATGTTATAATTTGCTTTACTTATTTATTTGAGCAATATTTATTCAGTTTATATGGCATGCTATTATGTGTCTTGTTATGTCCCTCTGAGGACCTGGTTATCTCTCCAGGTGTGTGCTATTGTCTTTCGCAGGTGTTCTAGCTCTCGCCGTGTTCATCGCCATTTCCTCGAGGATGATTGCACTTGGATCGTCTTCGCTTCGCTCGCCAAAATCTTTCTTTTGCTTATCATGTATTTCTTTTTATAGTTGGTAGTGGATTTGTCTCCGCCCAACTACATGTACCAAATGACAATTTCATAGTTGATTATATGAGATCTTCTATTCATTTATTTTGTGTGGATGAGATTAGTTATGGTTCTACTGCATTTTACAGCTTATATATTTATACGAGGCTTCCATATATTGGAGTATACTTCGTATGAATACAGCTGGCATGACTACGTACCTAGTCCTACGTATTTTGGGACCGGGGCGTTATAGGTCATATGCAAACTGTCCCTGTGACACATCTGGTTTTGGCTATAACAGGGAAGATGGGTTAAAGGAGGCTTAATCTGGCCAATGTGTGACCATAAGGATACCCTAATTGCAGGTGCATACATAGGTGAGATGTGTGCCATAATGAGTCTGTATGTAGCTATTTTGGTGTCCCTGCTACAAGGCAACTAGGAGGGATCGAGATAGTTATCCCTATAGGCAAAGTGTATAGCTATATAAGTAGGGAAACTTATCTATCCAAGTATGAACTAGGTAACCATAGGTCCAGACCTCAGCACAAGAACTAGCCTACAGATTTCAATAGTGCAGCAACTCTGGTCATTATTCATGGTATCATATTCATACATGAGTACCCTGACTAGTAGTGTAAGTAACATATAGGAAGATGTCCAAAATATCATAGAAGGGATTACCTCTGTATGAGCCATTGGATGTTTGAAGGTAAAATTGTGTGGGGTAAACCATGGGGTTAGATAATGGACCGAGAAGACTAATTTTAGTAGATTTATAATTGATTCCAATTGTATAGTGACATGTAAATTATAAACAGGCTACTTGGACATCGATACGAAGTGTAACCCGTGCCAGCAGCGCAGGACCACAGGCAAGTATACCTTGCCCACTCTATAGTATTTTCATGCATTTTTCTATATTGCAGTTTTTTTCCGTCGTATTTCGTTACATGCTTCTTATGCTCATATCAGTGAATTTTCCTCATT
>JANAVB010011397.1:26392729-26578139 GCA_029216955.1 Iris pallida | reverse complement strand
ATAATATATATATATAATATTTATATATTATATATATATAATATATTTATATTACTATTATATATTATGTATATTATATATAATTTTAAATATTAATATTGTAACATTATAATTAAATTATCTTTTTGGATGATATAATGTAAATATGTATGTATTTAAATTTTTGTTCTTTACTTTATGTCATTAAATTCTGTCATTTAATTTATTATTTAAATTTATGTCAATATAATACAGTGCCTATACTGTAATATGTATTTTAAATTCTGTCATTTAAATTTATGTCAATATAAATACAGTGCCTATACTGTATATGTATAAATACAGTGCCTATACTGTAATACGTATTATAAATACAGTGCCTATACTGTAATATTACGCCTTCAATTTCTCCAATTTAAATTCCATGTATTTAAATTACGCATTATTTACGATTTACGTACGTTGTACAAACGACCACTCTGAGTCCAAGCCTAGCATGGGTTGATCGGACTCAGGTGAGCCTACACATATTCGGGGTCTAGTCAAGTCATATTGGACTTGATTCACGGCTTCGGGTCCTGTATCTGGACTTCGGTTCAATTCGAATACATGGACAAAATAGTAAATGATTAATTATTTATTTTTCAGAAATTGTTACTTACTATTTTTGAATTTTTATATATAATTTAATTGCTGTAAAAATCTGGAAAAAATTATATTTAAATACTATGTTAATTTAGCTAATTTATTATAATTTTTCAGCATTTAATAAGTACTTTAGTATTTTTAAAAATACCAAACCAGAACTCATTTCAATGTACACTTGTATTCTGATTTTTAATAAATACTTACTCTAAATTATAAATTCAGAAAATTTATATTAAATTTCTATAATTAACAAGGATCAATTTAGTATTATTTCATATAAATAGAACTATATAACTATCTTAAAAATTATTGGAAATATTGTACAGTTTGATTAATTTAATTAATATTGACTTGTGTGTTTTTGTGTGTTTTTGGGATATTTTAGTATCGGGACCTTACCATACCTTAGTGTAGAGACCTAATTGTTAGTCTAGATGTTGTAAACACCTCACTATAAATATATATTTAGTAGCCATACCCACCGAAGGAGTGATTAGAGTGATGACAGGGGGCGGGCCAGTACCCATTAGATCTATTTATAGATGCTCGATCACTGTAGCCGAAGGGAATTTCGGGGACGCTTCTTTGTGATGCCACTTTTCGGATACGACATAGTATTGAAAATGGATTGGCTTAGCTATGCTCACGCAGTTATAGACTGTCATAAGGGTAGTATTCTGTTTAGTCCCCTGGGAGCAGCACCATTCAGCATCGAGAGATCCGGGCCAGAGATCAGCTTAGAGATGAGCTATAGTGCCGCAGTTGAGGAGCAAGCACCGCCGCATCCCATCGTAGTGGATTTTATGGATGTATTCCCTGAGGATCTTCCAGGACTTCCACCCGACAGAGACGTGGAGTTCACTATAGACTTGGTACCGGGCTCATCACCAGTGTCCCGGGCTTGCTATAGGGTGAACCCCAAGGAGGCCATAGAGATGAAGGAGCAGATCGACGACCTGTTAAGCAAGGTTTCATCGATCCAGCGCTTCACCATGGGGAGCACCAGTGCTCTTTGTGCTGAAGAAGGATGGTACGGTCCGGTTGTGCATCGACTACCGGGCGTTGAATCCATCACCATCAAGAACAAATATCCGTTGCCTCAGATAGATGATCTATTTGACCAGTTGAGTGGAGCGAAGGTTCCAGGATAGACTTGAGGTCAGGCTACCACCAGGTGAAGGTCAGAGCTGAAGACATCCAGAAGACGACGTTCAATACGAAGTACGGGCAGTACGAGTTTTTGATGATGCCATTTGGTCTTACAAATGCGCCAGCTATCTTCATGAACTTAATGAATAAGACATTTCACCAGTATCTGGACAAGTTCGTCGTAGTATTTATCAACGATATCCTGATATACTCGAAGACGCCAGAGGAGCACGAGGAGCACTTACGGACAGTTCTCGGGATTCTGCGGAAGGAGAGACTGTATGCAAAGCTGTCGAAGTGCGAGTTCTATCTTGACCGAGTGGAGTTTCTTGGTCATGTGGTTACCGGAGATGGTATCTCAGTGGACCCCAAGAAGATTGCTGCAATTGAGACGTGGAAGGCTCCGACATCAGTTGCAGAGATCAGGAGTTTCTTGTGCTTAGCAAGCCATTACAGAAAGTTTGTCCAAGACTTTGCCAAGATAGCCGAGCCCATGACGAAGCTGACACGGAAGGATGCAGAATACAACTGGACGGAGGCATGCCAGGCAGCATTTGATGAGCTGAAGAGAAGACTGACGACTGCACCGATTCTTGCACTACCATCAGGGCCAGGAGGCTTCACTATTTACAGCGACGCTTCAGGAAAGGGACTAGGATACGTTCTACAGCAGCATGGGAAAGTGATTGCCTATGCATCTAGGCAACTACGGACTCATGAGCGGAACTATCCTACTCACGACTTAGAGTTAGCTGCAGTTATATTTGCTCTCAAATTGTGGAAGCATTATCTGTACGGAGAGCGAGTGGAGATCTTTACAGACCACAAGAGCTTGAAGTACGTGTTCACGTAGAAGGAGCTGAACATGAGACAGCGCAGATGGTTGGAGTTGATGAAGGACTTCGACATTGATCTACAGTACCATCCCGGGAAGGCGAATGTAGTAGTGGATGCGCTGAGCAGGCATCCGATGGCATGGTACATAAGAATGGACCGACATTTGCGGGAGGATCTAGAGAAGCTTGGTATCGAGACGATTCTACCAGAAGCCGAGATGCAGATGATGGCACTGGATATTCAATCAGGTCTGATGGATCAGATCAAGGAGACAGTTTACAGATGAGAGCCTCCGTCGACTCAGAGTTCAGGCTTTAGCTGGACTACTTGATGACTTCACCCTTGCAGAGGATGGATCTTTGAGGCACGGCAGTCGGTTATGCGTGCCGAAGGGCGAGCTGATTGAGGCGATCTTGCAGGAGGCGCATCAGTCGCGATATTCTATTCACCCTGTTGCTGACAAGATGTACCGTGACTTGCGGGAGCATCTCTGGTAGCACGGGATGAAGAGGGACGTAGCACGTTTTGTCTCGAGGTGCCTAGTGTGTCAGCAAGTAAAGGCAGAGCGACAGAGACCAGCCGGTCTATTGCAGCCTTTATCCATTCCCGAATGGAAATGGAAACACATTACTATGGACTTCATTTCAGGGCTTCCTCGTTCCCAAGGAGGGAATGATGCAATTTGGGTGATCGTCGACAGATTGACGAAGTGTGCTCACTTCATACCCTTTAAGGTGGGGCTGTCCACCGAGAAGTTGGCAGAGCTATATGTGCAGAAGATAGTTCGTTTGCATGGAGTGCCAGTGAGCATTGTGTCAGATAGAGACAGCAGATTCACATCCCACTACTGGCGGAGCTTGCATGAGGAGTTGGGCAGCCGACTCAAATTCAGCACAGCGTACCACCCGCAGACTGACGGACAGTCGGAAAGGATGATCCAGACGCTCGAGGACATGCTGAGAACTTGCGTATTAGACTTCGGAGGATCATGGGAGAGTCATCTTCACTTGGTAGAGTTTTCATACAACAACAGCTACCAAGCCAGCAACGGCATGTCACCCTTTGAGGCATTGTATGGACGGCGATGCCGCACACCACTCTTTTGGTATGACGTCGGAGACAGAGTTATGCTCGGACCAGAGATGATCACTGGGGCGACAGAGAAGGTCCGGATGATCAGAGACAGACTCAGAGTTGCTCAGGACAGGCAGAAGCACTGGGCAGACGCTAGTCGCAGACCATTGGAGTTCGCCGATGGAGACATGGTGTTGGTGAAGATATCACCTACCAGAGGGACGATCCGGTTCGGACGAGGGGGCAAGTTGAGCCCCAGGTATATTGGTCCATTCGAGATACTCGGCAGGATTGGAGAGGTAGCCTACAGAGTTGATCTTCCACCCAACTTGGAGGGTGTTCACAACGCCTTCCACGTGTCTCAGCTGAGGAGATACGTTCCCGACCCCAGCCATGTACTGGATCATTCAGAGCTGGAGATCGGACCGAGATTTGGAGTCGCAGAGCAGCCCGTGGAGATATTAGACCGCAGGAAGAAGAGGCTGAGGAACAAGGTCATCCCCTTAGTCAGAGTAGCATGGAGCAGACACTCGCCAGGAGAGTCCACTTGGGAGCGGGAGTCGGACATGAGGGAGAAGTACCCTTATCTGTTCGATCCACCAGCCGAGAGAGAGTAGTCTTTTGCTTGTCACCTTGGAAATTTCGAGGACAAAATTTTTCAAGGAGGGAAGATTTGTAACCCCCTGTTTTCAAAATTTTAATAAATGAAAACAATTACAAATTTGTCCCAAATTGATTCTATTAGGTCCAAAATATTTGTCTATTAATTTTAGAATTTTTTTGCAATTTTTTTGGAGTCGTTTGGACGTCATTTGAATTTTTTGGAATTAAATAACTGCTACCGTAAAAGCTGCATTTCTCTCCGTTTTAGCAAAACGGTAAAAATCTAACCCTAGGGTCAATTTAGTAATTGACCATGGTTAATTTGCCCTAATTTTATTTTCCTATAAATAGGCACTCATCCCAATGTAAAAATCCTAATTTCAAAAATCAATTTTAATTCAATCCTCAAAATAATTCTTTTTTAATTCTCTTCCCTATTTTGTCTGAATTCCGGCGATCGCCGACGAGCAACTCCGGTGACAACCCCCGTTCTTCTCGCCCAGACCCCGCCGTCGACGACCAAAGGTACCAGCGAGACGAGAACGACGAGCCCGACCCAACGCCGCCGACCACCGCCGCCCACGGCCACCGCAGCGTCGCCGCCACCGCCGCCCGACCGTCGGGTGAGTTGATTCTCCCCTCTTTTTCTTCACAACACGTCGATCAGAACCTAGATTTAGGTTCGTCTTGACACGACGAGTCCATCGCCCCTATTTTTGACCCATCACGACACACGGACACGAAGGAAACACTAATCCTAGTTTGGACACGCGGACACGGACGCAAATCTGTGTCTTGGTGACACGTGGTTGATACCATCGTGTCGAGAACACCTTGGCGAACACGCTGGTGTGTTTCGACACGAGTCTTCGTGTCAATTTAAGCCGACACGAGAACAGGACACAGTCCCGAGTGTCCACGCACTCAGGACACAAAGAGGATGACTACTTATTAGTTTCTAATCAATTTAACTATAACCATTTCCTGACAGTAAGCGATTACGGACTTACTGGCCAGCAGCTGCGCAGTAAAAGCGCGCTCCTTCCTCCTGCCCAAGTTCGAATCACCCCTTAGGCTATGAATTACATTTTTGGATCATTTTAGTTTTTTATATATATGGATTTATTTATGCTTTAAGAAGAATGGAACCCCCACCCTTTTCATTCAGGCTGACTTGGCCCATTGGCCAGCAGCTGCTGCGAAGCATGCGCCCCTTTCTCCTGCTAGGTTCGAACCCCCCTTTGTTCTGTTTAGATATTTTTTGTATATAAGTGATTTTGGTTTATATATATATATATTAAATCAGTAATATATAATAGTAATATAAATATATACATATATATTTATATACATACATATTTATATTACTATTATATATTAATGTTTTAATATATATATATATATATATATATATATATATGTAATTTTAAATATTAATATTGTAACATTATAATTAAATTATCTTTTGGATGAATATATTATATAAATATGTATGTATTTAAATTTCTGTTCTTTACTTTATGTCATTAAATTTTGTCATTTAATTTATATTATTTAAATTTATGTCAATATAAATATAGTGCCTATACTGTAATATGTATTTTAAATTCTGTCATTTAAATTATGTCATTTAAATTTATGTCAATATAAATACAGTGCCTATACTGTAATATGTAAATAAATACAGTGCCTATACTGTAATACGTATTTATAAATACAGTGCCTATACTGTAATATGTACGCCTTCAATTTCTGCAATTTAAATTCCATGTATTTAAATTATGCATTATTTACGATTTACGTACGTTGTACAAACGACCACTCTGAGTCCAAGCCTAGCATGGGTTGATCGGACTCAGGTGAGCCTACACATATTCAGGGTCTAGTCAAGTCATATTGGACTTGATTCACGGCTTCGGGTCCTGTATCTGGACTTCGGTTCAATTACGAATACATGGACAAAATAGTAAATAATTAATTATTTATTTTTCAGAAATTGTTACGTGCTGTTTTTGAATTTTTATATATATTTTAATTGTTGTAAAAATTTAAAAAAAATTGTATTTAAATACTATGTTAATTTAGCTAATTTATTATAATTTTTTCTGTATTTAATAAGTAATTTTAGTATTTTATAAAAATTCCAAACCAGAACTCATTTTCAATGTACACTTGTATTCTGATTTTTAATAAATACTTACATAAATTATAAATTCCAGAAAATTTATATTAAATTTCTAAAATTAACAAGGATCAATTTAGTATATTATTTCATATAAAATAGAACTATATAACTATCTTAAAAATTATTGGAACATATTGTACAGTTTGATTAATTAATTAATTAATATTGACTTGTGTGTTTTTGTGTGTTTTTGGGATATTTTAGTATCGGGACCTTACCCTACCTTAGTGTAGAGACCTAATTGTTAGTCTAGATGTTGTAAACACCTCACTTTAGACTACTAGAGCTTCGCATAGCTAGTGCCCTATTAGGAGCCGTGTCACAACACTAGTGTAATCTTAATCATAACTTAGAGGCTGAGTTGTATATCATTTTTACAGGACACCGGACATCTGTACCTTCATATTATTACTCTTGCTTTGCTCAAGGCAAGTACCCCTACAAACGTATTTGCTGCTTATGATAAATAAACTGTAAATGAATCATGTTAGAACACTGCTTTATGAATAAACTACAAGTCATATCTTCACATGCTTCTTACTAGTTCTCAATACATGACATATTTTATAGTATCGCTCACATGTTATAAAATGGGTTAAGGGAAAACTGTTAGTAGAGTACGTGATCATGCCCCCCTTCTCCGTATGTATTTACCGTGCACTGTTACATTCTATATGCAACTTTGTCGTATGTCTGATCTCGCGTTTGTGTATATATATACACCGATGCCGTTAAGTGTACGTATGTGCACTTTAGAAATTGATATGTACCACAGTACATCCTACTACCTATTGACCGATCACGTACATGCTACAATTTTAAAACAAAAATATATTGCCATGTTAAACTGTATCTAAAACTGGATAAATCAAGATATGTCATGATTATGTTATTTCATTTCTTTCCATCACATGATCAGTATTATATGTTTGTAGTACAAGTACTTGCTCCCATCCTGACAGGATAAGTTGTAGGTGTGCTTTCCGAAGAGGAAATGCTTTGCGATACTTTTTCTTGAGCTGCTTTTGAGGACCTGGCCTTTGCTCCAGAAGAGGCCCCAGCGGAGAACCTTGCTTAGATATTGCCAGTCGGCTTTAGACTTAGAATTATTATAACTTTATTTAGTTACTGGACTTTGTCTCCAGTTATTACTTTGGAAGTGTATTAAACTTTAAAACATATTTGCTTTCATCTATAAATGTTGTATTGTGACAAACAATCTCAAATGCTTAAATATAATCTTTAGCACACTTAGTACTATCCTGACTATCTTCTAGAACAGCTTACTACGCTTTTACCAAGCGTAGGCTGGACATGGCTCGGCCTGGCCCAACAATTTGGGTAACGGATCGTGACATGTTTTTAGTGGCGGCCCATGCAGGTCCTTGACTAAGTTGTTTGGTTATGTCATTGTACCAAATATGCCTGCAATTAGGAACTTAAGATAACTAGATAACACCAGGAATAATATTTAGAACACCTAGAAGATTACTAGGATTGCAACATAGGAAAACTTATCACAGCATAGGCCGTTAATCGTAATTAGATTTTGTTTATGATTATTTGCTTAAAATCCTTATAGTCTCCTTGTCTTCCAATAGATGGTTACCACCCGTTCCTCCCAGACCATCGCCTCTGATGACGGTGTACCTTCTACTCTACCCACGGACCTGATGGCAGTCACTGTAGCACTTCCACCACCTCCACCTATGTCTCCCTATGCCACTATCCTCCAGACTCATATTCTACCGTCTACCCAGCAGACCCAGATACCACCACCTCCTACTCAGCAGACCGTAATACCACCACCCCCTCCTCCCACACCACACCTTCAGTCAGCCCACGTGTTACCACCCCCCACCTCCCATCATACCAGCCCAGACTTCCATCACTCTCGACGGAAGCCAGCTTCTTGCATTACTTCAGAGGTTTCTGACAACCCAGCAGGAGCAGTCTGCCCTCATTCGTCAGAGCATGGAGCGCCCTGCAGAGCGGACTTTGACCACACCACCGGCAGCACAGCAGCAGAGGATTATGAGCATCAAGGACTTCATGGGATTGAGCCCCAAGGAGTTTAGAGGGACCGAGGGCATTGTAGTTGCAGACGTCTGGCTAGACTCGATAGAGAGGAAGCTCCTCGGCGCTAGACAGCCTGGTGACCTTCAGGTCGAGGCAGTAGGGTTCCTGCTGATAGACTTAGCAGGGATCTGGTTCAAAAATGAGCCAATGTTTGCAAGGGGCAGAGGGACCTGGGAGCAGTTCAAGACCCAGTTCAAGAAGAAGTTTTTTTCGATTACCGCCAGAGGTGCCATGGGGTTGCAGTTTCAGAACCTGCAGCAAGGGAACCGCTCGGTAGACGAGTATGCTGGGGAATTCAGCCGGTTGAGCCATTTTGCCCCTAGCCTAGTAGCAGAACCTGAGGAGATGGCGCGCAGATTCTTCCATGGTCTGATCCCGGACATCGGCATACTACTGGTGGCAAATGGGACCACCGACTATTATCAGATCCTCGAGCTAGCCCGAGGTATAGAGGAGCACCTTCAGTCTTACAAGAGGCCAGCTACCGGACACCATGACGGACCGTCCAAGCGCCAGACTTTCCAGCCGAAGCCACCTGCTCAGCACCAGCAGGCTTACCGTCCTCCAGGACAGCATCAGCATCAGCAGCAGTGGGCACCACCGACGAGGACCACCGGCCAGCATCAGCAGCAGAGGTGAGCTATATGCACATACTGTAGGAGGGCAGGACATGATGTTTCCATCTGCATGAAGAGGCTGAACCAGTGCCTAGCTTGTGGGTCTTCCACCCACCAACTCCGAGATTGCCCAGCAGTGAAGACGCAGGTACTGGACCACCTAGAGGACCACCGCTTTCGACTCAGCAGCAGAGGTTCGGACAGCACCAGCAGCAGCAGAGAGGACCCCAGGGGAGAGCCTACGCTCTTACCATAGAGCCAGCAGAGCCGGAGCAGGGCCCAGAGCCAGAGCCAGATTATTTAGCAGATGTTATCACAGGTCGAATTTATTTACATACTTTTCCCGCCATATGCTTGTTTGATTCTGGTGCTTCTCATAGTTTCCTGTCATTAGAGTTTTTGTAAAACATCATTTAGTAGCCACACCCACCGAAAGAGTGATTAGAGTGATGACAGGGGGAGGGCCAGTACCCATTAGATCTATTTATAGATGCTCGATCACTGTAGCCGGAAGGGAATTTCGGGGACGCTTCTTTGTGATGCCACTTCCCGGATACGACATAGTATTGGGAATGGATTGGCTTAGCTATGCTCACGCAGTTACAGACTGTCATGAGGGTAGTATTCAGTTTAGTCCCCTGGGAGCAGCACCATTCAGCATCGAGAGATCCGGGCCAGAGATCAGCTTGGAGATGAGCTATAGTGCCGTAGTTGAGGAGCAAGCACCGCCGTATCCCATCGTAGTAGAGTTTATGGATGTATTCCCTGAGGATCTTCCAGGACTTCCACCCGACAGAGACGTGGAGTTCACTATAGACTTGGTACCGGGCTCATCACCAGTGTCCCGGGCTTGCTATAGGGTGAACCCCAAGGAGGCCATAGAGATGAAGGAGCAGATCGACGACCTGTTGAGCAAGGATTTCATTCGATCCAGCGCTCCACCATTGGGAGCACCAGTGCTCTTTGTGCCGAAGAAGGATGGTACGGTCCGGTTGTGCATCGACTACCGGGCGTTGAACTCCATCACCATCAAGAACAAATATTCGTTGCCTCGGATAGATGATCTATTTGACCAGTTGAGTGGAGCGAAGGTATTCTCCAGGATAGACTTGAGGTCAAGCTACCACCAGATGAAGGTCAGAGCTGAAGACATCCAGAAGACGGCGTTCAACACGAAGTACGGGCAGTACGAGTTTTTGGTGATGCTATTTGGTCTTACAAATGTGCCAGCTGTCTTCATGAACTTGATGAATAAGACATTTCACCAGTATCTGGACAAGTTTGTCGTAGTATTTATCGACGATATCCTGATATACTCGAAGATGCCAAAGGAGCACGAGGAGCATTTACGGACAGTTCTCAGGATTCTGCGAAAGGAGAGACTGTATGCAACGCTGTCGAAGTACGAGTTCTATCTTGACCGAGTGGAGTTTCTCGGTCATGTGGTTACCGAAGATGCTATCTCAGTGGACCCCAAGAAGATTACTGCAATTGAGACGTTGAAGGCTCCGACATCAGTAGCAGAGATCAGGAGTTTCTTGGGCTTAGCAGGCTATTACAGAAAGTTTGTCCAAGACTTTGCCAGGATAGCCGAGCCCATGACGAAGCTGACACGGAAGGACGCGGTGTCACGACCTGCACCCGTTTTTTTAAAGGATACGAAACGTGTCCAAGCCAGCCTACGCCGCAGTGTCGGCGGTAGAACGCTGTCACGGCCATGAAGATCAAATCACAAATAATACTCATTCACAAAATTAATTTAATTTACAAAGATCACAAGTTTTACTTTTGTAGAAACATAAACTTGTACAAATATAGAATGACTACCACTCAACTATCTAGCTAGTCTCTAGGCTTCTGGCTGCAAGTATCCCCGTATCTTCCATGCTAAGTAAATCCACGGCTAACCTGAAAAATATGGTTTCCAGTCAGGAATGGAACGAGTACAATTCACTGAATGCAGTTCCAATATATGAAAATGACTATATCACAGAGGTTAGCCTTTAGACATATGATTTATAAAATAAAAAGAGACAGGATAAAACCAAACAGAAAACGAAATGCAATAAAATACTCACTGACTGACCGACTGAAGTACCTTTGATATGTGATCGGTCTCGGGACAATTATACGACACTGTCTAAAGTTACACTGTCTACACTGTCTAAAGTTACACGGTCTACATTTACACGGTCTACAGTTACACGGTCTACAGAAAATATTGCAATAAAGAAATACTGTCTACAAAATAATAATCACGATCTACACAGTTTAGATGCAATAATAATTACGATCTACATGGTCTACAAGATATAAGTACAATAATAAATCACTGTCTACACTGTCTACTTTGCAATAATAAATCACTGTCTACACTGTCTACACTGTCTAAGGTCAGATCACACATCGTTGGTACTTCACCTTCCGACACAACCAGGAACAAAATCACATAAAATTGAAATCACATATCTAACGACTAAACACTGATGCATAGTAAGGATCAATATTGAAAACAAACAATAAAATGTACTCGCCTGTGGTCCTTCGCTGGTGAAACCGACAATCTGAACCACTCAATGCCCCAATAGTCAAAACCCGTACAACAGTCTCCGAAAGCTGAAATAAATAATACCAATGATCTCAGAATAGTCCAATTAGCCAGGATTGCCTGTCTTTAAGTCCAATTCTGGACACAGGGGCAAAACGGTAATTTCGGACCAAAACGGTGTCCGCCGTTGGACCCGCTTTGCACCGAAAAGCATACCAGAGTCAATGGTCTCTAAAGTCATCAAACTATATGTCTACCGATCCAGTTTTCTGATACGAACCCAACCGTATGTCCAGAGTTGGATTCCGGCGGGCCGTGCACAAAATCGCCCGTTGAGTCGGACCGTGGGGCCCGCAAAATGGCGCCCGATTCAACTGTCTCAGAATTGGACCAAACTTGGCATACATGACCAGAAAAATGATACGGTCCTGTTGTCGCAAGTTTTGTCTCGATCCGACGAGCGTGCACAAAGTAATTGGGGAATTTGCAAAAGGGCCGATACGATGAATTTTGACGGATACGCATCAAATTCGTCGCGCACACGCGACCAGTTTGAATTCCGTCAAAGTCCACACGACTACGAAGCTATTACGCAGCTTTCGATGGTTTCAGTTTGCAACCACGTCGCCCGGATTGGCGGGACGCACGTCGTATCGAAGGATTTCAATTATTTTTTACTATTTCGAAAACAAGTTTTTCCCGATTTTCGAATCGAGTTATCTCGACATATAGTAGATGAAACTGAAAAGCATAACGACCTTTTATTGTCCTATATGTTGGCTATGAATGTGTTCAGATAAATTTCTAAAATAATCATTGGATCGGCGATTGGTCGCCTTCCAAAATAGGGTACATGCAACAGTTTTCGAACTGTCAAGAACGGGTTTTTCGTCGATTTTGACTCAGTTTCTTTTCGAATCTGAATCGATTCCACACAAACTAGCTAGATGGATTCCTAGGTGGTTATATTGGCTATCTAACGAATCAGTCAGAATGAAATACGACGGAGCGTGGACGGCGATATCGTACCTGAAACGTGGCTTCGCCACCTCCCTGCTGATGTCGTTTCCAGCGTATCCTGCCACTGCTGTCGCCGTTTTCGGCCGGCGGATGGCCCGACGTGGCGGCGCGATCGTTAGGGGGGGTCGCCGGGACGTGGTGGTGGTGAGGCGGCGTCATGGAGTTGAGTTAGGGTTTGTGTGCGTTACTCCTCCTCTGTTCCTCGCGTGTATTATAGCAGTCGGGAAATTTTGCTCTGCGTGGGCTCGGGATAGCCGGGCTGGGTTTACTCCTAGGGGCCACTGTTCCCGCGAGGAACAGTGTGCATGGCCCAGTATCTCTTTTCTTTTTTTTTTTATAAATTCTTTTATCTATATATATATATATATATATATATATATATATATATATATATATATATATATATATATATATATTATATATATATATACATATGTATATACACTAATATATTTTAAATACATTTATAAAAATATAGAAAATCCACAGAATATTACTAAAACACTTAAATAACTATTTTGTACAATTTACCTAATGTGATTATAACAAGGCTATTAGATAAAATATTAAATGACGATAAAGCTAGTAATTAATATGAGTACTAGTAATAATAATATCCAAAATTTGAATAAATCCCAACATTATCTATTCCAATATTAGGGCCTATTTATATAATTATGAATATATACATATATTACAATATTTATTTGACAAATAATATAACCAATAGTAATAAAATAATATTATACTAATAACCTCAACAATATGATAATAATAATAATAATAATAATAATAATAATAATAATAATAACGAAATTCAACAAATCAATAAGGGTGTATATACCCTGGCGTACAATCTAATAATCCTCGGAATGTACAAGAACCTATTTATTGAATTTTAATTAATAATGATTTTTATAATATTTAAAAATACGAGTATTTAGAAATAGTCATTAAATCATTAAAACTGAATATAACACACTCATACCAACTTCCACCAACACGAATGTAAATGGACGTGCCGCGTGACCTACATGGGCTCGGGCTCAGTTCGGGTCCAGTCCGGACTAATTCGGTACAACCAGGTTTCCTAAAACTCCATAATATAAATAATGAATAAATAAATCCTCGGTAAGGGTCAAGTCACAACTTGGCTTGGTTTTCCTAGTTAGGACATCACTATGCCTCGGCCTTCCTTATCAGGGCTAACACACTAGTCAAAGCACGCCATTGCACTATCCGTGCCACGATTTCTAATCGCCTTGTACTTTAAAACTCCATCATGACTAAAATCATCTACCGTAATAATTAACATAATAATTATTTATAAAATTCCTAAAGTCACCATTTAATTCAAATAAATAAATAAAAATATAATTTAAAATTCCGGAAAGAGGGGTTACAAATCTACCCACCTTAAAAATAATTTCGTCCTCGAAATTCTGATTCATAACTATTCCTTAAAATTCAAAGTCTAGTATTTCCTTTATCTCCTCATATTTAATTCCTCAAAATATTTTTATGTCTTTCTCTTGTCATTTTATAACTCCAAACACTTGAGGACTTCTACCCACCTTCGATCACACTACTCCTCAAGATACGGTCACTAAAATCTTATAATCTACTAACTTACTGGCTAACAGTCCTTCCAACAGATATCTAGGACATACGACATCTATAATCCTCTCTTATCTATTAAGCAACCCAAAATTTAACAATCAGCAATTTACACAAGTAGCTAAAAATATTGACAAATTCTAATAAGCATGACCACTCGTCGCTCTAAGATAGGGAGGATAGGTAGGTAAGAAAAATGATTGCGAGCGAATATGAAGCTCCCAAAGCGGTAGAGGGTATCCAATAATGTAGACAAAAAGAAAGTTTATGACCCATTGCCTTATTTACTAGATTGGGTTACTCTAGTTCAGTCACTTGCTAAATCTAAGAACTCTTCGTTTCTTAGAGGACCTGGCAATCCTTGCAATACCTAAATTTTGTTCTCAAAATTTTATCTGAACAAGATTTCAGAATAGAACAAAATTTGAGTAATCAAGAGTGTGATCTTTTCCGTGTTTATTTAAACCCACGAGCAAAGAATATGAATGCAATACAAGGTCGTATCGCGACTTCCAGGTAGATGAGATAAAGGTTACGAATGGATTCACATTCTAAGGGTGGAGATTACATAATAGATACAGGGGCCGATTTCAAACAGTTCAGTTCTATAGTCCAAATATGGTGGTATGTATGGACAGGTTTTACCGGGTCTTAAAGGGGTTCCCTACTAGGACATCAATTGTGGGTTGGATGAACCTTGGGTTTCAAACTATATGGATTGAACAAGATCCTAAGATAAAACTATGTCGACTAGGTTAGGGTAACCTAGAGTAGGATTCCTCTCAAGTGGTTGTGCTAGTAGCTTGTCAGGTTGGTTAGCTAGGTTCCTAAGGTCCAAAAATGTGCCTTCAGTAACTTTTGTGTTTAAGGAGCTCATAAGGTCTCAATTGGGTGGCATACTAGGGGCATGTGAGTAGTGGATTTCGAGTAGGTCACAACCATATATTAGGTCGAATGAATTGAGTCTAGGTTGAGGCTCTTAATGGAAGTCGGAAATGGTAAGGGTTATAGCTAGTCCTTTTAACCTGAAAATCGTAGCACAAAAATAGAGTACAAGGGGACTGGTTTGAGTGGAACATGATATACCTAGATGAAGGCGGACTCGTCTAGATATTGCATATAAAATTTGTTGGAAGATAACAGCTGGTCACGTGCTCCGAATATAAATGGCATGGCCGGGGACACAAAATGATCTAAATGGAAAGTGGGAGTCCATGGGCACTAATTATCATCCTAATGGAAATTATTCCAATTAATCGGTAATCCTGGTATATCCTAAAATTTTAGAAGGCTTATAGTCTACCCACCTTAGAAGCTAAGACATGGGTTTTGGAATAATGTGGTTAGAAGTATTCCAAAGTCCGAATATTGTGCCTCGACTCTTGTTAATAGAGAATAAGGCACGACGAAACAGAATACGGTAGATGTAAGTCAAGTTAAGGGTCGTTCCTTAAATAATGGGAAATGAGTGTTTACAATGATACATGGTCGATAAAATAGAAGGACCCACTCGACCATAGTGTACAAGAGTTATTGACAGGGTAACCAACTCTAAGGCACATCACATGAAAAGATTTCTAGCAACTGAGCCTTGAATTTCTATTTGTGTCGAGCCTGCCAGACTATTGTCACAAGGGTTCTAGTTAAGGCAAGCTTCAAACAAATGATTAGGGGCTCACAACATTTGGTCTCTGGAGAATAGGTAGTCTCCTAGTTGGCATTTGGTCAAGGGAAAGATCCTAATCATTCGGACTCCTATGACTAGAAGATCCAGATGGTAGGTTTAGTGTCGAAGGGAAAATGAGTAACTCAATGCTGACTGGCCGATGGTAGTTACCCTTGTGTATACAACCACCATAGCCATGGGGATACCCTGTATCTCTCTACCAATTATAAGCTTTTGTCTTTCCAACTCAGGGAAAGACAAAACAATAGGGTTCAAGGGAGATGTCACCGAACACAATTACGTGATTCAAAGGAGAATGTATAATTCAAGAGGAATTGTCAAAGCAGTCGCAGATGAGATACTAGAGATATCTACATCTCAATCCACGTAGGGTAATTAGAAGAAAAGCGAACCAAATGTATCATGGTTGATCAGACCATAATACAATAATTCTGATTAGACAATATGTTAGCAGGCGTCCCCACTAAACATATGTCTTGAATCAAGCTCGAGAACAGAGTGAGCTTGTAAAACTAGGCCGTAATAGCAACATTGGTCAAGATAGTCAATACACAATTATACATGATTTTTTTTGAAAGGAGGCAGAAGTAGTTCGAGTTTTGTGAGAATCAAAACCTTACCCAGTGTTCTTGCTTATACAGTCTTCCTACTATCTTCTTATCCAAAGCCTGGTCGACTAATGGGTTGTGGACCTCTAAATTCTATATTCGAGGTAAACCTATTAGTGTCAGTCAATTACCCCGTCCATAGATCACAAGGACTACAGAATGCTAGGTCGAGAGACATGCTACCCCGCTAACAAAACTTTCACTAGTATTGGCTTTGGGTCTTATGGGACATACAGGGCACGGTCCTATCCTCTATAGTACCCTAAACTTGTATTCACGTCTGAAATCATTCCACCGAGGATTATGCCCGTCTGTATACTCTGGCTGGGGTAAACCCTTGGTTTCGTAACTCAACATGATACCAAATCGAACACTTCTTAACTTTATCCAATATTGACTCAATGGTAACTACGGTCAAAAGAGGATCACTAGCTATAGTTTAGCAATATTCTATAACTTGCATTTCCTTAAACAATTTCAACTCTAGGGGTCATGCCTCGCCAGTGCGCTGTTGTCCTGCCAATATGAGTTAACTAACATTCTTTTAACTATATCTATAAAGATTCATGAGTTTCTAGGGATTCGCACAGATTGACTATGAGATAAAGCGTAAGTACTATCAGTCATAACCCTTAAAATAAAAGGTGAACCGGGAGAAAAATAACTGAAGACAAAATACAAACATTCTAATATCTATTTCATATGTATTCAAACCATGGGAGAAAACTTTGGATCAATCTACCTCGAGATTTGCATTTGAATAACCGAATCAGGAAGTATAAACTATTTCCTTACGGCAAAATAGGATTTTAAATGGGCAATTCTAGCTTATGCTATAAGGGTTATATCTAATAGGGCAAAAGAAGATTGAAAGTTTACCAAGATTAGAGCCTTAATTCTAGGAATGCCTAACTTACCAAGTGAATAGTATATCCATATTGGATCGTATCGTCATATCAAGAGATAATAGTGTACCTATGGGGATCTGACAACTATCAAAAATTTATAATTCTTCATCTATATTGCATGGCCTAGACTACCCATCGATAATTTGTATAAGGGACTCCTAATCCTAGTCATTCCTTTAAATTAAATTAATCCTATTTCGTGAATGAGCATTTCCTTGTCGCAGGCTCGCAATAGTACAACTAACTTAAGTACTATCACGAGTTCGCATGATTTGCGAAAATAGACCTGCATGGGCCACCACAAAAACTTGTCACGACCCGTACCCGTTTTTTTTAAAACGGATACGAGACGTGTCCAAGCCAGCCTACGCCGCAGTGTCGGCGGTAGAACGCTGTCACGGCCATGAAGATCAAATCACAAATAATACTCATTCACAAAATTAATTTAATTTACAAAGATCACAAGTTTTACTTTTGTAGAAACATAAACTTGTACAAATATAGAATGACTACCACTCAATTATCTAGCTAGTCTCTAGGCTTCTGGCTGTAAGTATCCCCGTATCTCCCATGCTAAGTAAATCCACGGCTAACCTGAAAAATATGGTTTTCAGTCAGGAATGGAACGAGTACAATTCACTGAATGCAGTTCCAATATATGAAAATGACTATATCACAGAGGTTAGCCTTTAGACATATGATTTATAAAATAAAAAGAGACAGAATAAAACCAAACAGAAAACAAAATGCAATAAAATACTCACTGACTGACCGACTGAAGTACCTTTGATATGTGATCGGTCTCGAGACAATTATGCGACACTGTCTACACTGTCTAAAGTTACACTGTCTACACTGTCTAAAGTTATATGGTCTACAGTTACACGGTCTACAGAAAATATTGCAATAAAGAAACACTGTCTACAAAATAATAATCACGATCTACACAGTTTAGATGCAATAATAATCACGGTCTACACGGTCTACAAGATATAAGTACAATAATAAATCACTGTCTACACTGTCTACTTTGTAATAATAAATCACTGTCTACACTGTCTACAATGTCTGAGGTCAGATCACACATCGTTGGTATTTCACCTCCCGACACAACCAGGAACAAAATCACATAAAATTGAAATTACATATCGAACGACTAAACACTGATGCATAGTATGGATCAATACTGAAAACAAACAATAAACTGTACTCGTCTGTGGTCCTTCGCTGGTAAAATCGACAGTATGAACCACTCAATGCCCCAATAGTCAAAACTCGTACATAAGTCTTCGAAAGCTGAAATAAACAATACCAATGATCTCAAAATAGTCCAATTAGCTAGGATTGCCTGTCTTTAAGTCCAATTCTGGACACATTAGAAAAATGGTAATTTTGGGCCAAAACGGTGTCCGTCGTTGGACCCGCTTTGCACCGAAAAGCGTACCAGAGTCAATGGTCTCTAAAGTCATCAAACTACATATCTACGGATTCAGTTTTCCGATACGAACCCAACTATATGTCCAAAGTTGGATTCCGGTGGGCCGTGCACAAAATCGCCCGTTGAGTCGGACCGTGGAGCCCACAAAACGGTGTCCGATTCAACTGTCTCAGAATTGGACCAAACTTGGCATACAGGACCAGAAAAATGATACGGTCCTATTGGCGTAAGTTTCGTCTCGATCCGACGAGTGTGCACCAAGTAATTAGGGAATTTGCAAAAGGGCCGATACGATGAATTTCGACGGATACGTATCAAATTCGTCGCGCACACGCGACCAATTTGAATTCCGTCAAAGCCCACACAATCACGAAGCTATTACGCAGCTTTTGATGGTTTCAGTTTGCGACCACGTCGCCCGGATTGGCGGGACGCACGTCATATCGAAGGATTTCTATTGTTTTTTACTATTTCGAAAACAGGTTTTTCCCGATTTTCGAATCGAGTTATCTCGTCATATAGTAGATGAAACTGAAAAGCGTAAACGGACTTTTATTGTCCTATATGCTGGCTATGAATGTGTTCAGATAAATTTCTAAAATAATCATTGGATCGACGATTGGTCGCCTTCCAAAATAGGGTACATGCAACAGTTTTCGAACTGTCAAGAAAGGGTTTTTCGTCGATTTCGACTCAGTTTCTTTTCGAATCTGAATCGATTCCACACAAACTAGCTAGATGGATTCCTAGGTGGTTATGTTAGCTATCTAACGAATCAGTCAGAATGAAATACGACGGAGCGTGGACGACGATATCGTACCTGAAATGTGGCTTCGCCACCTCCCTGCTGCTGCCGTTTCCAGCGTATCTCGCCACTGCTGTCGCCGTTTTCGGCCGACGGATGGCCCGACGCGGCGGCGCGATCGTCAGGGGGGTCGCCGGGACGTGGTGGTGGTGAGGCGGCGTCGTGGAGTTGAGTTAGGGTTTGCGTGCGTTACTCCTCCTCTGTTCCTCACGTGTATTATAGCAGTCGAGAAATTTTGCTCTGCGTGGGCTCGGGATAGCCGGGCTGGGTTTACTCCTGGGGGCCACTGTTCCCAGGGAGGAACAGTGTGCATGGCCCAGTATCTCTTTTCTTTTTTGTATAAATTCTTTATATATATATATATATATATATATATATATATATATCTATATATATATATATATATATATATATACTTTTATATAAACATATACATATGTATATACACTAATATATTTTAAATACATTTATAAAAACATAGAAAATCCCATAATATTACTAAAACACTTAAATAACTATTTTGTACAATTTACCTAATGTGATTATAACAAGGCTATTAGATAAAATATTAAATGACGATAAAGCTAGTAATTAATATGAATACTAGTAATAATAATATCCAAAATTTTTGAATAAATCCCAACATTATCTATTCCAATATTAGGGCCTATTTATATAATTATGAATATATACATATATTACAATATTTATTTGACAAATAATATAACCAATAGTAATAAAATAATATTATACTAATAACCTCAACAATATGATAATAATAATAATAATAATAATAACGAAATTCAACAAATCAATAAGGGTGTATATACCCTGGCAGTACAATCTAATAATCTTCCGAATGTACAAGAACCTATTATTGAATATTAATTAATAATTATTTTTATAATATTTAAAAATACGAGTATTTAGAAATAGTCATTAAATCATTAAAACTGAATATAACACACTCATACCAACTTCCACCAACACGAATGTCAATGGACGTGCCGCATGACCTACATGGGCTCGGGCTCAGTTCGGGTTCAGTCCGGACTAATTCGGTACAACCAGGTTTCCTAAAACTCCATAATATAAATAATGAATAAATAAATCCTCGGTAAGGGTCAAGTCACAACTTGGCTTGGTTTTCCTAGTTAGGACATCACTATGCCTCGGCCTTCCTTATCAGGGCTAAGACACTAGTCAAAGTACGCCATTGCACTATCCGTGCCACGATTTCTAGTCGCCCTGTACTTTAAAACTCCATCATGACTAAAATCATCTACCGTAATAATTAACATAATAATTATTTATAAAATTCCTAAAGTCACCATTTAATTCAAATAAATAAATAAAAATATAATTTAAAATTCTGGGAAGAGGGATTACACGCGGAATACATCTGGACGGAGGCATGCCAGACAGCATTTGATGAGCTGAAGAGAAGACTGACGAATGCACCGATTCTTGCACTACCATCAGGGCCAGGAGGCTTCACTATTTACAGCGACGCTTCAGGAAAGGGACTAGGATGCGTTCTACAGCAGCATGAAAGTGATTGCATATGCATCTAGGCAACTGCGGACTCATGAGCGGAACTATCCTACTCACGACTTGGAGTTAGCTGCAGTTATATTTGCTCTCAAATTGTGGAAGCATTATCTGTACGGAGAGCGAGTGGAGATCTTGTAGCTCCCCTTCCCAAAATAAGAAAATATTTTATTATTATTATTGTATTTAAATAGTGATTTTGATTTTTATAAATAATTAATGATTGGTTTATTGAATTACTTATTATTTTATTGAGGTTATAAAATGTTAATATTATATGGTGATTATTAAATATAAACTATTTATTATTTTTAGTATTATTAAGTTATTCTTATATCAAAATATATATGTGTATGTGTTTTATATATATATGTATTGGATGTAGGTGTATTTAAGTATAAATATATATATATCTATATCATTATATATATTATATCTATATATATATCTATCTATATAGATCTATATTATATATATAATATATATATATATATCTATATTATATATATACGTTGTATAATAGATATTTTTATATAGTAAATATATATGTTAAATAATGGATATATATAGGTATGTGTATATATATAATATATATGTTCTAAATGTATATGTCTATGTGAATATTATTATATATATATATATATCTATATATATATATATATATAGATTAATATATATATATATAATCTATATATATATATATATATATTGAATGTGTATGAATGTGTATATAATAAATATATATATATTATATATATCTATATATATATATCTATATACTATATATATATTATAATCTATATATATATATATATATATCTATATATAATATATTGCATATATATAAATATATATGTGAATGTATATCTAAATGATATTATATATTGATGTGTGAATGTATACTAACTATATACATATATATAGATGTGTGCATATATATATACTATAAATATATATATGTCTATATATCTAGTTATTATATATTATATGTAGATATCTATATAAGTATATATGAAAAGAATTGGAATAAGAAATAAGAATAGATGAATGAATGAATAGGAAGTAATAGCAACAGCAAAAAGCAAGCTGGTGCCGAGCAGCCCAGCTGCGTATAACCTCAAACCGAGATAGGGGGGAGGACCACATAGCTAACCCATAGAAACCCCCCCAAGTGATCACAGCAGATCCATGTTCACGGCTCCCCAAGCTGGCTCAACCATTTGGGTATTTGACCGAGCTATGCATATAGGCATTGGTCTCTCCTTAGCAAGTTTCCCACAAACCCGACCCATCCGATATATACGTGTGTAATATATGATCGGGAGAGAGAGGGGGGAGTTCGCGCAACCAAACCCTAACCCCTCGACACGCGCGCCGCCACCCAGGCGACCCAGCCAACTGGACGAACCACCCTGCGGGCCAACGGCCAACCACGGGCCACCAACGGCAGGCCGGACGACCGAACGCGCGCTCAGGCGCACAGCAAGCAGTAAATCAATGGCAGCACCCCTACTTCGAGGTATGATCCCACCCTCGATACTCCGTCTTTTCGCGAACCGTAAATTGGGTTGGAAAGCCAACATGACCATCTCAAAATCCCTTCAATTAGTTTATTTTGATTCGCACCAGGTACGATGGAAATCGAGATCCAAATCGAGGAAAAACCCATTTTTAGAAGATTAGAAACAGTACTAAAACTCTAAGTTCGCGTCGATTCTCGACTAGGATAACGCAAACCATGGGAAACCGCTTGAACAGATTTGTTGACACACAATACGAGATTGAAACCCCACTTTTGGTTTAATTTTTAGCTATTTGTACGGTAAGAAAATCCAGTTTGAAACCAAGAAAAACCTGGTTTCAGAAATATAGAAAACTGAAAAAAATCCTTCCACACGACGTGCGTCCCGCCATTCCGGACGACGTGGTCGCGCACCGTCAGCATCGAAAGCTGCGTAACGGCTTCGTGGTCGTGTGGGCTTTGACGGAATTCAAATTGGTCGCGTGTGCGCGATGAATTCGACGCATCCATCGGAATCGCCCCGTATCCTCCAATGCAAATTCAGTCATAACTTTGTGCACGCTCGTCAGATCGAGATGAAACCTGTGCCATCAGGACCGTATCATTTTTCTGGTCCTGTATGCCAAGTTTGGTCCAATTCTAGACAGTCAATCCGACATTGTTTTGCGGGCCCCACGGTCCCACTCAACGGGCGATTTTGTGCACGGCTGCCGGAATCCAACTTTGGACATACGGTTGGGTTCGTATCGAGAAACTGAATCTGTAGACATGTAGTTTGACGACTTTAGAGACCGTTGACCCTGGTACGCTTTTCGGTGCAAAGCGGGTCCAACGGCGGACATCGTTTTGCCCAAAATTACCGTTTTGCCCCTGTGTCCAGAATTGGACGTAAGGACAGGCAATTCTAGCTAATTGGACTATTCTGATATCATTGGTATTGTTTATTTCAGCTTCCGGGGACTGTTGTACGGGTTTTGACTATAGTGGCACATTGAGTAGTTCAGATTGTCGGTTTCACCAGCAAAGGACCACAGGCGAGTACAGTTTATTGTTTGCATTTCGATATTGATCTTTACTATATTTCATTGATTAGTCATTGGTTATATGATTATTTTCTATTATAAATTATTGAGTCGGGAATGAGAAGTACCAAGGATTGTGATCCGATCGTAGACCTTGTAGATCTCGTAGATTGTTTATTTTATACAGTAGATCTCGTAGACATTGTAGATCTCGTAGACATTGTTTATTTTATGCAGTAGATCTCGTAGACATTGTAGATCTCGTAGACATTGTTTATTTTATGCAGTAGATCTCGTAGACATTGTAGATCTCGTAGACATTGTTTATTTTCATGCAGTAGATCTCGTAGACCGTGCGGTGTAGTACCCCAGACCGATCACATGTCAAAGGTACTTCTAACAGTGGAAAAGTATATTGGTCTATTATTACTATTGATTTTTTACGGCTTTACTGTTATTTTCAAAACCCATGATTGATGTCTAACCTTTGTCTATAGTCATTTTCTTTATTTGAAATTGCATTCAGTGAATTGTGCTCGTTCCATTCCTGATTGGAAACCACATTTTCAGGTTAGCCGTGGATTCACTTAGCTTGGGGAGTGACGGGAATACTTGCAGACAAAGCCTAGAGACTAGCTAGATAGTTGAGTTGTAGTCATTCATTTAATTGTACAAGTTTATATTCTTCTACAAATGTAAAACTTGTAATCATTGTAAGTTAAATTAATTATGTGAAATAAGCATTGTTGGTGATTTTGATCTTCATGGCCGTGACAGCGTTCTACCGCCGACACTGCGGCGTAGGCTGGCTTGGACACGTCTCGTATCCGTTTAAAAAAAAAAAGGGTGCGGGTCGTGACAAGTTTTTGTGGTGGCCCATGCAGGTCAGTCTTCACAAATCACGCGAACTCGTGATAGTACTTAAGTTAGTTGTACTATTGCGAGCCTGCGACAAGGAAATGCTCATTCACGAATTATAATTAATTTAATTTAAGTGAATGACTAGGGCTAGGAGTCCCCTATACAAATTTACCGATGGGTAGTCTAGGCCATGGAATTTAGGTGAGGAGTTATTAACTTTGATAGTTTGTCAGATTTCCATAGGTACCTATTACCTTTTGATATGACGATGTGATCCAATGTGGATAGATTATTCACTTGGTGAGACAGGGCTTCCTAGAATTAATGACCTAACATTGATAAATCGTGCAATTCCTCACCCTTGTCTGTTAGACATCATCCTCATGTCTTAGCTCCAAATTACCTATTCAGTTCCTATTTTGCCAAGAATTATTATTTTATATAATTTCTGATTATGTTAGCCATATACGGACCTGGAGTTAGTTTCGATTCAAGTTTTCCTCAATGGTTTGGATATACACATGAAATAGATATTAGAATGATTGTATTTCTTTTGTCTTCAATTCCTCCCTGTTAAATCTTTTTAAGGGTTATGACTGATAGGACAACCACTTACGCTTCATTTCATAGTCAACTTGTTTAAATCTTTTATGTTAAAGGGTGGTGAACGATAGACCAATATCTATGCTCTATTTCATGGTCAACTTGTTCGAACCTCTAGAAGCTCATGATTTTTACAGATATAGTTAAGAGAATATTAGTTAACTCATAATGGTAAGACAGCAGCGCACTGTCGCCATTCAATTGAATTATGGAAACTATAGGTTCACTGCAGCCAGCACGCACTGGCAAGACAAGACCCCTAGTGTTGAAATTTGTTTAAGGAAACATAGGTTATAGAATGTTACAAAAAAAGGGGCTAGTGGTCCTCTTTGACCGTAGTCACCCTTGTGTCATATAAGATAGAGTATCGGATAGCATATCATCGGAATCACGAAACCAAGGTTTTACCACAGCCAGAGTATACAGGTGGGGATAATCCTCGGTGAAATGATTTTAGACGTGATTACAAGTTCGGATACTGTGGAGGGTAGGACAATGCCATGTATGACCCATAAGATCCAAAGCCAATGTTAATGAAAGTTTGTGAGTTGGCATGTCTCCCGACCTAGCACTCCGTATGATCTTCGTGATCGATTAATGAGGAAATTGACTGACACTAATAGGCTTACTTAGAATATAGATTCAGGAGTCCATAACCCATTAGTCGACCAAGCCTTATGGATAGAAGATAGTAGGGTGCCTATATAAGTAAGAACACCTGGTAAAGTTTTGATTCTCTCTAAACTCGAACTACTTGTGCCTTCTTTTTAAAATCTCGCATACTTGTATCTTGACTATCTTGACCAACGCTGCTGTTACAGCTTTGTTTTGCAAGCTCACTCTATTCTCGAGCTTGATTCGAGGCATATGTTTAGTGGGGACGCTGCGACTTATTGTCTAATCAGAATCAATGTATTATGGTCTGATCAACCATGATGCATTTGATTCGCTCTTCGTTTAATTACACTACGTTGATGGAGATATAGGTATCAAGGATCTCCTCCGCGACTGCTTTGACAACTCCTTTTGAATTATACGTTTGCCTTTGAATCACGTAATTGTATTCAACAACATCTCCTTTGAACTCTTTATTGTTTTTTCTTTCACTGATTTGGAAAGACGAAAGCGCATAATTGGTAACGAGACACAGGGTATCCCCATGGCTATGATAGTGGTATACGCAAGTATAGCTACCATCGGCTAGCCATGTGACTAGAACCTTGCTTTGAGTTATTTGTTCTTCTCTCGACCCCCAAACTGCTATTGGGACCTTCTAGCCATCTGAACTTGAGAATGAGTAGGGCTTTGTCCTTGGTCAAAATGCTGACCTAGGAGACTATCTAATCTCAAGAAAACAATTTGTTGTGAGTCTCTAATTTATTGCTTAAAGCTTGCTTAACTAGCAACCCTTAAGCCCATACCCCTAGAACTCTTGGGACAATAGTCGGGCAGGCTTGACACAAATAGAAACTCACGACTCAGTTTGTAGAAATCTTTTCGTAGGATGTGCCTTAGAGTTGGCTACCCCGTCGATAACCCTCGTATTTGGTGGACGAGTAGGTCATTTTATTTTATCGACCATGTGTCTTAGTACACACTCGTTTTCCAATTATTGGTAAACAAATCCTTGACTTGACCTATATCTACGGTATTCCGTTATGTCGTGCTTTATTCTTTATTGACAAGAGTCGAGGTACAATACCCGGACCTTAGAATTCTCCTAACCTCATTATTCCAAAACCCATGCCTTATTTTTAAGGTGGGTAGACTGTAAGCTTTCTAAAATTGTGGGATATGCGAGGATTACCTATTGTTTAGAATAATTTTCATTATGATGATTATTAGTGCCCCGTGGACTCCCACTTTCCATTTAGATCATTTTGTGTCCCCGGCCGTGTCCTTAATATTCGGAGCACGAGGCCAGCAGTTACCTTCCAACAAATTTCATATGCAAGATCTAGACGAGTCTACCTTCATCTAGGTATATCATGTCCCACTCAAACCCGTCCCCTTGTACTCTATTTTTGGGGTACGACTTTCAGGTAAAAAGGACTAGCTATAACCCTTACCATAGTACCAATACACTTTGCGACTTCCACCAGAGCCTCAACCTTGACTCAACTCAATCGAACCCAATATATGGTTGTGATCTACTCGAAGCCCACTACGCACATGCCACTAGTATGCCAGTTGGTAGAAGCCTCTTGTGCTACTTAAACACAAAAGTCACCAAGGAAGCATTTTGAACTTTAGAAACTTAGCTAACCAATCTGACGGGCAACTAGCTCAACCCTTGGATAGAAACCTATTCTAGGATACCCTAACCTAGTAGGAATAGTTTTATCAGTGGGATCTTGTCCAGTCCATATAGGTTGAAACCCAATGTTCATTCAACCAACGAGTGATGACCAATTAGAGAACCCATTAAGATCGAGTAGAACCCGTCCAAGAATAACACCAAATTTGGATTACAAAACCAAACTATTTCAAATGGGTCCCTGTACCCACTAAGAAATCTCCACCCCTTAGAGTACGATGTCCTTCGTAACCCTTATTCCATCTACCCGGGAGTCGCGATATGATCTTGTATTACAATTGTACCCCTTGCTCGTGTGTTTAAATAACCACGGAAAAGATCAAAATCTCGATTTTCCAAATTCCGTTCTACTTTAGGACCTTGTTTAGATTAAATTCGAGAACGGATTTTCCATAGTCCATGGATTGCAAGCCCCTCTAAGAAGCGAAGGTTTTTTCGATTGAGTCAGTATCTGGACTAGAGTAGCCAATCTAGCAAATAAGACAAGGGCTTATAAACTTTCATCCGTCTACATCGTTGGATACCCTCTACCGCTTTGGAAGCTTAATAATCACTCTCGATTATTTTTCCTATCTTCCTGTCCTTCCTATGGTAGAGTGACGAATGGCCTTATTAAAGTTTACCAATATTTTTTTTTAGCTACTTGTGTAAATATGTTGCTTGTTAAAGTTTGGATTGCTTGAAGGGTAGGAGAGGATAATAGAGGCTGTATGCAGTAGATATCTATTGGTAGCAAGATTAGCAAATAGTTGAAGGATTGTAAAGTTTAGTGACGTAGCTTTACGGGAGTAGTGTGTTCAAGGTGGGTAGAAGTCCTCGGAGTTTCATAGTTACAGAATGGCAAGAGGGGATAAAATATGTTGAGGAATTAAGTTGAGGAGATTAAGGTAATAGTGGACTTTAAATTTTAAGAAATATATGAATTAGAATTTCGAGGACGAAATTATTTTTAAAGTGGGTAGATTGTAGCTCCCCTTCCCGAAAATAAGAAAATATTTATTATTATTTATTGTATTAAATAGTGATTTTGATTTTTTATAAATAATTATGATTGGTTTATTGATTAGTTATTATTTTATTAAGGTTATAAAATGTTAATATTACTATGGTGATTATTAATATAAACTATTTATTATTTTTAGTTATTATTAAGTTATTCTTTATCAAAAGAATAATATATGTGTATGTGTTTGTATATATATATGTATTGAATGTAGATTGTATTACGTATAGATATCTATATATATATATATATATTATATATATATATATATTTTATATATATATATAGTATATATGTGTGTATAAGATAGTTTATTATAGTAAATATATATAGTTAAATAAATAGATATATATAGAGGTATGTGTATATATAAATAATATATATGTAGTAAATGTATATGTGAATACGTATATATATGAATACGTATATTTATATATATATATATATATATATTATATATATATATATATATATATATATTATATATATATATATATATAATATCTATATATATAATATATATTGAATGTGTATGAATATGGTATATAAATAAATAAATATATATATATATATTATATATATAATATATAATATATATAATATATAATATATAATATTATATATATATATATATATATTGCATATATATAAATATATGTGAATGTATATATAAATGAATATATATATGTATGTGAATGTATACGTAACTATATATACATATATATAGATATGTGCATATATATATGTGTGCATATTATACGAATAATATATATATGTATATATCTAGTTAGTTATATATATATATATATTATATATATAATATATATATATATATATATATATATATATATATATAAATCTATATGAAAAGAATTGGAATAAAAATAAGAATAGATGAATGAATGAATAGGAAGTAATAGCAACAGCAAACAAAGCTGTGCCGAGCAGCCCAGCTGCGTATAACCTCAAACCGAGATAGGGGGAGGAACCACATAGCTAACCCAGAGAAACCCCCCCAAGTGATCACAGCAGACCCATGTTCAGCGGCTCCCCAAGCTGGCTCAACCATTTGGGTATTTGACCGAGCTATGCATATAGGCATTGGTCTCTCCTTAGCAAGTTTCCCACAAACCCGACCCATCCGATATATACGTGTGTATATATGATCGGGAGAGAGGGGGGGGGGAGTTCGCGCAACCAAACCCTAACCCCTCGACACGCGCGCCGCCACCCAGGCGACCCAGCCAACTGGGCGAACCACCCTGCGGGGCCAACGGCCAGCCACGGGCCACCGGCGGCAGGCCGGACGACCGAACGCGCGCGCTCAGGCGCACAGCAAGCAGTAAATCAATGGCAGCACCCCCACTTCGAGGTATGATCCCACCCTCGATACTCCGTCTTTTCGCGAACCGTAAATTGGGTTGGAAAGCCAACATGACCATCTCGAAATCCCTTCAATTAGTTTATTTTGATTCGCACCAGGTACGATGGAAATCGAGATCCAAATCGAGGAAAAACCCAATTTTTAGAAGATTAGAAACAGTACTAAAACTCTAAGTTCGCGGTCGATTCTCGACTAGGATAACGCGAACCATGGGAAACCGCTTGAACAGATTTGTTGACAACATATACGAGATTGAAACCCCACTTTTGGTTTAATTTTTAGCTATTTGTACGGTAAGAAAATCCAGTTTGAAAACCAAGAAAAACCTGGTTTCAGAAATATTGAAAACTGAAAAAAATTCTTCCACACGACGTGCGTCCCGCCATTCCGGACGACGTGGTCGCGCACCGTCAGCATCGAAAGCTGCGTAACGGCTTCGTAGTCGTGTGGGCTTTGACGGAATTCAAATTGGTCGCGTGTGCGCGACGAATTCGACGCGTATCCGTCGGAATCGTCCCGTATCCGTCCAATGCAAATTCAGTCATAACTTTGTGCACGCTCATCAGATCGAGATAAAACCTGCGCCATCAGGACCGTATCATTTTTCTGGTCCTCTATGCCAAGTTTGGTCCAATTCTAAGACAGTCGAATCCGACGTCGTTTTGCGGGCCCTACAGTCCCACTCAACGGGCGATTTTGTGCACGGTCCGCCGGAATCCAACTTTGGACATACGGTCGGGTTCGTATCGAGAAACTGAATCTGTAGACATGTAGTTTGATGACTTTAGAGACCGTTGACCCTGGCACGCTTTTCGGTGCAAAGCGGGTCCAACGGCGGACATCGTTTTTGCCCAAAATTATCGTTTTACTCCTGTGTCCAGAATTGGACGTAAGGACAGGCAATCCTAGCTAATTGGACTATTCTGATATCATTGGTATTGTTTATTTCAGCTTCCGGGGACTGTTGTACGGGTTTTGACTATAGTGGCACATTGAGTAGTTCAGATTGTCGGTTTCACCAGCAAAGGACCACAGGCGAATACAGTTTATTGTTTGCATTTCGATATTGATCTTTACTATATTTTATTGATTAGTCATTGGTTATGTGATTATTTTCTATTATAAATTATTGAGTCGGGAATGAGAAGTACCAAGGATGTGTGATCCGACCGTAGACCTTGTAGATCTCGTAGACATTGTTTATTTTATGCAGTAGATCTCGTAGACATTGTAGATCTCGTAGACATTGTAGATCTCGTAGACATTGTTTATTTTATGCAGTAGATCTCGTAGACATTGTAGATCTCGTAGACATTGTTTATTTTATGCAGTAGATCTCGTAGACATTGTAGATCTCGTAGACATTGTTTATTTTATGCAGTAGATCTCGTAGACATTGTAGATCTCGTAGACATTGTTTATTTTCATGTAGTAAATCATGTAGACCGTGCGGTGTAGTACCCCAGACCGATCACATGTCAAAGGTACTTCTAACGGTGGAAAAGTATATTGGTCTATTTATTACTATTGATTTTTCTTACGGCTTAACTGTTATTTTCAAAACCCATGATTGATGTCTAACCTTTATTTATAGTCATTTTCTTTATTTGAAATTGCATTCAGTGAATTGTGCTCGTTCCATTCCTGACTGGAAACCAATATTTTCAGGTTAGCCGTGGATTCACTTAGCTTGGGGAGTGACGGGAATACTTGCAGACAAAGCCTAGAGACTAGCTAGATAGTTGAGTTGTAGTCATTCATTTAATTGTACAAGTTTATATTCTTCTACAAATGTAAAACTTGTAATCATTGTAAGTTAAATTAATTATGTGAAATGAACATTGTTGGTGATTTTGATCTTCATGTCCGTGACAGCGTTCTACCGCCGACACTGCGGCGTAGGCTGGCTTGGACACGTCTTGTATCCGTTTTTAAAAAAAAAAACGGGTGCGGGTCGTGACAGATCTTTACAGACCACAAGAGCTTGAAGTACGTGTTCACGCAGAAGGAGCTGAACATGAGACATCGTAGATGGTTGGAGTTGATGAAGGACTTCGACATTGATCTACAGTACCATCTCGGGAAGGCGAATGTAGTAGCGGATGTGCTGAGCAGGCATTCGATGGCATGGTATATGAGAATGGACCGACATTTACGGGAGGATCTAGAGAAGCTTGGTATCGAGATGATTCTACCAGAAGCCGAGATGCAGATGATGGTACTGGATATTCAATCAGGTCTGATGGATCAGATCAAGGAGACTTAGTTTACAGATGAGAGCCTCCGTCCACTCAGAGTTCAGGCTTTAGCTGGACTACTTGATGACTTCACCCTTGCAGAGGATGGATCTTTGAGGCACGGCAGTCGGTTATGCGTGCCGAAGGACGAGCTGATTGAGGCGATCTTGCAGGAGGCGCATCAGTCGCGATATTCTATTCATCCTGGTGCTAACAAGATGTACCGTGACTTGCAGGAGCATCTCTGGTGGCACGGGATGAAGAGGGACGTAGCACGTTTTGTCTCGAGGTGCCTAGTGTGTCAGCAAGTAAAGGCAGAGTGACAGAGACCAGCCGATCTAATGCAGCCTTTACCCATTCCCGAGTGAAAATGGGAACACATTACTATGGACTTTATTTCAGGGCTTCCTCGTTCCCAAGGAGGGAAGGATGCCATTTGGGTGATCGTCGACAGATTGACGAAGTGTGCTCACTTCATACCCTTTAAGGTGGGGCTGTCCACCGAAAAGTTGGCAGAGCTATATGTGCAGCAGATAGTTCGTTTGCATAGAGTGCCAGTGAGCATTGTGTCAGATAGAGATAGCAGATTCACATCCCACTACTGGCGGAGCTTGCATGAGGAGTTGGGCAGCCGACTCAAATTCAGCACAGCGTACCACCCGTAGACTGACGGACAGTCGAAAAGGACGATCCAGACTCTCGAGGACATGCTGAGGACTTGCGTATTAGACTTCGGAGGATCATGGGAGAGTCATCTTCACTTGGTAGAGTTTTCATACAACAACAGCTACAAAACCAGCATCGGCATGTCACCCTTTGAGGCATTGTATGGACGGCGATGCCCCACACCACTCTTTTGGGATGACGTAGGAGACAGAGTTATGCTCGGACCAGAGATGATCACTGAGGCGGCAGAGAAGGTCCGGATGATCAGAGACAGACTCAGAGTTGCTCAAGACAGGCAGAAGCACTGGGCAGACGCTAGTCGCAGACCATTGGAGTTCGCCGATGGAGACATGGTGTTGGTGAAGATATCACCTACCAGAGGGACGATCCGGTTCGGACAAGGGGGCAAATTGAGCCCTAGGTAAATTGGTTCATTCGAGATACTCGGCAGGATTGGAGAGGTAGCCTACAGAGTTGATCTACCACCCAACTTGGAGGGCGTTCACAACGTCTTCCACGTGTCTCAGCTGAGAAGATACGTTCCCGACCCCAGCCATGTACTGGATCATTCAGAGCTGGAGATTGGACCGAGCCTTGGAGTCGCAGAGCAGCCCATGGAGATATTAGACAGCAGGGAGAAGAGGCTGAGGAACAAGGACATCCCCTTAGTCAGAGTAGTATGGAGCAGACACTCGCCAGGAGAGTCCACTTGGTAGTGGGAGTCGGACATGAGGGAGAAGTACCCTTATCTGTTCGATCCACCAGCCGAGAGAGAGTAGTCTTTTGCTTGTCACCTTGAAAATTTCGAGGACGAAATTTTTCAAGGAGGGAATATTTGTAACCCCCTGTTTTCAAAATTTTAATAAATGAAAACCAATTCCAAATTTGCCCCAAATTGATTCCATTAGGTCATAAATATTTTTCTATTAATTTTAGAATTTTTCTGCGATTTGTTTGGAGTCGTTTGGACGTCATTTGAATTTTTTGGAATTAAATAACTGCTACCGTAAAAGCTGCATTTCTTTCCGTTTTGGCAAAACGGTAAAAATCTAACCCTAGGGTCAAGTTAGTAATTGACCATGGTTAATTTGTTCTAATTTTATTTTCCTATAAATAGGCACTCATCCCAATGTAAAAATCCCAATTTCAAAAATCAATTTTAAATCAATCCTCAAAATAATTCTTTTTTAATTCTCTTCCCTATTCTGTCTGAATTTCGGCGATCGCCGTCGACCAACTCTGGCGACAACCCCCGTTCTTCTCGTCCAGACCCCGCCGTCGACGACCAAGGGTACCAGCGAGACGAGCACGACGAGCCCGACCCAACGTCGCCGACCACCGCCGCCCACGGCCACCGCAGCGTCGCCGCCACCGCCGCCCGACCGTCGGGTGAGTTGATTCTCCCCTCTTTTTCTTCACAACACGTCGATCAGAACCTAGATTTAGGTTCGTCTTGACACGACGAGTCCATCGCCCCTATTTTTGACCCATCACGACACACGGACACGAAGGAAACACTAACCCTAGTTTGGACACGCGGACACGGACGCGAATCTGTGTCTTGGTGACACGTGGTTGATACCATCGTGTCGAGAACACCTTGGCGAACACGCTGGTGTGTTTCGACACGAGTCTTCGTGTCAATTTAAGCCGACACGAGAACAGGACACAGTCCCGAGTGTCCACGCACTCAGGACACGAAGAGGATGACTACTTATTAGTTTCTAATAAATTTAACTATAACCATTTCCTAAAAGTAAGCTATTGCGGACTTACTGGCCAGCAGCTACGCAGTAAAAGCGCGCTCCTGCCTCCTGCCCAAGTTCGAATCACCCCTTAGGCTATGAATTACATTTTTGGATCATTTTAGTTTTTTATATATATGGATTCATTTATGCTTTAAGAAGAATAGAACCCCCACCCTTTTCATTCAGGCCGACTTGGCCCATTGGCCAGCGGCTGCTGCACAGCGTGCGCCCTTTCTCCTGCCTAGGTTTGAACCCCCCTTTGTTCTGTTTAGATATTTTTTGTATATAAGTGATTTTGGTTATATATATATATATATATATATATTACTGTTCTTATATATATGTATATATTTATATTACTATTATACATTACTGTTTTAATATATATATATATATATATATATATATATATATATATATATATATATATATATATATATATATATATATATATATATATATATATATATTAAAACAGTAATGTATAATAGTATATATATATATATATATATATATATATATATATATAATATACATATGTAATTTTAAATAGTAATATTGTGATATTAATATTGTAACATTATAATTAAATTATCTTTTTGGATGAATATATTATGTAAATATGTATGTATTAAATTTCTGTTCTTTACTTTATGTCATTAAATTCTGTCATTTAATTTATATTATTTAAATTTATGTCAATATAAATACAGTGCCTATATTGTAATATGTATTTTAAATTCTGTCATTTAAATTATGTCATTTAAATTTATGTCAATATAAATACAGTGCCTATACTATAATATGTAAATAAATACAGTGCCTATACTGTAATACGTATTTATAAATACAGTGCCTATACTGTAATATGTACGCCTTCAATTTCTGCAATTTAAATTCCATGTATTTAAATTATGCATTATTTATGATTTACGTATGTTGTACAAACGACCACTCTGAGTCCAAGTCTAGCATGGGTTGATCGGACTCAGATGAGCCTACACATATTCGGGGTCTAGTCAAGTCATATTGGACTTGATTCACGGCTTCGGGTCCTGTATCTGGACTTCGGTTCAATTTCGTATACATGGACAAAATAGTAAATAATTAATTATTTATTTTTCAAAAATTATTAATTGCTGTTTTTGAATTTTTATATATATTTTAAATGTTATAAAAATTTGGGAAAAATTGTATTTAAATACTATATTAATTTAGCTAATTTATTATAATTTTTCTAACATTTAATAATTACTTTTAGTATTTTATAAAAATACCAAACCAGAACTCATTTTCAATGTATACTTGTATTCTGATTTTTAATAAATACTTACACTAAATTATAAATTCCAAAAAATTTATATTAAATTTCTATAATTAACAAGGATCAATTTAGTATATTATTTCATATAAAATAGAACTATATAACCATCTTAAAAATTATTGGAACATATTGTACAGTTTGATTAATTAATTAATTAATATTGACTTGTGTGTTTTTGTGTATTTTTGGGATATTTTAGTATCGGGACCTTACCCTACCTTAGTGTAGAGACCTAATTGTTAGTCTAGATGTTGTAAATACCTCACTTTAGACTACTAGAGCTTCGCATAGCTAGTGCCCTATTAGGAGCCGTGTCATAACACTAGTGTAATCTTAATCATAACTTAGAAGCTGAGTTATATATCATTTTTACAGGACACCAGACATCTGTACTTTCATATTATTACTCTTGCTTTGCTCAAGGCAAGTACCCCTACAAACGTATTTGCTGCTTATGATAAATAAACTGTAAATGAATCATGTTAGAACACTGCTTTATGAATAAACTGCAAGTCATATCTTCACATGCTTCTTACTAGTTCTCAATACATGACATGTTTTATAGTATCGCTCACATGTTATAAAACGGATTAAGGAAAAACTGTTAGTAGAGTACGTGATCATGCCCCTTCTCCATATGTATTTACCGTGCACTGTTACATTCTATATGCAACTTTGTCGTATGTCTGATCTCGCATTTGTGTATGTATATACACCGATGCCGTTAAGTGTACGTATGTGCACTTCAGAAATTAATATATACCACAGTACATCCTACTACCTATTAACCGATCACGTACATGCTACAGTTTTAAAACAAAAATATATTGCCATGTTAAACTGTATCTAAAACTGGATAAATCAAGATATGCTATGATTATGTTATTTCATTTCTTTCCATCACATGATCAGTATTATATGTTTGTAGTACAAGTAGTTGCTCCCGTCCTGACAGGATAACGTTGTAGGTATGCTTTCCGAAGAGGAAATGCTTTGCGATACTTTTTATGGAGCTACTTTTGAGGACCTGGCCTTTGCTCCAGAAGAGGCCCCAGCGGGGAACCTTGCTTAGACATTGCCAGTCGGCTTTAGACTTAGAATTATTACAACTTTGTTTAGTTACTGGACTTTGTCTTCAGTTATTACTTTGGAAGTGTATTAAACTTTAAAACATATTTGCTTTCATCTATAATTGCTGTGTTGTGACAAACAATCTCAAATGCTTTAAATATAATCTTTAGCACACTTAGTACTATCCTGACTATCTTCTAGAATAGCTTACTATGCTTTTACCAAGCGTAGGCTGGACATGGCTCGGCCTGGCCCAACAATTTGGGTAGCGGGTCGTGACAGGTACTCATTGCAAAGCAAAAAAGAAATTGTAGCCTATACTTCGGGCAAATTCTACATGATGTTAGAAATAGTTCTCCTTCTGATAATTCTACTGAGATTTCCACACTGAAGTTTAGATTGCATGAGGCACTTGATTGCATTGAGAAAAGTACTCAAGAAAATGCTAAACTTAAGGAGGAACTAGAATCAGAAAAGAAGAAGTATTCTATTGCTTCATGTAGAATTGATGCTCTTTCTGCTAAATATGATGAGATCTGTGCTAACTCTAAAAAGTTAGAGATTAGACTGAAAAAGCAGGTAGTACAACCTATGACTAGTCTAACACAAGACACTTAGCACATCACAAAGTCACACACGACAGATCATCTAGAAAGGAAGCAAGCAAAGCTAAAGCTTCACATAACCATGCTTTCTATTACAAGTATCCACGCACATCATGTCATCCCACTGCACGTTCTTATACTGCTGTGCATAACACTATTAATACTTTCTGTCATTATTGTGGTTTGAATGGACACGTTTTAATCGTTGTCAGATTAGAAAACTAGTTGATATAAACTTGTGCAAATGGATTCCCAAAGCTAACAAATGTGGATCCAAGTATTGGATACCAAAGTCTTTACCTAATATTGCAGGTGAAGCTTCTCATATCAAATAGAACCATGAAACATGTTGGTGATTGCAAAGCTACAAAGGTCATCTTCTATGCAATTGCACCAACAGAAGTGTGGTCACTAGAACCACTTTAGTAACATGCTTACTAAATAGTTTCTAATATCTAGCATGTTCTTATTGATTTCTTACTATTAGCTTTCATTGATGTCTTTTTAATTGTTTATTGTTTGAATCAATGTGAGACATAATCCTAGCTTGACTAGTTGTCTAACTTAAATGTTTAGTTCACACTATATAGTGTTTATTTTCTATTAGTGTGACACATTTATCTATGTATGCTCTTTATTTTAGTTTTATCCTTGAAGCATGCATACCACTCTATTCCATAGAAGCTTTTATTTTTGGTTTATGCTTTTGACTCTTCGCCTTTAATATTTTTAATAGTCACTTCTTATCGATTTGTCTTTAACATATCGTATTTACTTTGATCAGTATTTTGTGAGTATGTATGTTTAGCACAAGTCTCATATTTACTTGAAAAGTATATACATATAATTTTATTTTAACCTTGTGCTTGCATAATATATTCACTATTGATTCTCGTATTTTATTTTGATTAACTTCTTATGAATCAATTACATCTTTGTCTGATAAAGTTTATTTATGCATGTTTTTTATCTTGTGATATTTTTTTATAAGGATGCATAATTCATTTTCATTTATATATTGCTTATATGTTTCTTATATTTTTGTATAAATATCTTTATGGGGATATATGAGTTAAGTTCAAGTTCTATATTATATTATTTTGAAAAGTAGTTTCAAACTTGTGCTTATCTCATACTTTAGCTATTAATTACTTTGAACAAATTCATGTACTTCTCTTTATTAGCTTCTTCCTCAAAGCCTCTTTTAATGATGCTTTCCTTGGCTTTTTGGTAGACATTTTGGATACATGATATTTTTAGTATCTAGATCTTGATAAACCATTCTTTGGGTATTTACTTCTTTTATATTTAGAGATTCTGGATTTCGATGTTGTTCGATGATACTGCATATATTCCTTTGAATCTAAGTTCTTAAGAGTAGAAATCATTTTGGAAATAAGCCGAAAGGGTCCTTCTGTCATACAGGTGTAAATAGCCTGAAGCGACACGGTGCACTAGTCTTCAGACTACCGCTAGCTGGGAACCGGCCCCTACAGCTAACCCGAAGTGATCAATACTTTATAGACTTCAGATTTATTAAGGTGTACTTGCAACTATCGTCTAGTTCTGGATCCAAGGTACTGAACCCAGTCCCCTAGGTTCCAGAATATATCAACGTATCTAGGTTCTACATTTTGATTTACAAATATTTTATATTTTATTGTTACCCTATGATTTTGTAGCATATATGGATTAATGTAATTGATACATCTTATACCATATGCTACATTGTTCTAAGATTTTTTTCATAGAATTTTTTTTTTATATTGCACTATTTTTTCTTAAATCTTTGGTTATTAAAGAAGAGATTTATTTTGGGTACAAGCCTACAAAGGGTCTGTCTGTCACCACGACTACGGTCGAAGCGAAACGGTACTTAAGTGTTCCCCGGTGAACCTCCGTTAGCTGGGACAGTACCTCTACAGCTAACCCAAGATTGATCAATGCTTTATAAACTAAAGATTTATTGAGATCTAGTTGCAATTGTTATCTGATGGATTTTGAATTTTAGATTTGATGGATAATATCCTCTCTTTATATTTTCACAAAAGGTAGCATATGTTGATCTATCTTGTCGATTGTGAGATTCTATAGCATAGATCAATTTATGTCATCTTTTGACTTATACGATTATTCATCATGCTAATTTGAAATATCTTTTGATTGTTTTATTTTTAAATGTTCATTTAATGGATATTTCTTCTTTTGTCTAAGATGATTGTTTTTTGTATTCGTGACTACTCATTGAATATTATGGTCTTATGATTTCGTCTTTAACTTGTGTAATATTCAATAATTTTGAGCTTTATATTATTATCTTCTTATTCAAGTTACTTACTGTCTATAACAGTAACTCTTTGCAGGAAAGAAGTCATGCATATTGAATCTCTCTCTCAAAGCGTTTCTTTTCTTTAACCTCACGGTTGTCAGGTGGACACCGTGCTAAGGCTTTAAAAGGGATGAAATGAACTTTGATAAGAAGACCTAATATTTTTGAATTAGTTTTTTACTTCTGAAAATATGTCTCTGAATTTTATTTTAAAATTTTATCTATATTATTATTTTTGGATATAGCCATGTAAAGGTGGAGCAGTTAATTGTTTCAAGTCAATTATTCCTTTGACATGCCATATATCTAGAATACATTTTTCTTTGGACACATATCTAGTTATGTGTATTTGTTCAAATGGATTTATTTATGATTTATAGATTCTTTTATTGAAATTATTTTTATGAGTCGAATCGCCAGCTTTCAGTCTGAGGATTAAATGGACGCTTTCGAACATTTATTAAGACAGTTTTTCGTAATAAATTCTACATTTTTTTGAAAAGCCTTTTTGATTTCTTTTTGATTTATTGAATCTGTCCGGTACTCAAATGTTATTATTAAAGACAGCTTTCAAAAATCTTTTACTTACATGAAATGATTTGTGTTATATTTTTTTTATTGAAGACATATTTTCTTCATCTTTAAGCATTTATTCATTGGGTATCTCTTTTATTTGCCTAAAAATGATATTTGTTTTGAGTTTGGAATTTTATATGCATTTGATCAAAGGAAAGAAAAGATGCATATCTTGGATATCCCTTAGATCTTGTGATTATTTATTTTATCTATTTTATGCCTTTTTGAACTAGACACGCATATTTTAAGGGGGAGCAGTTTTTTTTATGCCCTTAAATATGTAGTATACCTAGTTCATCATGGACATATATTCTTTTACTTTAAATATTTTGTTGAGTTGTTCATGATATTTGGATTTGTATTGAGTTTATGAGAGAATATATGATTTTAATATTTATTTTTAATTCTCTCATTCGAGTTTCTAAAAAAATTATCTTGTCAAATATATTTAATTATCCTTATTTTTTTGAGTTTAAACTGATTTGGCATTTCTTATTGAGATTTTATCTCAAAGTTCATGATTATCTTATTTAGACTGATCATACTTTGTGGTGGAGCATTCAAGTCGACTGGATTTCTCCTTCTCAAGTATTTTGGCTTCATTACCTTCATGTTTATCTAGTGGATATACATATATCATGCTAAGGTAATTGAATTCAAATGCATGAACATTGGTACAAATTTTGCATAGATTCTAGTATATTTATTTTGATTTCTTTTTCAATGATTATACTATTTATGGAATTGATTCACTAATTTGTATGGGTAAATTATGAATCATATTTTTGTGTGATCATTGTTAAAAGTCTCATTAGATTATTTTTTATATATACTCGATCTGCGAATTTCTATTTCTCATGATTTATTTATGACCAATGATTGATTCCTACTATATTAATATTTTTTTGGTCTATTTCAAAACACAATATGATGAACAAAATATGTTTTGAATGTCATTTTTGGATTTCTAGTTGCTAAACTATGTATTAATTGATTTTAATGTTTTTAAGTTCAACCAACTATTTTTGACAAGTTTTTCTACTTTAGTTATGCAATTTTCTACACTTGTCATTACACTGTTCTCCTAATCCTTGATCATGATTATTTTTGCTTTCCTCCTTTACTTATGCTTTAGTTCATTTTAGCTCTTATTTCGGGAGAGCTTATTTTTGATCATGTCAAAGGGGAAGAAATAAGTTTAAGTGAGAAATAAGTTTAAGTTAGCATACAATATTCTAGTATTATGTGTTTATTAGTGATACATAAACTTAAAGTATTTGCCACAATAAAAAAGGGGGAGATTGTTAGCCCAATGATTATATCATATTTTTGAATATGGCTAATCAATTGAGTTTAACATAATGACGTCACTAATATTCATGTAATCACTATCATGTTACTACTTAAACTTAGCATTGTCCTAATGTTAGCATTGTCATAAATGTTCTATATTCATATTGCTATGCTTGTATCATATTGTTTTATTCGTCTAACATGTATTTGTAGACATGTTGTAAGCATGATCAAACATGATCAAACCAGGACATATGCAATGAAGAATTATTGATGGGCCAACGACGGCATTATAAAAGAAGATTTCTCTGAACCGCCTAACGACTTATCCGGGGCCTCGTATCGGGGGTTCCGCTGTCCGGTCAGCGGACATGAGTCGAGGGAGCAGCGCCCCCCATGGGGGTTCGGAGACGAAGCCCCCGAAAGGTATTCAGATTTTCAGATCTGTTTATCTTTGGACAACTGCCGTTAAGTGAAAAATGCGTCTTCAAGTCTGCTCAAATATGTGAAGAAAGGCGTCATCAAAGGGCTCTTGGTTTTCCTATTTCATCAATGTATTTTTCATATTTATTGAGTCTAGGAATACGATGTACACTGCATCGTACTGGCAAATAGGCTACCCAAGAAACGTTTTCAAAATACCCTTTCATTTTGAACACTAGCCCACTTACAAAAGCCCAAACTACTTCCTAACTGTTTGAGTTTTCAAAAAGCCCAAAAATCAATTTGCAAAAATCCTAACAGAACCCTAGCAGAACTCGGCCAGAGTTCGGTTAGTGAACGTTGTTTTTTGAACTTGGTCTCCCTGCAGTTACGGATCCCAACGAGATTTTCTCATAGAGTTCTGCCCGAATTCTATCAGAATTATGCCTTTGGAAAAACTATAAATAGAGAAGGATTTCGATCATTTCAATACACTCAATACCAATTCACTTTCGTATCTCTTCTCTATAATCCTACTACTTCTTCCAAAGTGTTCTGAGCTATTCATTTTCAAATCCCAAGCCAGTTACAATCCTCTAGTCGATTTGCCAGTGCGGTACGGTCTAGAAGTTTCAGAGCGATTGTAATCAGAGGCTTGATTGAAGAAAGACTCTTCACAATTGAAGTTGGTCGAGTACTTCGGATCAAAGCTCGCGTTGTAGAAGTTGCAAGAACTTCAGATAAAAACTTGTGGTGATTTTCCATAGTGGATTCAACTGGAAGCTAGAGTTCTTCCGACTGGACTAGTCCTCACAAGAGAAAAACCAGTATACATCCTTGTGTTTGCGTTTGCTCTCTACTCTTTACTTTTCATTTACATATCTGTGATATATTATCTGTGATCTTGTTACTAACATTTTTTTAAATAGCTAAATTTCGCTGCCTACTCTATTCACCCCTCTCTAGAGTATTATGCTTTACAACTCGTTCCTACAATCGGTCCTACAATATATATATCTGGAAATTGCTGAGAAACCCAATTTCAGGGTGGGCTTTTATGAAATGTCCACCCGCTGGATGAGTTTCATGAAATACCCAGAATTAAGTATTTTCACGTTAAATATTCTAAGATTCCCTTTTAGATGCCACCCGCTGGAAACTGCTATTTTTATAATACCGAAACTACCCCTCCGCGCGAATTGGTCATCTATATGTATTTGAATTCAAAAAACTCAGATCTGGATTGCGATTTTCGTCTTCTTCTTCTTCACGAAAAATCTGAATTTCATTGCTCTCATCTTCAACAGAGATCGCAAAGATCATTCGTAGTTCGGTGTACTTTTCTTCAGTCGAACTCAAATCATCGCTCGTCATCATCATCACCATCATCATCATCTTCATCGTGTGTTTTAACACTGGAATGATCATTCTCCGTGCTAAATTATACGGAGAACGTCATTCTCCGTTTTATTTAACACGGAGAATGTCATTCTCCGAGAATGACCTTTCTTATGCGTTTTAAGACAGAAATGACCATTCTCCGTGCTAAATTACACGGAGAATGACCATTCTCCGTTTTATTTAACACGGAGAATGACCATTCTCCATTTTATTTAATACGGAGAACGTCATTCTCCGTTTTATTTAACACGGAGAATGACATTCTCCGTGTTTCTAACACGGAGAATGGCCTTTCTTATGCGTTTTAACACAGAAATGACCATTCTCCGTGCTAAATTATACGGAGAATGACCATTCTCCGTACTAAATTACACGGAGAATGACCATTCTCCGTTTAATTTAACACGGAGAATGACCATTCTCCGTTTTATTTAACACGGAGAACGTCATTCTTCGTTTTATTTAACACGGATAATAACATTCTCCGTGTTTCTAACACGAAGAATGGTCATTCTTCTGCGTTTTAACACTGAAATGACCATTCTCCATGCTAAATTACACGAAGAATGCCATTCTCCGTGCTAAATTACACGGAGAATGCCATTCTCCGTTTTATTTAACATGGAGAATAACATTCTCCGTTTTATTTAACACGGAGAATGGCATTCTCCGTGTTTCTAACACGAAGAATGGTCATTCTCCTGCGTTTTAACACTGGAATGACCATTCTCCGTGATAAATTACACGGAGAATGGCATTCTCCGTGTAAATTAAGACGGAGAATAGTCATTCTCCGTGTAATTTAGCACGGAGAATGGCCATTCTCCGTGCAAATTAAGACGGAGAATGACATTCTCCGTGTTACTAACACGGAGAATGACCACCCTCATGCGAAATTGTCACGACCCGGTCCCCAAATACTTGGGTCGAATCGGATCATGCCCAGCCTGCACCGTTGATGAGACGGCGGCAGTAAGCTGTAATCCATATGCAGGTGATCAACAACATTTGAAACTAAATTTGCCACAACATTTATTTAAACGATAATTAAAATTTGTTCTGTTACAAGATTCATAACTTGAAACAACAAAGAAACAACTAAACTCTCAACGAAAATAGCATCCATGGAGACGCCACAACATCCTCCTCAGGTGGAAGTACCGTCGGGTACAAACCAGGGTTATAATAGCTATTGATCAGCATCTCCAGGTCATCAGTAGTACCTACGGTTATCCAGTCAGGAAAGGAGCAAAGTACAATTTATGCAAACTTTAACAATTAAAATGACAATTAATATCATGCACTTTTAAACAGTTTTTAAAGATGAAACAGTTTTGAAATACAGTACAGTGATATGAATAGGTAATGAATATGACCGGATTGGGTTACAGTAGTATCCTAGCGATACGGTATGGCTTGTCCCCATGTGAAGAGGGGAAAGCTAACACAGTCAGTTATCCTAATTTTGGATTTGGTCATATCCACTACTCTACTCCCCCAGTCCCCAACAGTACAGTCAATACTCCCGAAAGAGTCCCTGTTTGATCAGTGGTTTAAAATTGCAATGAAATGATTGTTAAAATAATCGTAAATCCACATAAATGTACTTGCCTTAAATTTCTTAAGTTGGACGAGATTGGTCCTTCGGAATTTGAACAGTCACACTCTTCTTTGAAGTCCTACATTCCGGAAATTATGTCTCAGAAACCACAACTCTAGAATCTAGTTACAATCTATAGATTTTGTTTCCTAGTAAATTTTAATCTTGTATTAATCAACACAATCAAAACACGCTTTTCTAGTGCGTTACAATTTAGGAAATCCAAATTTATGTTTTATTCCGGAAAACTTGTTTTTATCAATTTATTGGGAAAAAGTTAGTATTTTATAATTATACTTTTAAATATATTTTTCTTTTCTTTAAGTGAGAAAATCATGAATTTTCTAACTAATTAATTAATAATAATATTAATTAATTCTACGCGTTCACAAACTCAGCAAATCCACAACTAATTCCTACTTATTACAATTTACAAAATAGATAAATAAATGGGCTTATGCCCTTACATTCCCAAGAATTAAAATAAGAGAAAATTTGTTAGTCTTGTAAATTTACCTACAAAATTACATAATAATAATAATAACTAATAATTAAGAATAAAATAAAATGAGTCTCAGAACTGGTCCAATCTTCATTTACAGCTACTCTGCCTCAACGTCCGGACAGACCGGTGCGTTTGCATTTCACTGGGGCCCGTTGACCGATAAGGTCGTCGCCCAAAAATAATATTATTTCCGAAAATCATTTTTATAATTTTTATAAAAATTTCGGCAGCACTTCCTCTATTTTTGGTCAACCCAAAAACTGGGAAAGTGTGCTACAACCTGCAAAAACAATCCCAAACCAGGGATACCCAAAAATATTTATATAAAATAACCACAGAATAATTTCCTAAGCCACATCGGAAAACCCGAAATAATATCAGAATTCCCGAAACAGACTCGGAATTCCCGAAAATAGCCACAAAAAAATTCAAAAGCCAAGTGCCAAATAAATTTCTAACCAACAGAATTTATCCAAATCTCACAGAACCTTTCCGAACCAAATTCGGAAAATCCAAAAGGATCATTACAGACCCAAAATCACAGAACAACAAATCCGAAATTTTTCCGAATCCAGAAACGTAACAGAAAATCAAATTTTCCGAAGGATAACCGAAAATCCAAATTCCCGAAGGAACCGGGGACCAGATTTCATCATAGACAAAATAGAGAACTACGGGACTATCCAGAAGTTACCGAAATCGAAGGAATCCGAAGTGATGCCTCGGACTCGTAACGTTCCAGTACTCGTGGGCAGTAGGAAACCACGGATTTTGTAACTCCCAAAATCATGTTTGAAAATTTTTCTAAAATTTTTGAACTTAAATATTGCTTCTTACGAAAACCTATTCTCGATTAAAATGAATTTCAAGTTTTCTTCTTTGAAAAAAAAATATTTTAATACTAATTTTCGTATGGATTAATTTTTGTGAAAATCTTTTCTAATTATTAGTGCTAACTCTCTGTTAAATGATAAGGAGGATTATTATTACTAATTTCGTAATTATTTTATTAATCATGGTTAAGGTGATAAATTTTTTTTTAATCTTCTCAAATGACACTAATAAGAGCAGATATTACTAGTCTAAATATTAATATTTAAATTTTTTGATTACGCTAAACAAAGTTGCAGTTATTAACTAATTTTATTGAATAAATTAGTTTTCTGTTCCTGATCGCTATTTTGATCTGTTTGGAGAGAATATTTGAAAATTTGGAATTAGGTTCTGAAAATTTGAATTTTGAAATCCTGTTTATTTGTTATTCTGTTAACTATCTTTTGAAACTATTGGAGGGAGATTAGACTTTGAAAGCTGTTTTTGAAAATTCTGCTTGAATTTGAATTTTGAAATTCTGTTGCTAAACCTATTCTAAAAACCTCATATCTATTTGTTATTACTGCTACTGCCATTCTAATCACCCCTAGATCTACACGTATTTACCTACACTGCCATTGTACACACCCCCAGATCTAATACTATTTACTACGGTGCCACTCCCCACACACACAATTATTTTATTATAATTTCTGACACTGACAGCCCAATTTTCACCTATCACATCACACAGTACACACAGTTTCTCTCTCTACACTCTGTTCGCTCTCTCCTGCCACCGATCTCCGTCGTGATCCTCGCCGGAGGATCGCCGCTCTCGCCGACCACAAATCGCCGCCACCTCGAAGATCGGCCAACATCGTCTGCTGTGCCGTGCTTCGGAGATCGCGCTCATCAATTCCCGTACTGCTTCGGGAACCGAGGAATCACTTCGGGAAGAGCGCCATCACCATCAGCACTCGAGCACCCCCGCCATCGCCGGAGACCCGGCAGAGCACCACCCACCGCCGCAGCTCGCATTGAACCGACAGGAGCTCGCCGTGCCTCCACAACGTGACCGCCACCTCGAAAACCCCGCTGGACGTCGGAGACTGTGCCACCACCGGAGAAGACGAGCGACCGAGCCTTCTCGAGAACCTCGCCTCGACTTCATCAGACGCCGAGTCTTCAGCGCCGCCGTGTGTAACCACGGATCCGGCCATCACTCGCCGAGATCGGGTCTGCAGTGCGCTGACGGAGGCTGCGACCGACTTCGACTGCGGAGCCACCGCCTCGGAGGCCGTGCGCGCCCATCGGTCTTCGTGCTGCTTCGGGAACCGAGGAGACATCACGAGGAGCACGCTGCCGCCACCGATCAGTGTCTCGTCGAGCCGCCGAAGAGCGCCGCCCTGAAGTCGAAGTCGCCGACCCTCGCCGAGGTGAGAACCCGACACGATCTGCTCGACCCCATTCTTCTTCTAGTTTTCTCAGATCTAGGGTTTTCCTTTTCGTTTGAGAAAGGAAGTGAGAAGTGAGCGGCTGAATGTAAGCCTGTGAGAAGAAAGAGAATGTGCGGTGAAGAAAATGAATGGGAACTGTGTGGTCATGTCCATCTGTACATTGGGAGTAGGTTGTGGGAAGAATTTATGGAGAGAGTGGCATGGGTTTTCGGTTGAGTAGGTGAAGAGAATGGGATTAAATAAATATTCGGTTGTGATGTGAAGTAGTAGGTGAGCTGAGTGTTAGAAATTATGGAGGATGACACTGATGGGTTTTTTTTTTTATTGCTCGGCTGTGAGTTCCATTGAGTGGGTCTGTGGAAGAATAGCTTAGGAATTTTGAGGTTGACATTTGAGAGGAAAAGTGTGGGCTCTTCCATTTGTTTTATTCGGCTGAGTAATTGATATGAGAGAGAGATTGAAGTGAATTATTGAGAGAAGGCTGAGTAGGACTTTAATCGGCAAAGAGTGGATTCTGTTCGTGGGATTTAATGAGAAGAGAGTTGGTGATGCTTGTTGTGTATTAGAAATTAAGGGGGGGTCGTTCACGTGAGCTAGTTGGAAGTTTTAAGTGGAGAGGAGTTATTGAACCTGTGACCGAGGAATAAATGTTAATGGAGTAAGAAGAAGGCATGGGGGAAAATTTGATAGGTCTGTGATGTGAACGATTGAGTTTGATGGGACTCCTTGTTCGGCCAGGTGAGCAGAAGAGTGGAGTTTGGAGTGTGGTAAAGTGAGTGGGAAGAATAGGAAGAGAGAGATGGGCCTGTGCTCCTCGAAATTGAGGATTCTTTACTTGACTCTTCAAAATATGAAGAGCAAGTCTGTTGCATTTTATGTATAGTGTTGTACTATACACTAGTTTGAATAATGTTAAGTATAAATTTACTGCTATATTGTTCATATATATATATATATATATATTAATTAGTTCAAATTGTATTTTCAAATTAATTTAGCAATCCAAATATTAATATTTAATATGTACTTGATGTTACTGTTTTAAATAGGCATTATTGCGATTCTAGTACAAATTTATATTTATAGTTGAACCTATTCTACTCACTACCTTGCTAGTAATAAATAGTCTAAGATAGTTTCTATACTAGATATAACCCAAGTATTATTTCAATTAAGCTTGCCATTATTAATATTTGGTAATAATTGGTTAAGATATTTTTACTTCTAAAAAATGTGTTTATATAGTTATAATTATTTCTAGCAAAATGGTTCTAATATTTCTAAATTATCTTACTAGAATTTATTTTTAATAATATTGATACTCTATAGAAATCCTAGGACTGAGTTTAGATTAGAAATTCTTGTAGTTAGAATTTCTTGTTAAACCAATTAGAAATTAGCAGTTTATTAACCAACTTGCACCCATCATTATTTCATACAGGAGGATATCTAGCTCTTTTACCTACTCGTACTTTCCTGGAGCAAGGCAAGTACATTCTATGGTTTTGATCAGTGCATTTTCTTGTTCTTTATTGCTGACACACTGCGACACGTTCATGATCTTTTCTGGCTTGTTCTTTCATGATCTTACTTGCTCTTTCATGATCTTACTTGCATCTTGGGGTGGGGAAATACTCTAGATATGTGACCAAACCCGGATACTTATTCATGATCTTTAGCTTAGGCCTCGCACAGTGCACGCGGGTCCTAAGCCGTACCTTATATGATCTTTCAGGATCTTTTCATGCTCTTTCATGGTCTTACCCAAGCCGGTCACATATCATAGAAGTATTTCAAAAATTATAACACACATGTTCAGGATTTTGTTCTTACATTAGTTTCCATGATCCTGATCTTGATTTTAGCTATAGTCGTGATCTTTCCTGCATCTTTACATAGTCATGATTTTTCCTGTATCTTTATAGCAGTAGTTCATGTTCTTCATGTTCTTTACATACCTTGTTCTTATCCTGTTCTTTCAGCATTTATTTTCCATACCATGATGTTATTGTTCATTACCTAGAACTGTACTTTGCTCCGCTCCTGAATAGGATATGTTGCAGGTATGCTTGCAGGACATTGTTCTACTCTATGGGCCAGAGCCCAGGATTAGCTGAGCAGGATGAGGCTTAGCTTGAGGTTCAGGTTTAGACTGTTAGCTTTACTCTTAGATATTGTCTTTAGAATTCATGTACATTTCATTCTTGATGACTCGTACATTTACACATCTAGATTTGTGGATTATGGTGATCATTATGGGATACGTTTTTAGATGCTGTGATTCTATATTTTCATGTTTATCTGGTTAGTTTCCCTAGCTTGGTACAGCTTACTTCGTCGTGTCTAACGACGAAGGCTGGGCGTGTCCGACTCGTGTCCGATTATTCGGGAGCGGGTCGTGACAGATTTGACTCAGAATCCTGCGGACAGCGAGTCGAAAAGCTCGGAACAGAAAAGCGGAAGCTTGAAAAGAGGGAGGACGGCCACGGATCGGTTCGGTGACGGGGCACCACGGCGACGGAAAACCACCGGTCTCAGGCGGAAGGGCCGCTCGGGAAATCGCTGCAGGGGGTCGACCGGAAACGGCCTGGCCGCGGCCGCGCGGACAGGGACCGGCGGCGCTGGAGGCGCGGGTCCGGCGGCGGAAAAGCCGCGAGGGTGGCTCGGGCACTCGGGAGGCGGGCGACTACTGCGGGGCTAGTCGCCGGACAGGGCGCGGCCTGGGAAAGGTGGCGCCGGGGACGGGGTTCGCCGAAAATTCGCTAGGGCACGATTAGGGGTGTGGGAAATGGGTTTTGAAAGAGTGGTGGAAAGATTGGAGAAGGGGATGGGTTTTATAGGAGTGGAGGATGGGGGTTACCGGATCTTGAAGAGCCTCCGGCGGTTTGGGAAGAGGAAGGGGACGAGCCGGCGTTTGGGGAAACGACCAAACCGATGACCATCGGTTTCTACAGAGGGAAAATGAAGAGAATGGTTTTCTCTTCAAAACTCAGTAAGTTTCCAAGCTAATGGGTTGTAAATGAGTAAAAAAAATGGGCTGTAATGCTTTAATAGCTTAATGGGTTGTTAATTAAACCAAAAGTTAAAATATTTTGGATTTGGGCTATAAATGATGGACTCTAAACCATGGCTAATGAAACCATAAATTTAAGTATCCTTTTTCCTTAAGAAAAGTTAAAATTTATTAACTCCTAAAAATTTAATTTTAAAAAAATATTTTTAGGTTCAAAATTTGTGTCTGGGCCAGACGAACAAAATCCAAGTTCATTATTTTTTTTAAAATAATTTTCTATCAGAATATTTATCTAACCAACACTCAATTTAACAAAAATATAATTAAACAAAAAGTTACGGGTTTCACAACCTTCCCTCCTTAGAAAATTTCGTCCTCGAAATTTCAAGGATCAGGGCCGGGGTACAATCAACACTTAGCCTTAAACAAAATGAACTTTAAACTAGCAGGCACGATCGGAATTATCAAAATATGATCTGAAATGAGACGGGAATGTTTGGAGTATTCAAATCATTTTAGGCACGAGAAAGGACCTAGGTACCTCCAGGATCATAGAATAGGCGAGAACTAAAAGAGGTTACGAGAGAAAACAAGAAAAGAGTGGAGGTCGACATTTTATTTAAAAAGGCAGAAGATGATGGAATCTTCTAAGATGAGAAACCTAAATGTCCCATCAAATTGAAATAGGGTACAAAGATTTGTGACTCAGGAAGAATTGAAAAGTTGTACGATAGTAGGATACTAAAGATGATTAGAATGATAATGAATGTAATCGAGTGAAATATTTCCAATGAGGGCCGAGTGATGATCAACGAGGATGGAAAGTATGTCGTTTCACCGCTCAACGGTCAGAAGATAGGATATGCGGGAAAAGACCTACAAGATAACTACCTATAGCTTCCAAATTAAATCTGTAACTAGATGATAATAATAATGAATGAATAAATACATAAGGTATAGGAATATATATGTATGCAGCGTACCAAGGTTGAACAGAAAAGAGGTCGAGGTAGTCGAGCTTGACTTGATCCTAATAAAATTTAGGACGACCAAGTAGAATTTTGTAGGAAATCTGTTATCTCTGATTGTGACAAAAGATTTCTGGAAATGAAGACAACTGCTAGAAATGTAAATCCTCTAATCAGGCGAAAGTCAGAATGATTTGATAGTGCAAAAGGTAACCATGATATGAATGTAGTCTGAATAGTATTCGGGAACCAAATATGTTTGAAGTCACTTTGTCTCAAATCCATGCCTCGCCAGAGTGCACCTGACTGCAGTGAATTTTTTTGACCTAATAACTTGAATAATTTTAGGTGACCGAGTACTCTTTTAACTTTATCCATTCCATGACTAAGCAACAAAGATGATCAACATGGTGTATTTAGAACATAGTCACGATAATATCCAGAAATCTATGAACACCCGAAATCACTTCAACTTTAGAGTCTTTTTGCCTCGCCAGTGCGCAACTGGCTGCAGTAAACTCGCAGTTTCCATAATTCAGGCAAATTACTACAACGCAAAGGTGCGAAGTCGTATTTGGATATTTTCTCAACTTTGTCCCTGAAAATTTTAAAGAAGTTTTCCTGAAATTCAAACGAGTTCTAAAGTTCTATTCATGATAGGAAAAGATATTGATGTATGTTCTACCGGTTTCAAGAAAATTTATCAGGATAAATATGTGTTCCAGTAACTCTTGAGAATTAAGAGATTTGATTTTGAGGAAATTGATCAAGCTTGAGTATGGCCAATTGAGTTGGACGCAGGATAAGGTAGAAAAATCAGAGTTTTGGGTTGACCTGCGTAGTCAATGAGAACATTCCCGATAAATCACTTAAAGGATACAGACGTTTACCAAAATTATTTGAAGAAATAATTTCTTATCCAAGAAAAGTTTTGAGAATGTGATAGGGAGTAGGGTTGACGTAAAAGAAGTATGTCTTTATGAATTTCGGGAAGTCTGGTTAAAATGATTTAGTAGAGCCAACAGGGAAATGACTCAACAATTTTAAAAGAAGATTTTTCTAATAAGATGGAATCAATTCTCTGACCGTTCGTACTTCACGGTACTCAAGCATTGAGTTAAAATACTGCCTAAGCTTTGGATTGATCAAGAAGTTGCATAGAGAGTGTAGGGTTTCAAGTTGAGTGGGAAAAATCAACAAAAATATTTGGAATAACCTAGGAGATAACAATCAAGATTTGAGGTTATTTTAAAAATATCTTCTCTAGGGGAATCATGAACTAACCAGGCTGAACCAATTCTTTCGGTAATAACTGAGGTTTATGGTTCCAGAAGGATTTGGTTCAGGATTCGCTCCAAGGAAGTCAATTTAGAATTTAGATCAAGTTTGGGTACACAAATCATAAAAGTTTCTCCGGTAGACAAGAGTTATTAGAGTTTAGAACTCTAGATAGAGAATGAGACTGGATTCCCGTTAAAGATAGAAAAAGATTGATCACTAGTGGAGAAGTTAAAAGGTCTGCTGACGAAGGAGATTAAGGAGTTCTAGTAATGGTCCATAATTAGCAAAAGTATAGATCCTAAGGGATGCTAAAAGTTTGTTAAAGATATGGGAAGGAGATAATCCCTAAAATCACGGGATACTAAAAGGTACAAAATCTAGGAAAAATATATGTAGTAACATACAGTCGGCCTAAACTGGTCAGGGTCCAAATCACTACTCATGCCATCCTCAAATTCTAATTGTTATAGGTACCAACTAATGTTTGGGTAATCCAAATTCTACCCTTCCAATTCTTAATCACCAACATATCCCTGATAAATATCGCCTTTCATTCCTCCTTATTTACAATTTCAGCAATTGTATCGTAGGAGAGAGACTTTGGGAAAGATTTCTACCATAAGGGTGTAAACAAGAATTTTATTCATAAAGGAGAATTACAGCAAGACTCTCATGATTATTCTAAGGACATTCAGTTACAACTTCTTATAACAATAGGTAATGGCAGTTCTAGGTACTAGTCCTCATGGCTCTGGCTCTTGTATGAGCAGTCTCCAATCGCCTCATCTTCTTCTATGATCCTCGAGTCTGCATCATGCCTTCCTGCAGTGAGTGTAGGAGGCAAGGCTTGCTCGATAGGAAGAGAGTCCCTAGGTTGCAGCGTAGCAGGTGTTGCTGGGATAGGTGCTCTGGTATAATGGACAGATAAGAGGCAGTTCTTTACCCGATGTTTAGTGGATCCACATGCCAAACATTGTCCCAATCTATTGCGGCAACTAACGGCCTGATGACCAGACCTCTTGCAGTAGTCACAAGCCAATAGCCTCTTACGACAAGACTGCCGAAAAATAGGGTACTTGATGGGACCCAAATATCTTCTAGATTCAGGAGTATACCTTCTAGGGTGAGGTTCCGCACTAACTCGGTTTAAGATAGCTAAGGCTACGTCATTGACATTATTCATAACATCCCTCGTAATATCTATCTGTTTCTGCTGGACCTCGGCTTGGGCCTTCTGACCTTCAAGTACACCTCGCAGCAGGCTTGCGAGGTCAGAGGAGTTATCGGGCACTGAGGCTACAGCTTGAGCAGCTACTGCTGCAGTGACCTGCACCTCAGCCCGAAAATAGGTAGGGTCCGCCGCTTGATCTGCAGTTCCAGAAGTGGCGCCAGGTGCTGGTGGTTCATGGGGCCGATCGGTCAACTGCAAGGATGGGGGTTCTAGTCGTACTGGGGAAGATGGGGTGCGATCGGGAGATGGCACCGCATCACCAGCAGGGGTGGTCATTCCCTTGGTCATATTCTGGAAAGTATAGGTTGCAAAACATAAGCAAGGTAGCCTACCAATCTATATCAATCAAAAATATTTAATAATAAAATATTTCGGTCCTATGTCGTGACAAATTGATGTTCTAGTGTTCTAGTTGTTTCTAGATAGGTTTTCCTAAGTTGTTGTTGTTGTAGACCTGCATGGGCCACCACTAAAAACATGTCACGACCCGGTCCCCAAATACTTGGGTCGAATCGGATCATGCCCAGCCTGCACCGTTGATGAGACGGCGGCAGTAAGCTGTAATCCATATGCAGGTGATCAACAACATTTGAAACTAAATTTGCCACAACATTTATTTAAACGATAATTAAAATTTGTTCTGTTACAAGATTCATAACTTGAAACAACAAAGAAACAACTAAACTCTCAACGAAAATAGCATCCATGGAGACGCCACAACATCCTCCTCAGGTGGAAGTACCGTCGGGTACAAACCAGGGTTATAATAGCTATTGATCAGCATCTCCAGGTCATCAGTAGTACCTACGGTTATCCAGTCAGGAAAGGAGCAAAGTACAATTTATGCAAACTTTAACAATTAAAATGACAATTAATATCATGCACTTTTAAACAGTTTTTAAAGATGAAACAGTTTTGAAATACAGTACAGTGATATGAATAGGTAATGAATATGACCGGATTGGGTTACAGTAGTATCCTAGCGATACGGTATGGCTTGTCCCCATGTGAAGAGGGGAAAGCTAACACAGTCAGTTATCCTAATTTTGGATTTGGGCATATCCACTACTCTACTCCCCCAGTCCCCAACAGTACAGTCAATACTCCCGAAAGAGTCCCTGTTTGATCAGTGGTTTAAAATTGCAATGAAATGATTGTTAAAATAATCGTAAATCCACATAAATGTACTTGCCTTAAATTTCTTAAGTTGGACGAGATTGGTCCTTCGGAATTTGAACAGTCACACTCTTCTTTGAAGTCCTACATTCCGGAAATTATGTCTCAGAAACCACAACTCTAGAATCTAGTTACAATCTCTAGATTTTGTTTCCTAGTAAATTTTAATCTTGTATTAATCAACACAATCAAAACACGCTTTTCTAGTGCGTTACAATTTAGGAAATCCAAATTTATGTTTTATTCCGGAAAACTTGTTTTTATCAATTTATTGGGAAAAAGTTAGTATTTTATAATTATACTTTTAAATATATTTTTCTTTTCTTTAAGTGAGAAAATCATGAATTTTCTAACTAATTAATTAATAATAATATTAATTAATTCTACGCGTTCACAAACTCAGCAAATCCACAACTAATTCCTACTTATTACAATTTACAAAATAGATAAATAAATGGACTTATGCCCTTACATTCCCAAGAATTAAAATAAGAGAAAATTTGTTAGTCTTGTAAATTTACCTACAAAATTACATAATAATAATAATAACTAATAATTAAGAATAAAATAAAATGAGTCTCAGAACTGGTCCAATCTTCATTTACAGCTACTCTGCCTCAACGTCCGGACAGACCGGTGCGTTTGCATTTCACTGGGGCCCGTTGACCGATAAGGTCGTCGCCCAAAAATAATATTATTTCCGAAAATCATTTTTATAATTTTTATAAAAATTTCGGCAGCACTTCCTCTATTTTTGGTCAACCCAAAAACTGGGAAAGTGTGCTACAACCTGCAAAAACAATCCCAAACCAGGGATACCCAAAAATATTTATATAAAATAACCACAGAATAATTTCCTAAGCCACATCGGGAAACCCGGAATAATATCAGAATTCCCGAAACAGACTCGGAATTCCCGAAAATAGCCACAAAAAAATTCAAAAGCCAAGTGCCAAATAAATTTCTAACCAACAGAATTTATCCAAATCTCACAGAACCTTTCCGAACCAAATTCGGAAAATCCAAAAGGATCATTACAGACCCAAAATCACAGAACAACAAATCCAAAATTTTTCCGAATCCAGAAACGTAACAGAAAATCAAATTTTCCGAAGGATAACCGAAAATCCAAATTCCCGAAGGAACCGGGGACCAGATTTCATCATAGACAAAATAGAGAACTACGGGACTATCCAGAAGTTACCGAAATCGAAGGAATCCGAAGTGATGCCTCGGACTCGTAACGTTCCAGTACTCGTGGGCAGTAGGAAACCACGGATTTGACTCAGAATCCTGCGGACAGCGAGTCGAAAAGCTCGGAACAGAAAAGCGGAAGCTTGAAAAGAGGGAGGACGGCCACGGATCGGTTCGGTGACGGGACACCACGGCGACGGAAAACCACCGGTCTCGGGCGGAAGGGCCGCTCGGGAAATCGCTGCAGGGGGTCGACCGGAAACGGCCTGGCCGCGGCCGCGCGGACAGGGACCGGCGGCGCTGGAGGCGCGGGTCCGGCGGCGGAAAAGCCGCGAGGGTGGCTCGGGCACTCGGGAGGCGGGCGGCTACTGCGGGGCTAGTCGCCGGACAGGGCGCGGCCTGGGGAAGGTGGCGCCGGGGACGGGGTTCGCCGGAAATTCGCTAGGGCACGGTTAGGGGTGTGGGAAATGGGTTTTGAAAGAGTGGTGGAAAGATTGGAGAAGGGGATGGGTTTTATAGGAGTGGAGGATGGGGTTTACCGGATCTTGAAGAGCCTCCGGCGGTTTGGGAAGAGGAAGGGGACGAGCCGGCGTTTGGGGAAACGACCAAACCGATGACCATCGGTTTCTACAGAGGGAAAATGAAGAGAATGGTTTTCTCTTCAAAACTCAGTAAGTTTCCAAGCTAATGGGTTGTAAATGAGTAAAAAAAATGGGCTGTAATGCTTTAATAGCTTAATGGGTTGTTAATTAAACCAAAAGTTAAAATATTTTGGATTTGGGCTATAAATGATGGACTCTAAACCATGGCTAATGAAACCATAAATTTAAGTATCCTTTTTCCTTAAGAAAAGTTAAAATTTATTAACTCCTAAAAATTTAATTTTAAAAAAATATTTTTAGGTTCAAAATTTGTGTCTGGGCCAGACGAACAAAAATCCAAGTTCATTATTTTTTTAAAAAATAATTTTCTATCAGAATATTTATCTAACCAACACTCAATTTAACAAAAATATAATTAAACAAAAAGTTACGGGTTTCACAGAAATTAACATTTTTCGTGTTCTAACACGGAGAATGACAAGTTGAAACTTTGAAGGGCCACAACTTTTGACTGGGAGGTCGAAACGAGGTCCCGTTTGTCCCAAAATGAGCGTATCGTCGAGGAGACTGAAAGTAACCGTTTTACAGTTAGACGGCCTTTTGAAATTTTAGAATCGCAAAAAAATGATGTTTGGACCTCCGTTTTAGCATTTTTGCTGTTTGTCCCGGTCTTTCCGAAATTTTTCGACGAGTTTTTGAAGATTTTTGAGGAGGAAACCTAGATTCGAAAGTGAGCATCGTATGGAAGAAGATGAAGTATCGAAACGTTTTTTTTAAGAGCAGTTTCGTGGGTGTTTTTAATAAATTAAAAGGAAGGGCAAAAGGGTCATTTGGAACCCGCTTTGGATAACTTTCTCTAATTCTGGGCACGCGATGAAAGTTTTTTTGGCGGTGGATTTTACATAAATTTTTTTTAGTTTTTGGGCATTTCATAAATCTTCCCTATATATATATATATATATATATATATATATATATAAAAGGAATAATTAAGAATACTCTAATAGGACATGTATGTTTCAACGATTAGCGCGTTAGGAGAGGGAATGTGGAGATCTAAAACTCGAAGTGGGTCTTTTTTGCAAGTGGGGTAGCGTATGGTGAAGTGAGCCAGGTGCTACGAACACTAGAATGATTGGTTGTCATTTTTTCATGATTTAAAACTTAATGAATGAATGGTAACAAAACAAAGCTAACAAATAAGAATTTTCTTTCTTTATTTGGTTTGTACCGACTACTGATTAGAAAATCTCTCAGTAAAAAGGTTATTATTATTATTATTTATTATTGTTATTATTTCTAAACTATGTTATCTTATTTTATTCGTGCAATTTAGAGACCTATTGTTGTGAGTAAAATTCAAATCTATTTCCTAAAACATATATTTCTCTTCTGAATCTGTCACAGATCTCTAGCAATTGAGTAGCACAGTCAACGCCCATGAGATTCATGACAACATATGACCATGCAGATTGGAATCCCAATACATAAAAAGAAATACGAAAATATTATAGCTGAAAATATTATAGCGGATAATTTTGTCATTGAAGTGGTGGTGGGTTGCATGATTTATTTGTTGGTAAATTTTATAGTAGATATAATTCATACGTTATTATTTTTTTTTCTAAAAAAAAAGAAAAAACTTTGACCTTGCTTTGCTTTGCTTGTGTGATGATCTAAAAACCTCCCTCCCTCTCTTCCTCGCATCCGCCACTCCCCCCAATTCCACAAGTCTCTGAGCATCAGCAAAGAGTGTAGAGGTCTCCTTATCGGATCCTTATCGGGTCCGGATGGCTCAAGATTCCCTCCCCCGCCGCCCGGGCGCCGGAGGCATCGGATCCCGCCTCCCCCGCGGGCGGCAGATCAAGAAGACCTTCAACAACATCAAGATCACCCTCCTCTGCGGCTTCGTCACCATCCTCGTCCTCCGCGGCACCATCGGCGTTGGCACCCTCTCCGGCTCCTCCTCCGACTCCGACCAGAAGGTCGTTGAGGACATCGACCGCATTCTCCGCGAGATCCGCTCCGACTCCGACCCCGAAGAAGATGCCGCCACCGCCGCCGCCGATGCGGAACCAAACGCCAACACAACAGTGGCCGCCGCCGCCGCCGCCCCGCCGCCGGCTAAGAATTACACGCTCGGTCCCAAGATTTCAGACTGGGACGAGCAGCGGAGGTCGTGGCTGGCTGCCAACCCCGGCTTCCCCAGCCGGATCCGCGGGGACAAGCCGCGGATCCTGCTGGTGACCGGGTCCCCGCCCGGCCCGTGTGACAACCCGGCTGGCGACCACTACCTGCTGAAGTCGACCAAGAACAAGATCGACTACTGCCGGATCCACGGCATCGAGATCGTCCACAACATGGCCCACCTCGACAAGGAGCTCGCCGGCTACTGGGCCAAGCTCCCGCTGATCCGGAAGCTGATGCTCTCGCACCCGGAGCTCGAGTGGATCTGGTGGATGGACAGCGACGCCCTCTTCACCGACATGGCCTTCGAGATCCCGCTCGGCCGCTACGAGAGCCACAACCTTATAGTCCACGGCTACCCCGATCTGATATTCGATCAGCATTCCTGGATCGGGCTGAACACCGGGAGCTTCCTGCTCAGGAACTGCCAGTGGAGCCTCGACCTGCTCGACGCCTGGGCCCCCATGGGCCCGAAAGGGGCCGTGCGGGAGGAGGCGGGGAAGATCCTCACGGCCAACCTCAAGGGTCGCCCCGCGTTCGAGGCTGACGACCAGTCTGCGCTGATCTATCTGCTGCTTTCCCAGCAGGCCAAGTGGGGGGACAAGGTGTATATCGAGAACTCCTACTATCTTCACGGGTACTGGGTCGGATTGGTCGACCGGTACGAAGAGATGATGGAGAATTACCATCCGGGGCTTGGCGACGAGAGGTGGCCCTTCGTGACGCATTTTGTCGGATGCAAGCCTTGCGGCAGCTACGGGGACTACCCCGTGGAGAGGTGCCTCAGTAGCATGGAGAGGGCGTTCAATTTTGCGGACAACCAGGTGCTTCGGATGTACGGTTTTGCTCATAGGGGATTGGCAAGTGCGAAGATTAAGCGGATAAGGAACGCGACCGCTAATCCTTTGGAGGTCAAGGAGAAGCTGAATCCGGAGGCGAGGATGGTTAGTGGTTGAGGAGAGGGAGAGGAGCGGTGGTGCAAGGAGGAATCCGTCTCTCATTCTGCTGCCGTCGGAGGTCAGATCCGTGGCCTCTTTCTTTTGTTGTGTTATATGTTGTTTTAATCACTGGAATATGTAACTTTAATGTTCTTTTGATAGCATAAATTGTTTGTTTGTCATTTCATCAATAGGATAGTCATTATTGAAAGAAGTTTAGATGGAGAAGTTGGTTGTAAGATGTATGCAGTTTTCAGAATTTTCTTCTCTTTACATATTGATCAATGACTACGAATCATTTTGACTGGAAAATAAATTAGCAAGCAAACTACTTTAGCGTATACAGATGCTCGCTAGCTATGTTTTCTTTCTAATGATTTTCAAAGGAATCGTAGGTAAACATATGTAACTTGTAATTTATGACGTGAAATCAAACTCCAATGAGTGGCGGGCATATGTCTAATGTTTGCGTGATGTCTAATGTTTGATCTGAATATTGATGGAAAAAATGAGAGATTTGTGACTTATATTGGGCATGATTTTCCTTTCCCTCCCTTTCCCCGAAACCAAAAGCAACCTAAAGGTAGATATTGTATAGCATTTGTGACATGTACTGTGCTAATTAGGAAATGGTGAGAGAGAGAATTGGATAAACTGCTATGAGGAAAAAATTGATGTACTGCAGAATGTATTCTTTTATGTACGAGAGGGTTGAAATGTGAGTGACAGAGGGGATGGATGACAAAGATTTAGCTTATAACATAAACAAGATGGGAGTGTGCCGTAATACCTGAACATGGAGGGGGTCCAATGGTAATAACGACAAACTGTAATTAGTATTAATGTGTAATAAGTCTGCTCATATAAGCAAAAAAGGACCTCCGACATACAAATAAAATGTATACTCTTCACATCAATCACATTGTTATGTAGAGCATGATCTCTCTACCTTCTGACTATGGTTTCTTAAAAGGAAAATCTGAAATGTTTCTGTAGCTTAAACTCAAACAGCAAAGGTGTAAGCGATGCCACCTTTGTGAACCACATGGAGTAGCAGGCAAGTTTTAGGGACTGCCAAGAAAAAAAGGGCAGAGGAGATGGTGAAATTTGATTGAAGATCTGTTTGTGAAGGAATCCTAATAGCATGAAAAACAACAACAAAACAGTAAGACCATCACAGTAGAGGCAGAGGCTGCTATAGTTCCTAGAGGTGACGGTGGCAGATCCCATGACAGCGATGAAATGGGTCCTTGATGAGGCAGGTAGAGCCATCAGGATTCTTTTCGATTCCTGACAGTAATAAGAGACATTGTTGAATATCTCTAGAGAAGATTCCTTTAGCGCCTCCAAGGCCGTGGGTGGTTTGAAAGAAAACGGAGGAAATGAAATGAAAGAGAATGGAGAAGAGAGAAAAGAGAGATTTTTTTTTTTATAATCGTTTGATTTAGTAGAGATTTGAAAAAAATAGGAGAGAGAGATCGGTAGTAGAGAGAGACAGGCAAAGAGAGTAGAGAGAAAATGGAATCAAGAGGGACATGATAAGGAACATTTATATTTGTTATGATTCTCCCTTTTTGTCTCTGTTATTTATTTATTTTTTTCATTTTCTCTCCTAACCTAACAAGCCAAATACAAATTCTCTTTCCTTTCTTTTTTTTTTTTTCCCTTTTTTTTCATTTTCCCTCAAACCAAACACAACACAGCCTAAAGAACAATGCGAAAGTCATTGACCATGGGTTTCGTGTAGTTGTTGACAAAGATAGGGGTTTGGGAGATATTGGTCGGAATGATTGGGCGAATAACAAGGGGGTAGTGGTAAGTGGGTAGGTGATGACAAAAACAGAACTTTAGATGCAAAAGTATCTGTCTTGGAGGTCAAGGAGATGTAGCCTATTGTGGTGATGAATGTAGGCCAAGATTTCCACGGAAAACAATGATCTCAAGTAGCTCATCTACATGGGATCCTAGAACTTAATTGACGAAGGTGTTAATAGGCATCAAAGGCAGAACTCATGATCTGACGAGCAAATCTTGGCCAAATTTATGGACAATACTGTTGCTATTAGATAATATTAACATTGAAATACCAATTTTCTTTATGGTAAATAATCATGAAAGTAAAGGCCCACTAAAGTGGATACCTAAGTAACTCATGCCGGGGCTCGGGCCTCCTATTTTGCCCACAATCATTTTTGATAAGGACTATACTTAATACCTTATCAAAAGGTCTCGGAACTAAATTAACAGAAACCTGTGTATCATGAATGTTGATATATAATCTGTGGTAGACTCAAGTTATTGGCTGGTGTGTTGCAATTTGAATAAAATAAGTTAAATGTTATTATGCTGGAAAGGTTGTAACTGTCTATCTAAAAGTTATAAAATTCATGGGTCTGTTCATATTGGTTCTTATAGCAATGAAGCTACTGGGACACTAGTGTTATCACTGTCATGTTACGCTTCTCTAATTCTGCTTGCTTTCATTTGTTCTTCCAGTATTTGCTGGTGTGAGATTTTCAAATAAAATAATAAATTTAACTTTGTTGGAAGCAGTGGATTAGGCTGTCAATTATAATAATCGCACATAAGTATGTAATGCTCCCCTCATCTTTTACTTTCTTTCCATGCGGGGACTCGTAACTGTTTCCGATGTCAACTGTAGTATTTACTTTTCTAGTAATATGGTAGTTAACTGCCTAAGATGTTTGAAATTTTGAATATATAAAGTTCTTCTCATAAGCCAGGCCCATTATTGATTATGTTCCTCAATATTTTACAAGACATGTTCTGATGCAAAAGGTATTCTTAGAGGACATTGGATAGATACATGAAAATTAAGCCAAAAACCTTAGTAAGCAAGAGCCACTTCTTTGAAGCCTATCTTTAGTAACAAATAAGATCATGAGAGTGGCTGATGGAACAAATATTGAGAATGACAACCATTTTGGAAATACGAAAAGGTTTCATGCCAATAATGTCACTCTAAAGAATTATTCTTGCATTAGGAAATTTTCGGAGAAAGCTTTGAGAGGACAATCGTATCACCCAAAAGTACCTGGAATATTTGTACTTATAGTTTGTACTACGAGAATAGTGCTACATAGTTTCATTTGCATAGGAAACCATATTACATAGCATGGTGAGCTATAAGTAAACTATGTATTAAGATGGAGGAAAGAATTGGAGTTCTTCACATATAGAAACAAAGACAGCCGTTATTCCAAATTTTTGTGGTCGGCTGTTTGAACCGTCTTCCATTCAGCTCTTCTAAGGACCATGTCATCTATAACGCTAACAAAAATCATATCCTCCTCTAGTTCTAGCAGCTAAATAACTAAAATAGTATCACTTCTCTTTGAGGGAGTATCTACTGGTCTACGTTGCACATGTCCAAACTACTCAATTTTCTCTTATCTTGTCTTCAGTTGACAACTTGACACCACCTCTAACTTCTTACATGCGCTATTTCTTATCCTATCCTTTTATGTATGGCAACTCATTCATCTTAACCTTCTCATTTAGGCTACATTAATTTTTGGGCATGTGGTTTCTTAATTGCCTACGACTCTGATCCACAAAACATGGTTGGTCTTATAGTAGTCTTGTAGAATTTTTTTTGAAATTCTAAGGTATCTTGTGATCACAAAATACCCAAGAAACACTCTTCCATTTCAATCATCATTGTTTTAGTTATATGCATGGCATCCTTCTCAATCTCTCTATAATGATGAAAATGATTGATCATAACTATTGAAAACTATTACTCTCATGTATCAAGGATGGAGCCAAATAAGGGGGAGAGGAATTGACCCCCTTAGCCTTGGTGACAGAGAAATAGTTTGATAAACAAACACAACTTTGTCCACCTTAAATTTTGACTTTGGCACTCTTGTCAATCTAACTTTGACAATTTGACCCTATCAAAAAAGCAACACGAGATAATAAATTATGTTTGAAGGGATACTAGATATCGTAGAATAGTATTTTTCTTCTTCTTATTATTTCATCATATGGCAAGGGCCATATATATAGGGATAAGGGGGAACCCACGGTTCATGAGTTACATGATCCCAAGGGTCATGTGTAACTCATGACATAATGATGAATAGTAAGGGTTTCACAACACTCCCCCTTATTCATCCATTTCCTTGGATCCACTTATGAAATACTTCAGGATTCAATAAGCTAATGGGGTGGATACTGCTGGATCCAGAGTAAACTTGGTTTGCCTCGTTAAAACCTTGGCTGTGGAAAATCTAGTGGAAAAAACCATCAGTCATAAGGAAAAAGAGTACAATCCTATAGTTTTACTCCCCCTGATCTATACAAGCTTCAGGCTTGCAGGTCTTTTAGTTGCCTCATCCCTATTCCTCTTACAAGCTTTACAAAAGTACATCGTGGCAGTGTTTTGGTAAACAAATCTGCTAAGTTATTACAAGATTGAATTTGTTGTATTTTGACTTGTTCCTTCTCTTGAAGGTCGTGCGTCCAGAAGAATTTGGGAGATATGTGCTTCGTCTTGTCATTCTTTATGTATCCTTTCTGAAGTTGAGCTATGTATACTGCATTATCTTCAAAAAGGGTAGTAGGCTCAAGTTCACTAGTCTTCAGGTCAGTAGATGCCAAAATGTGCTGAATGACGGAGCGAAGCCAAACACACTCCTTGCTTGTTTCATGGATTGCCAGGAGTTCAGAATGGTTGGATGAGATGGCCACACTGGTCTGTTTGACGGACCTCTAGGAGATAGTCGTACCACCGAAAGTAAACACAAATCCAGTTTGTGATTTCTCTGTGTGGGGATCTGATCTATAACCTGCATCTGAATAACCAAGTAAAGTGGAAGACCCACTATTCGGGTAATATAGTCCTAGGTCTATAGACCCTTGGAGGTAGCGCAGAAGATGCTTCACTCCATTCTAGTGGCGCTTTGTGGGCGCTGCACTGTATCTGGCTAATAAGTTAACTGAAAACGCTATATCAGGACACGTACAGTTAGCTATATAGAGTAGTGCCCCAATGGCACTTAGGTAAGGTACTTCAGGACCTAATGATTCCTCCCCCCCTTCCAGTGGACGGAAAGGGTCCTTCTTTACGTCCAATGATCGAACGACCATTGGTGTACTAAGGGGATGGCATTTATCCATGTGGAATTGTTTAAGTAATCTTCGTGTATATGTAGATTGGTGTAACAGGATACCACCCTTTAGGTGTTCGATCTGTAAGCCAAGACAATACTTTGTTTTCCCTAGGTCTTTCATTTCAAAAGTTGTCTTAAGGCTTTCAGATATCTCAGTGACCTCTGCAGGAGATCTAATGAGATTTTAGTCGTCGACATAAACGGCGACTATAACAAATCCTGTTCCCGATCTTTTTATAAAGATACACGGGCAGACTTTATCATTAGTAAATCCTTGCGTAGCAAAAAACTCACTTAGTCTGTTATACCATATTTTTCCTGATTGTTTAAGACCGTACAATGATCTTTGTAACCTTACAGAATAGGTGTCCCGAGGTCTATCTGTTTTCTCTGGTGAAATTTTATATCCTTCAGGGAGTTTCATATAGATATCTTTATCTATATTGCCATAAAGATATGCAGTCACAACGTCCATGAGCTGCATTTCTAGGCTTTTAAGAGAAGAGAGGCTGATCAGGAATCTGAAGGTATTCCCATCCATGATCGGAGAATATGTTTCTTCATAATCTATTCCCGGTTTCTGGGAGAAACCTTGTGCTACAAGGCGTGCTTTGTAGCGCACAACTATGTTGTGTTCATTTCTTTTTCTTGTGAAGATCCATTTATATCCTACAGGTTTTACACCTTCAGGTATTTGGACTACTGGTCCAAAGACTTCGCGTTTCAAGAGTGAGTCCAGCTCTACTCATATTGCTTCATTCCACTTTGGCCAATCGCCTCTGCGTTTACATTCCGCTAGAGACCGTGGATCTATGTCATCGTCATTTTCAGTGACGTGAACGGCAATATTGAACGTAAAATCGTCGTCGACGACTGTGCTTTTTATGTTCAGTACCTCTCCAGTACGTACATAATTTAATAATATTTCTCCTGTTTGTTCCTCTTCAGGGGAAACTAGGAGGGGAGAGGTAGCTGATCTGAGCTCAGCATCCTGTGTTGGGATCTTCTTAATTTCTCCAGGGTTTTTTCTTTTACGAGGGACTTTGTCTCTCGAACCTGGTGGGCGTCCTCTTTGTAATTGAGGTATTGCCATTTCTGCTGCAGGCGGATTGCATCCATCTTTGGGGATGTCAATCCTAGCTGGCGTGTTGGCAGCAGGGACGTGTGATCTGACAATCTTCTGGTTGTCAGTAAATGTATCCGGAAGTAGATGTACAGTGTTCTGAAGATGTAATATCTTCAGGATCTCATCTTCACATTGACTTGTACTCGGATCAAAATGAGACAGTTTTTGTGTCCCAAGAAATTGTCTTAGAAGCTTCTGGCTTCTTAGACTGTGTGCCCAGTTTAGGAAATAATCCTTCATCAAACTCATAGTCATCAAGACGTGCCTTAAATACGTCACCCGTCAGGGGTTCTGGGTATCTAATTATAGAGGGTGAATCAAACCCAACATAGATACCTAATCGACGTTGTGGACCCATTTTGGTCCTCTGTGGGGGAGCAATGGGGACATAAACAGCACAACCAAAAACTCTCAAATGAGAGATATTTGGAGGTGAACCATAAGCGAGCTGCATCGGAGATAGAATATGACCTCCAGAAGGCCGTATTCTAATAAGTGATGCGGCATGCAATATAGCATGACCCCAAGCTTCCACAGTCAACTGTGACTGCATCAACAATGGACGAGCAATCCATTGTAATATCTTAATAAGAGATTCTGCTAACCCGTTCTGGGTGTGAACATGAGCTACAGGATGTTCAACTTCGATGCCAGTTGCTTGACAATAGTCTTGAAAAACCTGTGAAGTAAATTTACCCGCATTATCAAGTCTTAATTTTTTGATATGGTTATCGGAAAAATGAGCCCGCAACTTAATTATTTGTGCCAATAGCTTAGAAAAAGCTAAGTTGCGGGTGGACAAAAGGCACACATAAGACCATTTAGTAGATGCATCGATAAGTACCATAAAGTACCTAAATGGACCACTTGCGGGGTGTATAGGTCCGCAAATGTCTCCATGAATTCTCTCTAAGAAGCTAGGAGACTCTAGTCCCACTTTCAAAAGGGATGGTCTCGTTATAATTTTGTCTTGAAAACAAGGTAGACACGAGTAATCATACTTCTGAAGAATCTTCAGGTTCTGCAGGTTGTGTCCAGTGGATTGGCTTATGATTCGTTTCATCATAGCTGATCCTGGGTGACCCAGTCTATTATGCCAAAGTTTAAATTTTGGCGATGAATGACACTTCTGGTGCACAATAATGTTAGCTTCTGTTGATTGAATATGAGTATGATAGAGACCCGACGGGAGTCCCTTGAATCGTTCTAAGATAGTTTTTGAACCATCTTTTAGACGAGTAACATACAGATATTCTGCCTCATTTATTTCATTTGTTTCTAAGTGATATCCGTTTAAACGAATGTCCTTGAAACTTATGAGGTTCCTATTTGATTTAGGAGAGAATAGTGCATCTTTTATTATTAGTCTTGTTTTATTTGGGAGCAATATAATTGCTTCACCAGATCCTTCTATTATGTTTGATAGTCCTGATATCGTAATAACGGGACCGTCATAATCATATAAGCTATAAAAATAGTTTTTTTCTCGAAGGATTGTGTGCGTCGAGGCGCTGTCCACAAGGCATTCACACTTCATCTATAGATCAATGAAAAAAACAACAACAAACAATCGTAATTAAAACAACGGTTTTGAAATACAATTTTTTTTAAAAATTCTCTTATATCGATCGACGGGCCGATATAGAGAGGTCAATAAGTTGCTTACAAAAATGCATAATAAAAGAGAAGCATAATATGAAAATGCGACAACAAGTTTTTTAAAGCATGAAATAAGATAGTGGCTCTAGTTGAATAGGTCGTCGTTCTCAAAGTCTTCCGCCGAGAACTGAGTAGACGGCTGCTTTTCTACCAGATTTGTTTCAACTTGAGACTTCTGGCTTGCTTGATACAGATCTTGTAGATGTCGCGGGGTGCGACAGTTTCTGGACCAGTGTCCAGTCATGCCACATTTGTGGCATTTGTCCTCCCAATTTTTCTTGGGAATGGACATCAGTTCTGTGGTCTTCTTCCACTTCTTCTTTGTCCCACTTTTGCTGCTCTGGGGATGAAAGTTGTTCTGGGATGGACTTCTGGCCGGCCTCTTATGGGTATTCCTCATGTTAGATTTGTCCTTATTTTTTTTCTGCTTCTTGGAAGAAAAATGAGCTTCTGGGAGAGGAGCTGAGCCTGCAGGGCGTAGGTTATGAGTGGCCAAGAGAAGTTCTCTGTTTTGCTCTGCCATTATCAGGGTGGAGTGCAATTCAGAGTACTTTTTGAACTTTCGTTCACGGTACTGTTGCATGAGGATTGCGTCCTTCTCGTGGAAGGATGTATAAGTTTTTTCCAACATGCGATACTCCGAGACTTCTTCACCACACAACTTCAGGCGTGAGGTGATATTATAGAGAGCTGAGTTGTACTCAGCTACGGACTTAAAGTCCTGAAGTCGAAGGTTTTCCCACTCATACCTTGCACGTGGGAGGATTACATCTTTTTGATGTTTATAGCGGTCCTCCAGTGCAGTCCACAATTCCTTTGGGTCTTCTACAGTGAGGTATTCGGCCTTCAGGGTCCGATCAATGTGTCTCCTGATGTAGATAATGGCTTTCGCCTTATCTATATCAGAGACGTTCACCGTAGAAACAACCACAGCAGTGTCTGCTGTATTTTTCGTACCAGTGGCCGGAGTCGATGGAAGAGGAGTTGAAATTGTGGCTAATAAGCCCTAGGCACGTAAGTGGAACTTCAGGTCCACGTGCCAGCTCAAATATTTTTTTTCCAGCAGCATCTAGTACTTCGAAATCGACACTCGCTATTGGCCATTTTATCTATCATGTGAAAAACATGCATAAATTAAAATTAAATATTTATGCATAATCATAAATGTTACAGAGCTCATAATAAAAATACCACAGTACTTAATAAAACAGTTCAGTCCAGAAGCTAATATGCAATCTGTCAATATTACAGTAAGTAATTTTTTTTTCAATGAGATGTACACAGAACAGTAAGTAGTAATGAGTACACAAGCAAGTAACAAAAATTGTTGTACAAAATAGTAACAATTGGTTTAACAGCAAGGCAATTTGTTCAACAACAAGTTGGTCTAACAATAAGTCAATTTGTTGTACAGTGAACAATATTTGTTTTAATAAGAAGCAAATTTGTTTTGAACGTTAGCAATATAAAGAATATCACTCTTAGATTGTTAGATATATATATTGCTAATTTTCATTCAAACAATTAATTTGTAAATTTTTTTTTTAAGAAGTGTTACCAGTCTCTGGTTGGATCGACTAGGGAAAAAGGAAGGATGACGTCGAGATCTGGACGTCGATTCTCCTTGCTTCAGCAATCGTGCTGATAACGTGTTTGAAGGGATACTAGATATCATAGAATAGTATTTTTCTTCTTATTATTATTTCATCATATGGCAAGGGCCATATATATAGGGATAAGGGGCAACCCAAGGGTCATGAGTTATATGATCCCAAGGGTCATGTGTAACTCATGACATAATGGTGAATAGTAAGGGTTTCACAACAAATTAATTAATGTCGAGTGTATAAATTAATTTTAGATTATGGACCTTAGTTCCATCTAAAAAAACAAAGTTATGAAACTATTTCCCTCCTACATTCTTCCCTCACTATTCTTTCTCTCCATATGTCTACCATAGAAAACATTTTTTCTCGTGACAATTTTGTTTCTAATTCCCCCACATTTTCAATCCTCGTGATATATCCTCTGTGGTCTTTATCTTTCAAGTCAAGGTTGAAGGCTATAAATAAAAAATAGCTTCGGTGATGGGAAGAACAAGAGCATTTGATGAACCAAAATGAAGTCAGAAGCTCTATTACATGAAGCCTTTGCCAAAAAGTAACTATGTGTTTCCGCAAATTAATTAATGATGGCCTTGGAATAATTATGCAACCCTTTCTTTCAAAGGGTGAAGAAATATCCATGTTAGTTCAATTTTTTTAATAAGATTTTATTTAGTTATAATTGTGGTGAACTTTTGAACTACAAAGATCATATAATGTCATGTTAGTTAAAGTTTTGCAATTAATTTTTTATTGGGCTTTGATTGTTATTAATATTTTTTTACTATTCCTTTTATGTCTCCAAAAGAAGTTGTTTGATGAATTTCAAGAATTTTTTGTGACCCTTCTATGGTCATATCCTGGCTACGTCCCTAATCTCTTGTCCCCCCCCCCCCCCCCCCCCCCCCACCCCCCCCCCACCCCCCCCCACCACAAACACCCCACACACACACACACACACACACACACACACACACACATCCACACGCCCACAGATCATTTATCTTTGAAATATGGTTGAAATTACATTTCATATTACTCTACTTTCGTTCCTTTGCTCTCTCCACACTTACATTTTAGCATATAACCCTTCTGAACACATTATCATCGACAAATATCATACACAGTGGAACCTCCGCCTAGATATGCCTAGTAATCTCATCCATAATTACCACAAATTTACATATATAAAAATTATCATGCGTTAATATTACCAGTAGAATACATATTTGCTTGTATTGGTGGGTATTTATTTGTATCAACATGGATAATGGGTTGCAATTTGCAACGTTAAACTGGAATGCTAACCGGAATATGTTGATATAGTGGAAGACTGAACCTATTGTTGATTGTTTATTGACATAATCCCTATTCACCAATTGACAAAGATTATGAAGTATATATTAATTTTTTAAGTGTAATGATAAACAAAAACTTTGATCACTCCGTCTGAGTACATGTTAATTGAAATTCTGAAGAGTTGAAGTGTTTTTTTGAGCATCCAAAACGTAACTGAATCTCATTAGGAAATAATTTAATTATCATATACTCTAAAACAATAGAGTTTTTGTTTTAATAGATGCAAAAATTGTGTTGACTATGGAAATATATAGGTCATTTAGTTGGAATATAAGGTTGGGTTGAAATCCAATAAAATAGCTAATGTGTGACATTTTATTACTATTTCATATAAAACAAACCACATATTATTCTTATTGCATAAAAATTGATATATGGAAGAATATTTTATTCCATGCTACTCTAACAAAGATTGTTTAGTAATACGATCAGCCTATTGCACATGAAGTGGTGCTGACGCATCAAGCTTAACTTAAGGGCTACGGCGTTATAGTCATCCTCTAGAGACATTTACATCTTGTTGTAATTATGGGACCTGTGCCCAGTATGAAAGGAGTCAGACTTGAAAACTGCCTCTGAGCAACTTATTTAGTTATTTCTTATGTTGAGAAATTCATTCCTAGAGTGGAACAGAATTGAAACTGTTTCCGAATTGCATCTTTCGGTTTGTTCTTTTTAGGTGAAATGGATGGAAGTTACAATTATATCTTCTTGCAATCATTTGAAATTGTTTCCAGATATTAACTTCTCAATATATTGAAATATATTGATTGGCTGTCAGTTGAATTTTGAGTGAATTTAATGTTATATATATATATATATATATATATATATATATAAAATAAAAATGGCGGATGTGGAGAGCACGCGTGCGAGCGGGCGATCGGGGGATGCAAACCCTAGGGGGGTCCCTCATCTGGGACCCCGACGCGCCAGGCGGTGGGTCGGCCGGGAGTGGGCCGGCCAGGGGCGGCACGGGCGGTGGCGGCGTGGACGGTGGCGGCACGGGCGGTGGCTGTGCGACTGAGCACAGGTCGATGAGGAAAGGCTCGGCCAGCAGCGGAGCGGCTGAGAGCGGGCCGGTAGGGGGTGGCGCAGATGGCGGCGGGTCGACAAGGGGCGGCGAGGCCGGGAATGGGTCGTCCAGAGGTGGTGCGGTCGGCAGCGGGTCGGCTAGGGGTGGCGCTGCCGGAAGCGGGCCGGCTAGGGGCGGTGGAGGCTTGGGTCGGGCTCCGACAGGGGGCGTAGGCACCGTAGGTGACGGCGATCGACGGGATCCGAATAATACGGACCTGGAGGAGGAGGCGGGATGGACAACGGTGATCAGAAGGCGTAACTTTAAAGGGGATGACGAAGCTCGTCGGCTAGGTGGGGCTTTGGGAGGCGACCACCATAGGGATGGTCACCATCAACACGTGCTACGGAGACACGTTAGTGGTGCAGGCTCAGGAATGGCTAGGAGGCAGGATGGAGTTCTCGTTAAATGCCGAACAACGTGTCCATACCACCAATGCCTCAACAACGATGGTCAGCTGTGGATAAGGACAAGCAGGTTGCTGGAGAACAACGTACGACCGGGGTCCCGAAATCCTACGCTGATATATTGAGTGGAGGGGTGGCTAGCTTGCCAACACAGATGTCTTATGTTCAGCTGAAGATGGTGGACACAACACTTCGACAACACTTCGACAACCCTGACGGAGGAAAGGCTCGGCCAGCAGCGGAGCGGCTGAGAGCGCGCCGGTAGGGGGTGGCGCAGATGGCGGCGGGTCGACAAGGGGCGGCGAGGCCGGGAATGGGTCGTCCAGAGGTGGTGCGGTCGGCAGCGGGTCGGCCAGGGGTGGCGCTGCCGGAAGCGGGCCGGCTAGGGGCGGTGGAGGCTTGGGTCGGGATCCGGCAGGGGGCGTAGGCACCGTAGGTGACGGCAATCGACGGGATCCGAATAATACGGACCTGGAGGAGGAGGCGGGATGGACAACGGTGATCAGAAGGCGTAACTTTAAAGGGGATGGCGAAGCTCGTCGGCTAGGTGGGGCTTTGGGAGGCGACCACCATAGGGATGGTCACCATCGACACGTGCTACGGAGACACGTTAGCGGTGCAGGCTCAGGGGTGGCTAGGAGGCAGGATGGAGTTCTCGTTAAATGTCGAACAATGTGTCCATATCACCAATGCCTCAACAACGATGGTCAGCTGTGGATAAGGACAAGCAGGTTGCTGGAGAACAACGTACGGCCGGGGTCCCGAAATCCTACGTTGATATATTGAGTGGAGGGGTGGCTAGCTTGCCAACACTGATGTCTTATGTTCAGCCGAAGATGGTGGACACAACACTTCGACAACCCTGACGGAGGAAGATCTAGCTGAGACCGCGGACAACTGGCGCAACTCAGTCATTCTATATGTGCTTGGCTCAAGATCATTCTACGGACAGATCCGTGCGTACACGGCGCGAGTTTGGAGACCGCGGGACGGTATGGAGTTTTTCTTACGCGAAAATGGCTTTTACCTCGTGCGTTTCTGCTTAGGGGTGAGCATTATTCGGTTTTGGACCGAAAATCAAACCGGACCAAATAAGAGGTTCGGTTCGGTTCGGTTTAAAAAAAATTCGGTTCAGTTTTGATATTGAAAATACCAAATTTTCTTATTCGGTTTCGATTTCGGTTTTGGGTTTCGGTTTCGGTCCAAAACCGAAAACCGAATAAATTTTTTTAATTACTCTATATATATATATATATATATATATATATATATATATATATATATATATATATCGCACATAAGTATACTAAATATATATAGGTATATACTAAATATATATAGGTATATACCTATATATACTAAATATTTAGTATACTTATGTGCGATATATATATATATATATATATATATATATATATATATATATATATATATATATATATATATATATATATATACCTATATATACTAAATATTTAGTATACTTATGTGCGATATATATATATATATATACTAAATATTTAGTATATACCTATATATATTTAGTATATATAGGTATATACCTATATATATTTAGTATATACCTATATATATTTAGTATACTTATGTGCGATATATATATATATATATATATATATATATATATATATAGGAAGCGGATCAAAGGCCCCGCTCGCGGAGCCCCGTCGAAGTCCCGCCCCCCCTGCACCATCGGATCGCGCGGGGCCCGCGTGGGGCCCGCCTCCGCCCGCGCGATCCAACGGCTAAGGGGGAGCGGGGCTTCGGCGGGGCTCCGCGGCGGGGCTCCCGATCCGCTCCCATATATATATATATATATATATATATATATATATATATATAAGTATTAATATATATAGGTATATATAAGTATTAATATATATAGGTATATACTAAATATATATAGGTATGTATACTAAATATGTCTAGGTATATTTAGTTACTATATATATTAACAAAAAAAAACACAAAAAAATCAAAAAAAAATGAATAAACCGAATAAACCAAAAATCGAACCGATTTAATTCGGTTCGGTTTTATTCAGTTTTGGGCCAATTCAGTTAGGTTTCAGTTTTGCTTATTCGGTTTCGGTCCAATTCGATTTTGGATTATTTGGTTCGGTTTAAACCGAATTAATCGAATGCTCACCCCTATTTTTGCTTGCAGGAGGACATGGAGCGGGTTCTCCAGGGAGGACCGTGGACCTTTGATTGATTTTGAAAATACTAAATTTTCTTATTCGGTTTCGGTTTCGGGTTTCGGTTTTGGTCCAAAACCGAAAACTGAATAAATTTTTTTAATTACTATATATATATATATATATATATATATATATAGTATACTTATATATATATATATATATATCGCACATAAGTATACTATATATAGTATACTTATGTGCGATATATATATACTAAATATATATAGGTATGTATACTAAATATGTCTAGGTATATTTAGTTACTATATATATTAACAAAAAAAAAACACAAAAAAATCAAAAAAATGAATAAACCGAATAAACCAAAAATCGAACCGATTTAATTCGGTTCGGTTTGATTCAGTTTTGGGCCAATTCGGTTAGGTTTCGGTTTTGCTTATTCGGTTTCGGTCCAATTCGATTTTGGGTTATTTGGTTCGGTTTAAACCGAATTAATCGAATGCTCACCCCTATTTTTGCTTGCAGGAGGACATGCAGCGGGTTCTCCAGGGAGGACCGTGGACCTTTGATGGCAGACTTATTATCATGAGGGCATGGACGTCTGAGTCGACTTATGAGCGTGAAGTACTCCTTACAGTTTCAATCTGGATCATATTACCGGGTTTACCAGCTAATCATTGGAGCATCTCCATGATGATGAAGATTGCTAGTGTCATAGGCAAGCCAATCAAGGCCGATGAAGCTACGGCGTACAGAAGCCATATGGGATATACACGAATCTTTGTTGAAGTAGGTGCGAGTGCTGACTTACCGCCTTTCGTTGAGTATGAGGTGCCTTCCGGTGGAGTCTTTCGCCAGATTGTGCAGTATGAGTTTGTACCTCCAGTTTGCTGCCATTGTAAATGTTTTGGTCATCCCTCTAAAGGGTGTTCGGTAGGGAAGGTCGGGGGACCCCTCGGTGATAACGGAGGACAGGGGGAGACCAAGGTTCACAGTATCGGTATCGGATCGGACTATTCTTACGAGTATTGGCATCGACGATATCGGTAGTATCGGCGGTTTCGGATTTTTTGGTATCGAAAAAAATAATTATTAATAAATTATTTACATTTAAAAACATATTTTATACATTTAGGCATAATTTAAGTATTTTCAGTATTATTTCGTAGTACTTTTGAAATTAAATAACATTGTAATCACCCTTAGCGATTGGTTTACATATAATAGATTAATTTTCTTATTTTACATGTTTTTACAATCTTATGATGCTTTAAACCCTTGATGATTTGTCTTTTTCGTTTAATTTTCTTTGTCGAATTGACCGAAAAAGAGACCCTCAATGTTGGTATCGGTAAGTATCGGGTATCGGTCGGTATCGGATCGGGACATGCCAAACCGTATCGGTATTGGCCGTATCGGATCGGTATCGGCCGATACTTTAAACCATGGGGGAGACTGATATTCTTGGAGATAGAGGACTACGTGGAGGTAGTGGGGTACCTTGTCCTCAGGAGGCGATCACCTCTATGTTGGAGGGGGTCCAACCCAGTGCGGGAGGGGCCAATACAGTCCAGGCTAATCCTTTCTCTCAATGGACGGATCGGGTGATGCAGACTCATGGAGATATGACCGATGCTGGAGGCCATCATGGCATTGGGGTGGGAACCGGAAGTGGAATGGAGATGGAGAGAGGCAGCCAGACCTTGGGAGAGGGCGCTACTGATGTCGTGAGCGGATTCACTCCCGGACAGACTACTGTTTTCTAGTCCAGACAAAACAAGTCTTTAGGCCGTCCCGGGGGGGGGGGGGGGGGGGGGGGGGGCGGCGGAAAGAAGGTGATAGAAGACTGCACAAGCAGGAAGCGTCGGACGGTGATACCTAGAGAGGATGGAGGGCAGGATGCGATGGGGATTCTGACTATGGGCTTCTTAGATCTTTGTGTAGCTAATCCCAGATGGAAGGACCATTGTGAAAGTGGAGGTGATCTCAACGGATTTTGCCCGCCTCTTGAGACGTCTCTGGAAGGCACAGCGGCTGAATGTCAGATAATGGGGCACGCTATTCCCCCTAATGGCGGCTCTGAAGATGTTGAGGGGTCCCCTGGATATTAAATGTCTATCTTAGCTTGGAATGTCCGAGGTGCGTGTGCAATAGGGAGATGGAAGGAGATCAGAGAGGTGTTGAGACGGAAAGCTTGTTCCATTGTAGCTCTACTAGCGACGACTGCTACAACGTAGGATCCAACATCAGTGGTGTCAGGTGCATAACTTGGAGGTAGGAGGGGTGGCACGTATCTGGGTGAGCTGGGACAGCAAAAGCTGGACTGGACAGGTAATTCATTTGTCTGAATAGCTGATTGATGTGTCTTTCACTAATAAAGGGGGGATGACTTTCACCTTGGGAGCGGTGTATGGCAACAACGACAGGCGGCTGCGAGAGGTTTATGTGAGAAGATTTTCCAAGTTAGTATTGTAGCTGAGAATCAGTTCCATGTGCCGCTGCTGTTGATGGGGGACTTTAATGCCCTACTTTTCAATCACGAAAAAGTGGGAGGTCGGCGTGTCCCAGACGGAGTCTTGCAGGACTTCCAAAGTTGCCTTCTGCGATCTGGCTTGCAGGCGGTGGAGAGAACGGGTCACATCTGGTCTTGGCATAATAAGGCTACCCACAAACGAGTTGCATGCCAACTTGATCGTGCTTTGGGAAATCGGGAGTGGTTTACTATGTTCTCGGATGTGGTTGTTGAGTGCCTCCCAGCCGGCACGAGTGATTATTCGCCAGTTCGCATCCATCTATCGACGGTTGCCTCCCAAAAGACACGTCCTTTCAGGTACAATAACAAATGGAGCTGCATGACTGGCTATGCGGAAGTTTTTCAGGCGGGTTGGGGCTCCCCTGTTGAGGGAAATCTCCAATTCCGCATGGTTCAGAGGCTGAAGCAGGTGAAGGCAGGTTTGAAATTCTGGGCGAGAGGGTCACGACATACCCCTTTCACAGATAAGGAGGACCAGCTTCGGGAGGCGCATATTGTATTACAGGAGGACATTTTCAATAGCGACCTTGCAGCGGCGGAGTAGGATCTGTGTAGGGAGGTCGAGGCGCTACACACACTGGAAGAGATCGAGCTGGCTCAACGAGCCAAATGTAGTTGGCTGCGTGATGGTGACAAGTGCTCCAAGTTCTTCTATGATATTATCTGGGGCCGCCAACATCATAATCATATCTCAAAGTTAAATGAGATAGATGGCAAAGAGGTGGTCAACGCTATTACACTACATGAGGAAGCAGTCAAGTACTATACTGAGCTCTACAATCAAACTTCTTATCTATCTGACTTTCCGGAGATTGTATGCAAGAGGCTAGTTACCCCACTGGATAACAATGTACTTATGGCACCAGTGACTATGGAGGAGATTGAAGCTATTGTACGCCGTGTGGATCCGAATAAATCTCCTGGCCCGGATGGTTTTGGGAGCCAGTTCTATAAAGTCCATTGGACTATTATGAAGGAGGAGGTGCTAGAAATTGTCCGAAACTTCTTCGACAACGGCAAGCTGTTTTAAGGAGCTCAACCATACTTTTCTGAGTCTTGTACTGAAGAAGGAAGGAGCGACGTCTCTTAGCAATTTTCGTCCTATCTCCTGCTACAACTTTCTATATAAAACACTCACTTAATGTGCAGACGTATGGAGTAGATTATGCATGACCTGGTGTCTAGTAACCAAGCGACTTTTGTGAAGGGGCGGTCTATTGCTGATAACAGTCTGCTTACCTATTACCTGATCCGGGACTTCAACAAACCTGGAGGAGATAAAGTGTGTATCAAACTTGATCTACGAAAGGCATATGACTCTGTCAATAGGGAGTTCGTGTGCCATATTATGCTTGCTACGTGTCACGTCCCGCTCCCGTAGGAGCGATCGTCCTCGCTAAGGCGTGATGCCGCACGAGCCTAGATTGCGCTCGTGCAAGGCAGTTTCATAACGGCCGATTACATCGGCGGCGACGGGGTTGTCGCATAGAAGTCCCAAGCAGAAATATTGAAACATGCGGCAGAATTTAAAGGCAAAAGAACTCTTTATTGATATTGAACAATGATATTATAATGGGCGCAAGGCCATTATTACAAGTCTCTCGTGCTCACTTTTCTCTCATTTTACAAGTCACTCTGCTCTCTCTCATCTCTCGATGCAATGCTTGAGCCAGCGGAAGCTTCGGAAGGCGATGTCCATACATTATGTCTTGTATAAGTCTTGAGTTCACGCGGCAGCACGCTTCGACTCGCCAAGGAACTCCGTGCCTCGACGCATCCAAGCGAGCTCCACGCCACGAGCTTCTACCTTAGCCTGCACATGAAAACTGTGTGGGTGTCAGTACTCAACTGTACTGGTGGAGTGAGCTCCTCGCCCACCCATACAAAACCGACACGTTCATTTACTTTGTGCAGCTTAAATCCCTTACGATTATCTTGCTAGTCTTGCCTTAGGATCAATTTTAGGACTTGACGTCTAACCAACTCGTTATGCGACGACATAGTCGTGCTATCATGTCAACGTGTGTTTCGATCGAGGCAGTGCCTCATCGCTTATGTACTTGACCGAACTTTAACTCGGGACGGCAGGGTCGTGCCATACTATATTCGTGACTTCAACATATTCGAGACGGTGCTTCGCCGAGGAGCAACTTATGCGAACTCGGCCGTGCCAAGACTTTCACTAAACTCAAGTGCCTCTACACCAATTCTCGTGCCAACGACGTCAAGGGGACGACTCGTGCAGGTCGTGCCTCTAGACCTTGCTTAGACTTGTTCGTGCTTCAAGATTGAGGTCGTGCCTAACGACTCCCTGACTTAGCCAACTTTTACATTACGGTCCTTTCGACTTAAAGTGATGGCACTCGACTTAACTTATGCAAACTTAGGCCAACAATGCCGATACGCGAAAGCCACTACGCGAATGCCAATATTGATACGCGAAAGCCAATACTTGATACGCGAAAGCCAATATGCGAATGTCAATATTGATACGCGAAAGCCTTGCTTAGTGCCGAAGCACGTGTCTTGCTGACATAAGCTATAACTCATTCCTTCCGTGCTGATACAAGGCTGGCACTAACGGGATTACATCTTGCTGACTTGATACATGTCGTGCTAGACTGTCTCATGATTCGACCGGCGTTGTGCTAGTACTTGACGCTATCCAAAGGCAAACACGCGGATTGCCGCTCTTGCCGACACATCTACATGAGTGGTCACTAGCAATGTCAAGCTATCTTGGACTGGCTCGGGGATATCGGACCGTCCCTCCGCAGTAGCTAGCCCCGGAGGCGCCGAATCTCCCATGCGGTTATCCAGCATCCTACCTTGAGCCGCAACTCGCTTCCCCCGGGCCGACCTGATCCCGGTGTCCCGGCGATCACTTGAGAAGACTACACCTTGTCGACAAGTTGTCCAATGACCATGCAAGACCCAACTCGATCTATCAAATCCTTCCTTAACATGACCATGCTTTCCAACTTCTATCGAGACTCCCAAGTAGCGGGACCGATCTCGCGTGATTCCCTATCCAGACTTATCGAAACTTAACGAGACTCCCAAGTAGCGGGACCGATCTCGTGTGCGAGACTTATCGAGACTCCCAAGTAGCGGGACCGATCTCGTGTGTTTCCTTGTCAAGACATAGCGAGACTCCCAAGTAGCGGGACCGATCTCGGCGACAACCAGTCGCGTGGACTTCCTTGTCCGTGGCATGCTTTTTACTAAACCGACCATGGCTCGTGCCTTAGACAGACCTTGTTCTATAGGCGACGCTATCGCTCAAGTCATATACTTTATACGATGAGCCTTGTTCTCAAGGGACTACGCGACTTGACAACCGCAGATAGAGCGGGACAGTGCTAGAAATGGCTTCGATAGCCCAACATAACTCTTGTCTACTTATTCGGGCAGCGACTCGACGAGCAAAGGCTACGCCGAGCTCCGCGTCGAGGGAACGTGCTATTCCTGGGGTCGACTTGAACAACCAACTCTTGGGTGCCTAGACTTAAGCCAACAGCCGTGCAAGACGACTTAACTCACGGGACGTGCGAAGGCTATGCCAAGCCTTGGACGACGGGACCGTGCATGCATTTTTAAGCATTCACGCGGACGACGCCTATGACTTAGGCTAACTCGAGCGTTGGGACAAAACGACGGGACCGTGCATGCTTTATTAAGCATTCATGCGGGCGACGCCTATGACTTAGGCTAATTCGAGTGTCGGGGCAACTTAGCAACTTAGGCCAACTTCCTTCTCCCAAGCCACGGGAACGAAGGATCGAGTGTCATTTGAAAGCACGCTGAGCCGACTTCTAAACAGACCGTGGGACCATTTTCCATGTTCTACGACATTCCGACCTGTCGGGATTATTCCCTCAGCTTTGTGCGTTCGTAGCTTTTATATTAGCCTACTTGTGCAAGTTGAAAACATGCGATTTATTAAGTGAAGGCTAAGATGAGGCAAGTTCACCGAAACTACCCCACCTGAGCGATGTCTTCGAGTCGCCATTGTAAGGCTAAGTCCGAACGCCGTCGGCGTTTCGATTCCTCCGATTGACTTTGCCGGTCGGGGCACTACATCATACACCACTCAGAACAAGTCTCGTCCTCGAGACTTTCCTGAAGGCAAGCCATCCTACCATTTCTATGGTCAAGACTTAATCGTTCCTAGACACGGAACTATAACAATCATGCGGGGCACGCCATGATTTATCGCGTTTCTTCGATTCTGAGCCACGCTCGCACGACTATCAATCTTTTTCCTTAACACGATCTCAAATTCTCGACACTCTTCCATTCCTCATGTCTTCCTTGAACTTAACGTATCACTTGGTTGGATCGTGCACGCATTCCAGGCGTCCTCGAAATACATGCATTCAGCCAAGCCGCATGATAGAAAATTCGTCATTCTCACTCGAGTCGCATCGTGCACATATTCATGCGTCCCTAAATATATGCATGTCAGCCGAATCTCGTGAGGGGTTTTCCTATATTCGTGAATCACACTATCCATTCATACCAATCCTCAAGGTCAATCCTTCGATTGATAACTCTTGAAACATGGCGTCTCGCCTAACCGTTAGGCCATTTCTCAAGGCTAAGTCAATGTCAAGATTGGAATCATAGTTCCCCAACAATAATGCCAACACTGACCCCAATCCTAGGGTCAAACCAAAATTGGTAGTACGGGGTTTTTCTACCCAAGCTCGCGTCACTCAGATTTCTAAACATCGAGCACGATCACCTATTCGCATACATGCATTCGTTGCGCAGAATCCAAATCCGTTAAATCACTAATTCTAACCAATTTATGTATTTGATCACGAGGTCATCTAGCTCGACAATATGTTGCATCCCAATCTCGCGCGAGTCCGATTATCCACGGTGGTTCATGAATCACCATGCAACGCTCCCGCGGAATAATCATTCTCATCGGGGCGTAACTTTTGCTTGAGTCTAGACTAATTCATTTTCGATACGCGGATTGGACCTACTCAATCCCCAAGTTCGACCGTCACGCACGCTAAGTCATTCTCGAGTCTACCTTCGCGTCAAACCACAAGTCGAAGCAATCAAATTGCCACGCCATGCAAGTTCGATCACCCCCGCTGTATGAATCACCATACCAGCGCTCACGCGGAGTGGTCGTCCTAACCGGCGTGACGCATGTGCAAGGCTGGAGTTGCGCTCGCATAAGACAAGAATGTCGAAGTTGTGGTTATCGACGAAGCAAATCCAAACATTTCATTTTCATCCAAGCCAAGATCTCAGTTCGATAGTCCGTTTGTCATTCGTTCAACCAGAAAATCCTCGAGCCAAGTTTATCTTTTCCTCGACACATTTCAGTATCCCAAGTATAGCATCCATCGGAACAATGACATTTGCACGATCGTCATTCGCCGAGTCAGAGTACCCCCGAGTTATCGCATATCGATCTTTGATACGCCTCAATACCATCGACGATATGCATAACCTGACGATCTTCTTTTGCAACCCATTTCGAGTCGTGCGACTGATGCTATTGTCCGAACTGGATATACCACAATTCCTCGATATTCAAGATCAAGTTCGATCGCTATTCCTTAAGCTAGTTTCAATATCGTTGTCCAAAACTCAAGTCACATTTCATTTGACTCAATCCGAAATCACAAGCGCGATCCTCTAGCTTTCCTCGATCAAGACATACATACATTTTTATTCATCGTTTCGAATCGTTTTCTAACTCGCGTTGCCCATTCACAAGTTGTCCGAACGACATCTCGTTCGAGACATACGAAGTCACGACCAACTAAGCGTGACGCGTTCTAAGGCTTTGCGCGATCGCATCGCCTCGCCGACATACTCGTTGATACTCGTAATCCCCAATCTTTGCTCGAATGATTTCTAAGAAAATCCATACACCACTCGGGTTCGAGCCATCCGATCTAGCCTACAATCACGTTCGCATCACTCGCTGAGACATCTTTTAGATTCGTTTGACGAATCCCTAGCGTAATCGCTCAAGTCGTGCCGACATACTAAGTCGTTCGCACTAATCCTCAGAATCCAAACCAATCTTCCGTGTACGCCTAAGCGTTAGTTCGATAGCGTTCCTATCGATATACACTCTAAGTGTATCTCCGATCCTGCCCGAGCGATACTTGATATTGCTCGTGACTCGATTGCACCAAAAAGTCGAGGTGCGCGACACGCGGCACAACTTAGCCAAGAGGCCGTGTGCATAGCCATCCCGTGCGGACAATATTCGAGTTTGCACGCTCATTGCTAAAGTCGACGTAGGACTAGTTGGGCACGAACGCGACTTGCTAACTTTAGCACATGTTTTCTATCAAGACAAGTTTGACACCGTTCGGCACAAAGGCCTATCGATGCGTTCGATTGAACGCTTGTACGAGCTTTTGAAAATATTTAGACTTATTGTATGGACATGCCGAGGAACATTTGAAAGAGAGCGCACACTTATTTTCCAACGACGAGCTTTCAAAACTGAGAAATTCAACTTGAAGTCCAAGGACGTAAAGCCGTGCTCTGATACCATTATGTCACGCCCCGCTCCCGTAGGAGCGATCGTCCTCGCTAAGGCGTGATGCCGCACGAGCCTAGATTGCGCTCGTGCAAGGCAGTTTCATAACGACCGATTACATCGGCGGCGACGGGGTTGTCGCACAGAAGTCCTAAGCAGAAATATTGAAACATGCAGCGGAATTTAAAGGCAAAACACAAGTTATTCAGAAGAATCTTTATTGATATTGAACAATGATATTATAATGGGCGCAAGGCCATTATTACAAGTCTCTCGTGCTCACTTTTCTCTCATTTTACAAGTCACTCTGTTCTCTCTCATCTCTCGATGCAATGCTTGAGCCAGCGGAAGCTTCGGAAGGCGATGTCCATACATTATGTCCTGTATAAGTCTTGAGTTCACGCGGCCACACGCTTCGACTCGCCAAGGAACTCCGTGCCTCGACGCATCCAAGCGAGCTCCGCGCCACGAGCTTCTGCCTGTGCCTGCACATGAAAACTGTGTGGGTGTCAGTACTCAACTGTACTGGTGGAGTGAGCTCCTCGCCCACCCATACAAAACCGACACGTTCATTTACTTTGTGCAGCTTAAATCCCTTACGATTATCTTGCTAGTCTTGCCTTAGGATCAATTTTAGGACTTGACGTCTAACCAACTCGTTATGCGACGACATAGTCGTGCTATCATGTCAACGTGTGTTTCGATCGAGGCAGTGCCTCATCGCTTATGTACTTAACCGAACTTTAACTCGGGACGGCAGGGTCGTGCCATACTATATTCGTGACTTCAACATATTCGAGACGGTGCTTCGCCGAGGAGCAACTTATGCGAACTCGGCCGTGCCAAGACTTTCACTAAACTCAAGTGCCTCTACACCAATTCTCGTGCCAACGACGTCAAGGGGACGACTCGTGCAGGTCGTGCCTCTAGACCTTGCTTAGACTTGTTCGTGCTTCAAGATTGAGGTCGTGCCTAACGACTCCCTGACTTAGCCAACTTTTACATTACGGTCCTTTCGACTTAAAGTGATGGCACTCGACTTAACTTATGCAAACTTAGGCCAACAATGCCGATACGCGAAAGTCACTACTCGAATGCCAATATTGATACGCGAAAGCCAATACTTGATACGCGAAAGCCAATACGCGAATGCCAATATTGATACGCGAAAGCCTTGCTTAGTGCCGAAGCACGTGTCTTGCTGACATAAGCTATAACTCATTCCTTCCATGCTGATACAAGGCTGGCACTAACGGGATTACATCTTGCTGACTTGATACATGTCGTGCTAGACTGTCTCATGATTCGACCGACGTTGTGCTAGTACTTGACGCTATCCAAAGGCAAACACGCGGATTGCCGCTCTTGCCGACACATCTACATGAGTGGTCACTAGCAATGTCAAGCTATCTTGGACTGGCTCGAGGATATCGGACCGTCCCTCCGCAATAGCTAGCCTCGGAGGCGCCGAATCTCCCATGCGGTTATCCAGCATCCTACCTTGAGCCGCAACTCGCTTCCCCCGGGCCGACCTGATCCCGGTGCCCCGGCGATCACTCGAGAAGACTACACCTTGTCGACAAGTTGTCCAATGACCATGCAAGACCCAACTCGATCTATCAAATCCTTCCTTAACGTGACCATGCTTTCCAACTTCTATCGAGACTCCCAAGTAGCGGGACCGATCTTGCTTGATTCCCTATCCAGACTTATCGAAACTTAATGAGACTCCCAAGTAGCGGGACCGATCTCGTGTGCGAGACTTATCGAGACTCCCAAGTAGCGGGACCGATCTCGTGTGTTTCCTTGTCAAGACATAGCGAGACTCCCAAGTAGCGGGACCGATCTCGGCGACAACCAGTCGCGTGGACTTCCTTGTCCGTGGCATTCTTTTTACTAAACCGACCATGGCTCGTGCCTTTGACAGACCTTGTTCTATAGGCGACGCTATCGCTCTAGTCATATACTTTATACGACGAGCCTTGTACTCAAGGGACTACGCGACTTGACAATCGCAGATAGAGCGGGACAGTGCTAGAAATGGCTTCGATAGCCCAACATAACTCTTGTCTACTTATTCGGGCAGCGACTCGACGAGCAAAGGCTACGCCAAGCTCCGCGTCGAGGGAACGTGCTATTCACGGGGTCGACTTGAACAACCAACTCTTGGGTGCCTAGACTTAAGCCAACAGTCGTGCAAGACGAGTTAACTCACGGGACGTGCGAAGGCTATGCCAAGCCTTGGACGACGGGACCGTGCATGCATTTTCAAGCATTCACGCGGACGACGCCTATGACTTAGGCTAACTCTAGCGTTGGGACAAAACGACGGGACCGTGCATGCTTTATTAAGCATTCATGCGGGCGACGCCTATGACTTAGGCTAATTCGAGTGTCGGGGCAACTTAGCAACTTAGGCCAACTTCCTTCTCCCAAGCCACGAGAACGAAGGATTGAGTGTCATTTGAAAGCACGCTGAGCCGACTTCTTAACAGACCGTGGGACCATTTTCCATGTTCTAAGACATTCCGACCTGTCGGGATTATTCCCTCAGCTATGTGCGTTCGTAGCTTTTATATTAGCCTACTTGTGCAAGTTGAAAACATGCGAGTTATAAAGTGAAGGCTAAGATGAGGCAAGTTCACCGAAACTACCCACCTGAGCGATGTCTTCGAGTCGCCGTTGTAAGGCTAAGTCCGAACGCCGTCGGCGTTTCGATTCCTCCGATTGACTTTGCGGGTCGGGGCACTACATCATACACCACTCAGAACAAGTCTCGTCCTCGAGACTTTCCTGAAGGCAAGCCATCCTACCATTTCTATGGTCAAGACTTAATCGTTCCTAGACACGGAACTATAACAATCATGCGGGGCACGCCATGATTTATCGTACACATTCCGCCTACGCGTTTCTTCGATTCCGAGCTACGCTCGCACGACTATCAATCTTTTTCCTTAACACGATCTCAAATTCTCGACACTCTTCCATTCCTCATGTCTTCCTTGAACTCAACGTATCACTTGGTTGGATCGTGCACGTATTCCAGGCGTCCCCGAAATACATGCATTCAGCCAAGCCGCATGATAGAGAATTCGTCATTCTCACTCGAGTCGCATCGTGCACATATTCAGGCGTCCCTAAATATATGCATGTTAGCCGAATCTCATGAGGGGTATTCCTATATTCGTGATTCACACTATCAATTCATACCAATCCTCAAGGTCAATCCTTCGATTGATAACTCTTGAAACATGGCGTCTCGCCTAACCGCTAGGCCATTTCTCAAGGCTAAGTCAATGTCAAGATTGGAATCATAGTTCCCCAACAATAATGCCAACACTGACCCCATTCCTAGGGTCAAACCAAAATCGGTAGTACGGGGTTTTTCTACCCAAGCTCGCGTCACACAGATTTCTAAACATCGAGCACGATCACCTATTCGCATCCATGCATTCGTTGCGCAGAATCTAAATCCGTTAAATCACCAATTCTAACCAATTTATGTATTCGATCACGAGGTCCTCTAGCTCGACAATATGTTGCGTCCCAATCTCACGCGAGTCTGATTATCCACGGTGGTTCATGAATCACCATGCAACGCTCCCGCGGAATAATCATTCTCATCGGGGCGTAACTTTTGCTTGAGTCTAGACTAATTCATTTTCGATACGCGGATTGGACCTACTCAATCCCCAAGTTCGACCGTCACGCACGCTAAGTCATTCTCGAGTCTACCTTCGCGTCAAACCACAAGTCGAAGCAATCAAATTGCCACGCCATGCAAGTTCGATCACCCCCGCTGTATGAATTACCATACCAGCGCTCACGCGGAGTGGTCGCCCTAACCGGCGTGACGCATGTGCGAGGCTGGAGTTGCGCTCGCATAAGACAAGAATGTCGAAGTTGTGGTTATCGACGAAGCAAATTCAAACATTTCATTTTCATCCAAGCCAAGATCTTAGTTCGATAGTCCGTTTGTCATTCGTTCAACCAGAAAATCCTCGAGCCAAGTTTATCTTTTCCTCGACACATTTCAGTATCCCGAGTATAGCATCCATCGGAACAATGACATTTGCACGATCGTCATTCGCCGAGTCAGAGTACCCCCGAGTTATCGCATATCGATCTTTGATACGCCTAAATACCATCGACGATATGCGTAACCTGACGATCTTCCTTTGCAACCCATTTCGAGTCATGCGACTGATGCTATTGTCCGAACTGGATATACCACAATTCCTCGATATTCAAGATCAAGTTCGATCGCTATTCCTTAAGCTAGTTTCAATATCGTTGTCCAAAACTCAAGTCACATTTCATTTGACTCAATCCGAAATCACAAGCGCGATCCTCTAGCTTTCCTCGATCAAAACATACATACATTTTTATTCATCGTTTCGAATCGTTTTCTAACTCGCGTTGCCCATTCACAAGTTGTCCGAACGACATCTCGTTCGAGACATACGAAGTCACAACCAACTAAGCGTGACGCGTTCTAAGGCTTTGCGCGATCGCATCGCCTCGCCGACATACTCGTTGATACTCGTCATCCCCAATCTTTGCTCGAATGATTTCTAAGAAAATCCATACACCACTCGGATTCGAGCCATCCGATCTAGCCTACAATCACGTTCGCATCACTCGCTGAGACATCTTTTAGATTCGTTCGACGAATCCCTAGCGTAATCGCTCACGTCGTGCCGACGTATTAAGTCGTTCGCACTAATCCTCAGAATCCAAACCAATCTTCCGTGCACGCCTAAGCGTTAGTTCGATAGCGTTCCTATCAATATACACTCTAAGTGTATCTCCGATCCTGCCCGAGCGATACTTGATATTGCTCGCGACTCGATTGCACCAAAAAGTCGAGGTGCGCGACACGCGGCACAACTTAGCCAAGAGGCCGTGTGCATAGCCATCCCGTGCGGACAATATTCGAGTTTGCACGCTCATTGCTAAAGGTAGGACTAGTTGGGCACGAACGCGACTTGCTAACTTTAGCACATGTTTTCTATCAAGACAAGTTTGACACCGTTCGGCACAAAGGCCTATCGATGCGTTCGATTGAACGCTTGTACGAGCTTTTGAAAATATTTAGACTTATTGTATGGACATGCCGAGGGACATTTGAGAGAGAGCGCACACTTATTTTCCAACGACGAGCTTTCAAAACTGAGAAATTCAACTTGAAGTCCAAGGACGTAAAGCCGTGCTCTGAAACCATTATGTCACGCTCCGCTCCCGTAGGAGCGATCGTCCTCGCTAAGGCGTGATGTCGCACGAGCCTAGATTGCGCTCGTGCAAGGCAGTTTCATAATGACCGATTACATCGGCGGCGACGGGATTGTCGCACAGAAGTCGCAAGCAGAAATATTGAAACATGCAGCGGAATTTAAAGGCAAAACACAAGTTATTCAAATGAACTCTTTATTGATATTGAACAATGATATTATAATGGACGCAAGGCCATTATTACAAGTCTCTCATGCTCACTTTTCTCTCATTTTACAAGTCACTCTGCTCTCTCTCATCTCTCGATGCAATGCTTGAGCCAGCGGAAGTTTCGGAAGGCGATGTCCATACATTATGTCTTGTATAAGTCTTGAGTTCACGCGGCAGCACGCTTCGACTCGCCAAGGAACTCCGTGCCTCGACGCATCCAAGCGAGCTCCGCGCCACGAGCTTCTACCTTAGCCTGCACATGAAAACTGTGTGGGTGTCAGTACTCAACTGTACTGGTGGAGTGAGCTCCTCGCCCACCCATACAAAACCGACACGTTCATTTACTTTGTGCAGCTTAAATCCCTTACGATTATCTTGCTAGTCTTGCCTTAGGATCAATTTTAGGACTTGACGTCTAACCAACTCGTTATGCGACGACATAGTCGTGCTATCATGTCAACGTGTGTTTCGATCGAGGCAGTGCCTCATCGCTTATGTACTTGACCGAACTTTAACTCGGGACGGCAGGGTCGTGCCATACTATATTCGTGACTTCAACATATTCGAGACGGTGCTTCGCCGAGGAGCAACTTATGCGAACTCGGCCGTGCCAAGACTTTCACTAAACTCAAGTGCCTCTACACCAATTCTCGTGCCAACGACGTCAAGGGGACGACTCGTGCAGGTCGTGCCTCTAGACCTTGCTTAGACTTGTTCGTGCTTCAAGATTGAGGTCGTGCCTAACGACTCCCTGACTTAGCCAACTTTTACATTACGGTCCTTTCGACTTAAAGTGATGGCACTCGACTTAACTTATGCAAACTTAGGCCAACAATGCCGATACGCGAAAGCCACTACGCGAATGCCAATATTGATACGCGAAAGCCAATACTTGATACGCGAAAGCCAATATGCGAATGTCAATATTGATACGCGAAAGCCTTGCTTAGTGCCGAAGCACATGTCTTGCTGACATAAGCTATAACTCATTCCTTCCGTGCTGATACAAGGTTGGCACTAACGGGATTACATCTTGCTGACTTGATACATGTCGTGCTAGACTGTCTCATGATTCGACCGACGCCGTGCTAGTACTTGACGCTATCCAAAGGCAAACACGCGGATTGCCGCTCTTGCCGACACATCTACATGAGTGGTCACTAGCAATGTCAAGCTATCTTGGACTGGCTCGGGGATATCGGACCGTCCCTCCACAGGTAGCTAGCCCCGGAAGCGCCGAATCTTCTATGCGGTTATCCAGCATCCTACCTTGAGCCGCAACTCGCTTCCCCCGGGCCGACCTGATCCCGGTGCTCCGGCGATCACTCGAGAAGACTACACCTTGTCGACAAGTTGTCCAATGACCATGCAAGACCCAACTCGATCTATCAAATCCTTCCTTAACATGACCATGCTTTCCAACTTCTATCGAGACTCCCAAGTAGCGGGACCGATCTCGCGTGATTCCCTATCCAGACTTATCGAAACTTAACGTGACTCCCAAGTAGCGGGACCGATCTCGTGTGTGAGACTTATCGAGACTCCCAAGTAGCGGGACCGATCTCGTGTGTTTCCTTGTCAAGACATAGCGAGACTCCCAAGTAGCGGGATCGATCTCGGCGACAACCAGTCGCGTGGACTTCCTTGTCCGTGGCATGCTTTTCACTAAACCGACCATGGCTCGTGCCTTAGACAGACCTTGTTCTATAGGCGACGCTATCGCTCAAGTCATATACTTTATACGACGAGCCTTGTTCTCAAGGGACTACGCGACTTGACAACCGCAGATAGAGCGGGACAGTGCTAGAAATGGTTTCGATAGCCCAACATAACTCTTGTCTACTTATTCGGGCAGCGACTCGACGAGCAAAGGCTACGCCGAGCTCCGCGCCGAGGGAATGTGCTATTCACGGGGTCGACTTGAACAACCAACTCTTGGGTGCCTAGACTTAAGCCAACAGCCGTGCAAGACGACTTAACTCACGGGACGTGCGAAGGCTATGCCAAGCCTTGGACGACGGGACCGTGCATGCATTTTCAAGCATTCACGCGGGCGACGCCTATGACTTAGGTTAACTCGAACGTTGGGACAAAACGACGGGACCGTGCATGCTTTATTAAGCTTTCATGCGGGCGACGCCTATGACTTAGGCTAATTCGAGTGTCGGGGCAACTTAGCAACTTAGGCCAACTTCCTTCTCCCAAACCACGGGAACGAAGGATCGAGTGTCATTTTAAAGCACGCTGAGCCGACTTCTAAACTGACCATGGGACCATTTTCCATGTTCTAAGACATTCCGACCTGTCGGGATTATTCCCTCAGCTATGTGCGTTCGTAGCTTTTATATTAGCCTACTTGTGCAAGTTGAAAACATGCGAGTTATTAAGTGAAGGCTAAGATGAGGCAAGTTCACCGAAACTACCTCACCTGAGCGATGTCTTCGAGTCGCCGTTGTAAGGCTAAGTCCGAACGCCGTCGGCGTTTCGATTCCTCCGATTGACTTTGCGGGTCGGGGCACTACACTATGGGATTTGATCGTACTTGGGTGGATAGGATTCGGGTCTGCATTTTCACTCCCTCGTTCTCTGTCCTTGTCAGGGGTCAGCCGTATGGCTTCTTTAGCAGTTCTAGAGGACTTTGGCAAGGGGATCCGCTATCACCATACATCTTTACTTTGGTCATGGAGTTTTTCACATCGCTCATGGACGTGGCGATCCATAGATGCCAGATCACCCCGCTGTACAAGCGGGTGCATCCTCAGGTATCCCATCTTATCTATACAGATGACTTGTAATGCCTGTGGTTCGTATTAAGTATTTCTGGAATACGTATACGTATTTTATCTTGTGTTTGCCTATCTCCTTGGTTCGGTTTGGCTTGGTCTCCTTGGGGATTGGTTTGGTTCGGCTAGGCTTGGTTGCCTTGGTTCATCAAGAACCAAGGGTGAACCCCCTACCTACCACCACCTTTGGTATTTATTAACCCATTCTCATTCTCTCTCTTCATTTATCATCTTCTTCTCCACCATTACTATCTTCACCTACCAGAGGGAGAGGGAGAGAGAGCTAGGCAAGTGCATCTTGCTTCATGGAGGAACCCACCTTTTATTTGTCCATTATTTTCCTCATGAGATTTTAGCACTCTTTAGTACTTGGCATCTCTCATTTCCATGGCTAGATTATTGTAGATCTAAGTTTACTTCATTTTCGGATTTCTTGGGTTTTAATCCACTTAATCCTGTTATTTCTGAGTTTTGATGGTTCCATATTGTAGAGTAGCTCGTTCTACCCCATTTTGACCTAAGGAAGTTCGGATTTGGGCTCCGGATGAAGGTTTTATGAATCTTGGAAGGCATGGGTTCCTAGTGTTCTTCTCCTCGGAAATTTGGAGAAGAAGAATAGTCCCTGGCACATGGCTGTACTTGACCGCATGAGCGTTCATGCGGCAAGTCGCCATCAGCCGCATGAGACCCTTGTACTTCTGAACCGCATGAACTTAGTCCCGAGCCGCATGAGGCTGAGTCTCATACTCAGCCGCATGGGCTCATTTTCCATCAGCCGCATGAGTCTATATAGACTTAGCCGCAGGTCTGGGAACGTTCTCTTTGACCGCATATGCAACTGTCCCCCTTCCAGCCGCATAAGCAATTGCATTGACCCAGCCGCATGGGTTTTGCTATGTGAGCCGCATGGACTTGAGTCCGTCCGAGCCGCATGAAGACCCATTTCTGAATTGAGCCGCATATGCGCCCTCCTCCTTGAGCCGCATGAACTCAAGCACTTGCCAGCCGCATAGGTCCTGGTTCCTGAGCCGCATGAGAACCCCAAGACCCTGGCCGCATGGACTTTTGAGTCCGGGCCGCATGATCCCGATTAATTCCAGCCGCATGTGCCCTTGCACTTCCAGCCGCATGCGCCCCCTCCTTTCCTGGCCGCATATGACTGAGCCGCATGACTTTCTCATGGTCCTGTGTACTACTATTTATCATTATTTGCCCATGTTTTGTAACTCCGTATTTAGATATTTTACGTCCATTTTATATCCTTACGCCTTTTGTCATGAACTTGGTTTTACTTATTTTGGAATGACTATTGTACATGACATGGTACGGCAAGGGACTAGCATAACACGATAGTGACCCGTAGTGGTGCACTCCTCATAAGTGACCTGACATGACATGACAGTGACCCGTCGTAGCGCACTCCTGACTAGTACACTTGACATGATAATCTGACATGATATATCTTGATAGGCTGTTGCGACGGCTCCATGACATGACATGACCTGTATAAATTACCTGGACACCGTGGACGATTGTGCTTGTACAAATAATCCAGTCCTGTCTTGCATCATGTCTAGGAGGGGACTCCTGAGTACCACGGTCAGGAGTACCTATTGAAATGGACTAAGGCTAATAACTAGATTAATATATTAGTCATGAAGAGATTTCCCAGCTACAGGCAATCCCGTTACCTGGGCGCGCCTGGGATCTGTAGCCTGCCGTCGAGTAGGGCACATTTCCAGCACACTGTCATGTGTTGCACCCTTCAAGCTACTTAAGGATACATGCGTTTCCTGGACGATGTATCCACCTGAAATCAACCCTAATTTTCGACCTGGGTAACCTGGATGGTCTGCAGGACTTGTGGCTGTGGAATAATCTCACTGCATCTTGCTAGTAATTAGGCTTGTGACAACCCTAGTTAGTTAAAGTATCAAGCCGTAATTCTTGCTTGGCCGTGATATGATTGAATGGAGTCTAACTAGTCTAGTCTTGCCTTGATCCTGTTCCAGATTATCGAATGATCAGAATGCTTGTATTTATTTTGCCGATAAATGGTGAGAATTCCAAGCTCTGTTCAGACGAAGGGTTACCCGGTCCTTGTTTGGTTTACGGGTTGTAACCTGGTTATCTGAATAGTTCCATGGTTATCTCGTCGTATATCATCTTAATGCATTTCCTTATTTCCAGTTCTTACTTTATTCCAGTTCTTACTTTTATTTATATTCTTGTGCTGATTGCTGGTTTTAGTTCCTAAGTGAAGCCTCCTTTGTGGCACTTGCTCTTTCTGGGGTCTGACCCAGCTGGTTTTGTGTGGCCAGATTTCGGAGCAGCTCCAGAGGATCTACCGACCTTCCAGCCAGATGGTGGCCACTAGACGGAACCCTGGCAACGAGTGGGTTTATTTTTGATCTCCCACTTTATTGTAAAAAAAAAAATATTCTTTTGAGGCGTTTAGCCGACGAGCACCTGTTTAGCTCGATTGCACCTTTACTTACTGTCTGCCTACGGGCTGTAACATGATTAACAGATCCTAGGGTTGATCATGTATGACTAAACTCTTGCTAGTCCTGACACTTTGTAACGACTAGCTTCATAATCAGCTGAATATGTAATGTTTGGGACGCCTTACTATTGTATATTTAATGATCATACATCTTGTGACTTTTACTTACTTGCTTGTGATTGAGACAATAGGCTTGTGCATGACCTTAAGAGACTGCTGGCTTGTAGATAAACCCTCATGTATCTAGACAGCCGTGACCGTATAGCGAGATGGATTCCATTTCATATACGTAGCTGGCTATGTCTGCCCCCGCTCTCCAGTATTCTGGTTCTGGGGCGTGACATGACTTGCTGGTCTTTCTGGTTCCTTCGCGTCGTGGGATTGTGGCTTTGAACTTGATTATGGAACGGTTTGGCTAACTGACTGGTCTGCATCTGAACAAGGATAAGAGTATGGCCTATTTCAACAAGCATTATCAGCAGAAGGAAAAGAAGGCTTTACTTTTTGGAATTGAGAAGGAAGATCTACCAGTCAAATATTTGGGAATTTCGTTATCTATCAACTACGCCAAAGAGACCGAATGCCAAAGTCTGGTGGACTACGCACAACGCCGTCTGGAGGGGTGGTATGCCCATAGTTTATCCTTTGGAGGGCGCATCGAGCTAGTTCGATCCGTCATCTATGCCATTGCTCGATTCTGGTTGCAGACCCTCATGTTGTCGTCTGCGACCATTAGTAAAATTAAAAGACTTTGTGCCAACTTTATCTGGTTGCAGACCCTCATGTTGCCATCTGTGACCATTAGTAAAATTGAAAGACTCTGTGTCAACTTTATAGGTTGGACGACTCCACGCAGACCTCGGGAGGAGGGAGGTGTCGGTCTACAGTCTTTGTGGACCATGCGCGAGACTGCGGGATAGAGACAAGCTTGGCGATTTCTCACCCAGGATTCCTTGTGGGCGGTGTGGATGAAGGGGAGGTATATGAAGGACCAGTCTTTTTGAAGGGGCTTACTATCCCATCGGACTACATTGAAGGGGCTTATTTTCAGAGTGATGACAGATGTAGAAACTACTGACCTATGGTGGGATCCTTGGATCAACCATCAGAGCTTGACGGATCGAGTTGGTTGGCAAGCGCTGCCAACGATGGGAAGGAGGGCCCGGGTGAGCGCTATTCTGCGGGAGGGTGTGTGGAGAGCGGACCTTCACCCTATGACGCGACAGTTTCGGCAGGAGATTGAAGAGGTCAAGGTGGTTACTGAGAGTCGGGATGGGGATCGATGGGTGTGGACAGCACATCTTTCCCCAATCGATTATCTACGCGTATATTAGGGAGGTTCACCCTCCCATGGAGCTGGCACCGGTGGTATGGACCAAAGGGGTGGCCTCCAAAATACAATTTTGCTTATACAAACTTTGCCTTGAGAAGTTGCTTACTCGAGACCGCCTGGCGAGATTTGGTGTGCAGATTCCATCACCATTGTGTGAGCTATGCAAACAAGACCATGAATCTATGGAGCACATCTTCTTTAGATATTCCTTCTCATCATCCGTCTGGCAACATCAGTGCTCTCAGCTCAGCATACAGACTCATGGCCCTCGAAGTTGGAGGGAGGAGGTGACAGATATCATGGCCGAAAGGAATCGGGGTTCCCAGTGGTACAATACAGTAAGGATTCGGTTGGCGGCCACGGTCTGCCATATATGGATGGAAAGAAACAATAGAATTTTTGAGCTGGTGACTACGCTCATTATTGGGATGATACACAACATAGAATTTGATGTAAAAGTGATGGAGAACTTTAAGTCTCCCCCAAGATCTGATTTGTGGAATCCTCAAATTTTTATATATACAAAGTACCTTTTTCCAAATAGATGCAAGAGCTATTTCTTTGCTGTAGGTTATTTCTCCATCATTTCATGGTTAATATACCTCGAACTGTACATCAACAAATTTTTCTCTGCGTTATCAGAACTGAAGATAGAGTACCTACATTTTGAAGTATAACATTTTTGTTGCTCAAATACATTAAGCTTACATAAATATCCCAACTTCTCTACTAATCATAAACCCTTTCTAAGAAATAAAAGTTACATGAAGATTATGTGCTGTGATATTTTTCACCGGTTACTTGTTTGGTCTCTCCAGGTTATGACTACATAATATGTTTCTGCAGATCATGCACTTATCGGTTCTGTGCGAAAGTTTTCTTCTTAAAGGTGGTGAAAACTGGGAACCTATAACGTCAATGTCAACAGTACTTCGGTATTTTAGCATGCTATTTCAGTATCTCAGTATGCTGACTGTTCCAGCTATTGGCTATTCTATTGTCAATCCATATATTTCATCAACTCTCTGCTGTGTTTTTCTTCTTCTTTTGAAAGATGTTAGTATATGGTCCTATTACTTTTAAATACTATCCAAGTAAAATCATATTGTCTTGCAATTGTGGATAAACGAGGGGAATCAGCTCTTTAGGAAGGGATCCATCAAAGCTTGACTCCTTTTGATGGTTTTGCCCAACTAAGTTGTAGTACCTTGAAATTTTAGTAATGTGGTTCTTTTATGTTTCGACATGCTTTCATTTTGCATTCGTTTCTTGCTTTTATCTATCTGGATCAAGTGCAGTTGCGAATCAGATACTATAGAATGATACTACCATTGTGGAGAAAAAATAATTTTAACATATATTCTAAGTGGTCTGGATATTTTTGTGGATAATTCTGGTATGTAAAAGATGTATTTGTCGTTACTAGATGTGGATATTAGAGTGTATATTTCTTATTTGTTGAAAGTTGGGATGGGGACGCTGGTTGATCCATCATGTGCATTAACCACTACTTTTGTTCACATACATGTGAAAGTACTTCGAAAGGTGTCTCCTGTGGGCCTCCTTACATCAGGTTCCTTGCATCAAGTTTAGGGGTCCAGAGTGTCTCCTTTGGGCCTCCTTGCATCAGGTTTAGGGGTCCAGAAAGTTGGCAGTTTGGATCATCTCCTCTTTAGCCTCGTTGGTTCGCGGAATGGAAAGAAAACTGATTCTTTGCTCTTTCCTTTCCTTTGAAAAATTATAATTCCAATCAAATTCATTTTCGGTGTTTGAAAATATTAAGAAAATTGGAAGGAAAAGTGAATCTTTAGAGGCAGAAAATGAATCATTGGGTTGGTGGGATGAATCGTTTTCCTTCCTATTTTTTTTCATGTTGGGAATCAAATTCATTTCCTCTTCATTTTCTTTGGCATCTAAATAAAGGAAATGAATCACTTTCTTTTTCCAAGGCTCCAATTCCACAAACCAAACGTGGCCTAAGGATTTGTCAAAGAGAACCGCCTCCGCCGACATTAATGCAGCTGTCTCCACCGACATTAATGCAGCTGGATAGGATTTTCCTTCAAAATTGTTGTTAAGATACACTTTTCCCAACAGAGGGCTATAAATCCAGTGGCCGTGGTGGGCTACAGAGGTTGAGTAAAACTTTGATACAGAAGGATGTATCAAATTTTGATATCTTCTTTGTATGACAAGTGGGCCCATCCACTAACTTTATGTCCACACGTTTTACGAAGTGAGAGGGAGGCCCACTTGTCATACAAATGAGGTATCAAAACTTTGATACCTCATGTATCAAAATTTTCTCCACAGAGGTTGGTCGTCCTCGTCTCTCTCTGGCATTGACCTACTTCTTGTGAAGATACTTATGGCTGAGGGAAACAGGGAAGGCAGATGATGGCAACAAAGTGGAAACATTGTAATCAACTGAGTAAATGACATTGTTCCTTGCTAATCTAATATAGTTGCTTGACACATTCGGCGTTGACCTCCAGTCGGCATCGTGTTGCTTGCTTGATGGATGGGTCTTGTAGTCGAGTGAGCTCCCTTTTTAACTTTGCACTCGAAAAATAAAACAAGTGGGTCTTGTAGTCGAGCTCCCTTTTAACTTTGCACTTGGCCAATTTCCTTTCAGAGACTAAAATAAAGTGATCATGTCAAAAAATAAGACTGAGCAAAGCGAGACAACCGCCACCTCGTACTCTAGAACAAATAAATAATCCTAAAAATGAACAAACTACCAAAATTTTCCCTTGAAACTGAAAATGACAAGTAATCAGACTGTAATCTCTCAAACTGAATTCTTTTACTAATATCAAAAGTTTTTACTCCCGATTTACAAAATTTGGACAAAGCCAACGTATTACAAGCTATAAATAGTCTGACTATAAATTAATTTACAGAGTTCTAAAGTTGCTCGTTAATCCCTCTGTCCATTTCCTTTTGTGGGCTAAGGTTGTCAAGAAGTGAGCCCAAAAGGGGTGTCTAGACGCGGGTCTGAGTGTAAATGCTTCATTTATTCAAACAAGATTGACTATTTCTTTTCTTTAGCTTCCAAAGGCGACCTTATGACATTCCGTCATTGAATTAGCCTTTCTTCGCCCTACCCTAGGAAAGAAGTCACTATCAAAGCCCTAGTGAAGTACCAAAGGTGCAACTTTTAATTGTCCTTCGATGAGAGGTCTGAAGCAGCAAACATCTGAAGGAAGCCCCAGGGATCCGAAGAAAACTATCGTTGGAAGAAAACTATCATTAGTCGCCCCAGTTATCATGATCTCGTTCTGTAGTCCCATATTCTAAGAAAGCTCTCATTAGTCGCTCCAGTTATCACGATCTCCTTCTATAGTATCGTCTTCTTCCTGCACGTAGTATAATGGAGACGAGGACAGAGAATAAGAGCTGGTTGTGATGAGCATAAACTAAATCATAGAACGAGATGTGAAGTGGGATCTTTATCATAAGATAGACAATTGACTATTGTAATTGAAGATAGGCAATTTTCACATCCTCAGTAAGATTTTTAAGCCATTAGTTAGATTGTTTACTTTTAAAATGTTTGCATGCATTTCTGATATTCGGATTTGAGACCACTTGATTTTTATTTTATCTTTACATACATTTCTTGTGACGGTAGGACATCGGTTTATCCTCTCCTAACACTCGAAGATGAAATATAGTACATATTGTTCCTTCCTAAAATCTAATCTGGCTTGGGCTTAAATTCTAGTTGATGCAATTAAGATATCGACCATCACCATATCATACCATTCTCTTCTTTTAAGGAGAAGCAAGGTACAGAATGTGTATCAGAGTAAATAATCCTATGAAATTAAACATGTCATTTTCCAGTATAAAGCTACATAGGCTAATAGAAGTTTGTAAATTGAAATTGGTCCAAAGACTCGAAGTACAATTATTTGATAAAGCCAAATGTGAACCATTAGAGCCATTATATCAACAAGATACTTTTCATATCATAGTTTAATCGGAACTAGACACGAAGCCATATAAAGTTAGGTCTAGGAAGTACAGACACTCCAAAAATGTGGGCCCTATCGTGTTGGACATGTATCAGCCATGTATCACTGACAACGTGGACACTCCAAGTTACACTAGGACACACCAAAATAGGTACCGTGTCCGTGCCGCTGTGTCCTTACATGTCCGTTGACGTGTCCTTACCATGTCATGCCGTATGCATGTCCATGCAACATAGATTATGGTAAAGTGGAGACTTTCTGCAAATAGGATATCAACCATCAGCATGTCCTATGCTCGCATTCTAATATGTAATTCAGTACATAAATCCCTTTTCTTCCTGAAATGGAATAATCCAGGCTTAATTTTCATCCTGCAATTAGGATAGCTACCATTATCATACCTTGTCAGTCCATATTACAAGAAAAGGCAAGGGATAGCGATGTACCTGACTAAGTAATTTTAATGATAATTAAAAAAATTTGCGTTCTACTATATGGATAGCATATTCTTAGTAAGGCTAAAAATTGGCTCCATGGTTGCATGAACTGCATGACCAGAAAGGTCTGCCTCCCAACTAACTAGGGCTGGGAATATGCTTTGTTGGACAGGTTTTAGGATGAAACTGACTGAAAACAAAACTTGCACAGTCAATCTGAGGCAGGGACCCATCAGGCTTGCCATCTTGCCAATGTAGATCAGGACCATCGGGTTCGGGTCATGCTTGGGCTTGCGTTCGGGCTTTCAAGGTTAACGAAAATTTGTTCAACTTGAGCGAGAAGTTGCCAAATATTATGATTGTAAAACTTAAAAGATGGGTTCCCTCTTTTTGACAAAGACATTCTATTAAAAAAAAGAATCCTGAAAACAGAGCAAATTAATCATTTTAGTATCAAGTTCCATTATATATTGGGGGAGGATTGCTGCACGGATTTGGGTTAGCTTGTACTCAGTTTGATTCAGACATGGGTTTGGTTGAGAGGGAGAGAGATACAGAGGATTGTTAGCTTTTTTTTACTTCCTCTAGAATGTAAATTATGTAAAAAGAGAGACATTTTTCATGCTTATTCAAAAATTTGACCAACAAAGTAGACACTTGGTGAGGTGAGCTTTTGGGGCTTTCTGATGATTAAAAAAAATGCTGGGACATTGCCTGATACCCGCGCACAGGCAACCCTTAGTGGGATTCCTGTAATTACCGTAAAAACAAAATTTAATATACTATTAATATCTTCGTGGGGCATTTAATATTTTCCAGCTGTTTATAAGCTGTTTATAGGCTTATAGCTGGGGGAAGCTTTGTTGAGTGTAAATAGTATTAGGACACATTCACATTGTCAAATACCAAACTTTTTTTTTTTATTTGTATACATTTTGATGCATATTTTTCTATTTGAATTTTTGTTCTTCTGAATATGGTAATTGACTCCGCCTATGATGTGCATAATGTTCTATATTTTTACTGTCGGGGTCTGAAGCCTGGATAAAGGAGGAGAGTGGCCTTAGGTAGCTGACATCCAACATAAAACATTGTCAGATCTCTATGAAATGAATCCTTCAAAAGAAGTTTTAAAGAAGGATAAAACAATCAGCCCACAAATTTGTTTGTTGTAGAATATGGTAATTAACTTTTATTGCTGAATAATAATACTATGCTTTTAACTATATTGGTTTATAGAAACAAATATGGCTATAATGATATCTTCATGAGCAAACATTTGCCAGCTGGTTATGCCAGGGGAAGTACTGTTGGGCGCAAAATGTACTAGCATGCAACATCTGTAGTTGTAACTGATGTTATTCTGTGCAAGATTCATAATAATATTTGCAATCTCTGCTGATGTAGCAAGTCTACTGCATCCAATACTGCTATAAAATGGCCCGCAATAAATTTAGTTACAGCATCTGCGAGAGAATGGATTAAATAAATCATACCAAAGATTAGAGGGATTAATCAATCACTTATTCCAGGCTTAACACATCCCCCCTCACCCCACCCCCAGAGTCAAAGAAAAAATATTAAGGGCACTTGATTAAATCAGGGGAATATTAACTTAATCCTTCCATTGTGGTAAAAAAAACTAAGAACTATTAAGCGAGATACTTATCTATTGTCAAATGCCATGAATTACACACATCCTAATTAAGAGAATTACACATTCTACAAGTTTCATTTCTGGCTTCTGGTAGCAAAATCACTAAATAAATAACCAACTTTGTTTCACTTCTTTTTTTCTTTTAATTATTCCATTGCCTTTTGTGAACCAAATTTTTGAATCCTATGATCATCTTCAAGCTCTCTCTAATATCACCTACTATACTAAACAAACCAAAATTTTCCAATTAGTTGATTTGGCTAGTAAGATAGATGATCGGCAATACATTACGGATAGGATAAGAAATGAGTGTAAACTTAGAGGTGGGTTGGGCATGCGCAAAACTTCCCAATAGATGCTCCCGTAAGGAGCGATAATATAGTAGCTAAAGGAACCGCAAGGACTAGAGGTAGGCCCAAACGAACATGATTTTATGTTTTAAAGAAGATCAGGTTATATAGAACATGACCCTTAATTAACATAAGCTGAATTGGAGAAGAGGATTCAAACAGCCGACCCAAAATTTTAGGATAAAGGCTTCGTTGTTGTTGTTTTTGTAGTTAATACACCTATTGCTTAGTAAATTGTTATTGGAGAAGAGATTCAAACAGCCGACCCAAAATTTAAGGATAAAGGCTTCGTTGTTGTTTTTGTAGTTAATACACCTGTTGATTAGTAAACTGTTATTTATTCCAATTTTGTTTGTGTGCGTGCGTGTGCATGTGTGTGTGTGTGGAAAGAGAGGGAGAGAGTATCAGCATTAACCAGATTAAATGGAGACCAGACGAGCAGTTTTTTGTCGTTGCTTCCAGTGTACAATTCCTACAAGTCACAAAGCTAAAAGATTAATAAACTTCCATTAGTCCAACATGGAAAACAAACAAGTTATGATTGTGAAGGAACTGAGTTTACCTGATCATGCAAACTAAAACAGCAGCAGTTGACGGACTCGTAGTGGCCATGGAATGTTCCGAATGTCGTACCAGACCATACATTATATGCCTAAAAAAGAATCATAAAAAGTAGTAAATGAAAAGATGAAGGCTTGTTTAAACTTTAAAGAACATTCTCCTCTAGTGGTACTGTTAAAGCTATAAATACAGTAAAAGTTAGTGGTGCTAGGTACCTTGGCAGTTGCCATGCATGGAACAAAGACAAGTGAGGAATCATGATTGACCGCCAGCTGTAATGGTTTGCTTGTCTGTAGGCGCATAGCTTCAAAGTTTACCAACGTATTACAGGCAGATTCGATATCCCACAACCTTAACCGCGAATCAGAGCCTGGAATAGAAGTTCCTTCATCAGTCCAGACATTGGGAGACATTGAAAACAAAGAGCAACAGTAAAGTTGTAAGTGAATGCATCAACAAGAAGTTGTCAGCTCCCTTTTTCCAGACTTTAAAAGATATGTCACCAACAAAAGCGGAAAACCGAATAAAAATCAGCAAAAGCCCGAAGATATGAGGAAAGTATATGAACTATAATATCCCTTATACATAAGTAAACATAACAAGGAAAGAATTATATGTGTAACTTCCAAATAGATGCTTGAGTTTATTGTTAATCTTCACTAATGTTGAATTTTTATATGCTCTTGTATTCCAATCTCATATTTTTTCTTTAAACACAGCATTTAATGAACATTGCCATAAAGCATTAGTATGTCATCTGTCAGTACTCAATTTGGCCAAACACTTACTCACTTTCACATAGATAGGATAAGAAATGAATGAATTTGTGGGAAGTTGGAGCCTGGAGGTGGTACCAACTGAGGTAAAATGGGAGAATACTGTCTCAGGTGGTTTGAACTGCAACGGAGACCAATTAAATCCACCGGTTAGGATGACTATAGGATATTAGTTAAAGGAGCTACTAGAACTAGGGGTAGGTAGGCCTAAACGAACTTGGGTATAGGCTGTGAAGAAATAAAGTGTATTGCTTTCAGAAGATGACCTTAAGCTGAATGGAGACAGATTTAAATAGCTGACCCAAAATTTTGAGGAAAAGACTTATTGTTGTTGTTGTTGTTTTACTCACTTGCACATGCATCTCAGAGTTAAAATATGGAATTCTAACAGGATAATATTTCTCTCCAAAAATTTGTAAATTATATTTTAATTATGTCATAAGATTCAGTTATGGCCAATAACCTCACCAACGGACAGAACAGTGAATCAGCAATGGATAGACATGCTTTAAGGGAATTATATTGAAGATAAAAAAGAATACACACGGCACACAGCAGCTGTTTGATCTTTGCCCTCTGATGTCCTATTTAACTAAAAAATTCAGAGACTTCGTAAGAGTGCACCTGTGAAGAACATAAATGTTCATGTTCAATTTGCAGGCACCCTGAGTTTAGTTTTCCACACTGAGATCCATGGTCAGAGACTCCATTAGTTAGATCACATAGGTACAGAAAGCTGTATTTTGTTAGAAAATGGGAAACTTTATGGAGAAGCACCAAATTCCAGAAGCTTCAATCTTCAATTAAATTTGTCGCCATACTCAGTCGGATTACCCTCTCGTGCTCATAGATAACCTGCTTAGGAATTTGGCACCAACCTAGAGGGAGCAACATAAAGGGTTGATGCCAAATCAACAGTGTTAATTTTAACTTCGTAATTTCTTTTATGGAGGGTTCTTGTGCTCCACAGCCGACCCTATTATAATGGGAGAGAGCTTGGACGATGATGATGCAACAACCATAGTCAGTCAGTTGGGAGGGTTTGGGTACAAAAAAGGACTTTCAGTAAGCAGACCATGAAAATAGGATAATGAGTTATAGAAAACTGTTCGATGCAGTCATTTCATGTTGAATATCAATTTATGTAACTTTTGGAATTACTACCAAGTATCAGAGCCTATGTATCTGGAGAAGACTTCAGGAGAGTTCCAAATATTAAGAAATGTTCACAGTGCATCAGTTATATAACGAGCAAAAAATAACAATTTGGCACAAGCAAAAAATAACAATTTGGCACAATACATCGTTTAACATATTCTCTGCTGACCATGACACCAGGAATTTACAACTCAGATGTTTCCATCTAAAGATTTGTACTTCACTGACAGTGCACAAAAGAAGGTTAATCTTATTTGGGTGGCAACTGCACTGGGGTAAGACAAGGATATAAGAAGCTTCCAAAAGAAAAGGCATCAAGAGAGTCTAACTCCAAATTCTACCAAACAATTAATGGCTTAGGTTACTCAGGAACAAGTCCTCTTTAGGAAAAGAGAAACAATTTTCCCAAAAGTTTACTGGAGACGTACTACAGAAAAATACATGTGCAATTTTTTTCAGCAAGTGATGTCAAATGCTTTATGTCATGTCCTTTCCAACCTAAAGAACTACTGAAGATGGCTACAGAAACAGAAATTCCTAATCGTACTGTACAAAGTTTGGCAAGTAGCCTACATTCTTCGAGTTGTGGTAACTCTGGAAATAAAGAAATGATATTATATCCGTCTCAAACTTTCACTCTCAGATGGAGAGGATGTCATATGCTTGTCCTCTTCCATGGAATAGCTGAACTTGGATTTTCTCTAAATGAATGAGAACGATCTATCACTTAGTAGAACATGGCTTCAACAAAAAATTCTCTCCCTTTCAGTCAAACATCTCAAGAACTCTTCTTGGTTACTAAAACCTCCACCCAGATAATGTGTCAACACTAAATTTCATGCTTCTGTTGTGTGGACAGGTTTGTTTTAATGAATAGGATGAAACATGTGGAGCACTCTAAACAGAAATGAAAGGATAGCATGGTAAGAAAAAAATTCAAACAATGCTATTTAGACGTGGTAAGATTCCATCTGAAAAATATTGCTATTGGAGACTTAATTTAATATTAATGCTTTGCGGAAAATTGGTTTACCTCCATGTAAATACCAGAAAATTTGTAAAACTTCTTAGACTTTTTTTAATGCTTGGATAACTCCCGTCGCTTGGATAGCTCCCTGGGACTTCTTAAGATTTTGGGGAACTCCCTGCCTGCCCTTCCTGCTCGTGGCCTGCACATATGTAATCCCATGTGGCCTACCAACCCATGGGGAATGCCTGCCCATGCAGACTGTCCTCATGGTCTGTTGACATATGCCCACATGGCATCGCCACCTGGAGCAAATGCCCTTACCTATGCGCAGCCAGTCTATGTTAATTTCTTACCGAGAGGAATGGAACCTATGACCTCTTGAACCAAAGATTGAACTCTCAACCAACTTGGTTGTATTAGTTTTAAGTCACATTTATTTCTTATTTGAGTCCTCAAATAAGTAGCCTCCACCAAAATCTATTTTTCAGTATCGTACTGAATGTCTTGTATCTTACCATTTTCTTATATTATCATATTGTTAGTATTGTATTATTTTTCGTAGTATCAAATTGTTTTTCCTTGTATCATACTGTTTTTAGTATCATATTGTTTTTTTCTTGTATCATATTGTTTTTCCTTGTATCGTGTTGTTTTTTATTAAGAGCTAATTACAACATAATTTTCCTGATGTAGTTTTGGTTTTGGGAGCAAAAAATTGCCAAGAGAGAGAACTGCAAAGTGCTAATATTCCAGGTCCATCTTTGACCTGGTGGGAGATCAAGAATAGTCTTAAAGAAAAGTCGATCAAGATTTGTTGGTCGTAAAGGATGACAAGTAAACATTGGAGACATAAAGCAAAAGATCAAGAAAATAGAACAAAGACATGAAAAGGAACAAAGGAGTTCGGAAAAGGAAGAGGGGGGAAAGGAAAGAGAAAACAAGGTAAGAGAACAAGTCCAGAAGATGAAGACCATTTCTGGGAGAATTACGATTCACCTGGGATAGGAATTCTTATGTCTAAAATAAGAGGTTTATTTAAAAATGTGTTTGAGAGAGAAATATCTCCGTAATAAGGCAACAATAGATCAAGCAGCCTACTGAAAGAAATAAAAAGTATGAAAAGCAAAAAAAGTATGAAATACAAAAGAAAAACAGAACAAAATGCAAAAAACAGTACAATACAAAAAAACTGATGCAAGAAAATAACAGATTTATACTATAAAAAACACTACGATACTAGAAAAAATATTATGTTACGAGAAAAATCAATATGATACTAGTAAAACAAAAACAGTAGGATACTAAGAATCTTAGTGGAGGAGACTACTTGAGAACTCAAATAAAGACTTATAACTGTGACAAAAATATAGTGTTTTGAGTGAGACTTTAGTCTCTGGCTCAAGAGGTCATGGGTTCAATTACTATTGGAAACATTTCTAGAAAATTAACATAGGTTGTCTGGGCATAATCGGGCCAGGTGGCATTCGATCCAATAATCCAGATGGTGTCACGTGAGCAGGCCACATGGGCGGGCAAGCCACATAGGCTGGGGTAGGCTGGTTGCTTGGGCAAGCCAAGGAATTTTAAAAAATTTTAAAAATCACTGGGAGTTAAACCAAGAATTGAAAAGGTCAGTTATACAAAATTTCCCCTTGTGCTTTTTATGCAACTGGGATTAAATGATGGAATGGTGTCACGTGAGCAGGCCACATGGGCGGGCAAGCCACATAGGCTGGGGTAGGCTGATTGGTTGGGCAAGCCAAGGAGTATTACAAAATTTTAAAAATCATTGGGAGTTAACCAAGAATTGAAAAAGTCCAATGAGTTATACAAAATTTCCCCTTGTGCTTTTTATGCAACTGGGATTAATTGATGGAACCTTTGACACTACTAAATGAGTTAACAAGAATACTTGAACCTGTATCATCAATACAGCACTGATAAAAGCTAATATGACTGCTGATTACTTAGCAAGAGTCACTTCTGGGAGGAAAACTGGAGCATCAGGTATTGATCTTTGTGCAAATTTTTTACTGGAACCCTCTGTCCAGGATTCCAATCTAGAGCTGACAGAAGGTACATGGATATAGGCATACTTAGTTTGTTTTGAGTGTCTGACAATATACATAGCTTTACTTTTTCAAAGTCAGAACTTTAGAGGATGTAAGATATTGCATTTCTTCCATGCTACAATTCTAGTAAGCTGCCAAACTCTACATTTGCTTCCCTCTTCTCATAGTGGCGCAAAGTGATGAGGCGTATCTATACTATATAGTTTATCTCCCATAAGCCAAAACCCCAAGCCAAAACTAGGTCATGAGGCAAGTTCACTAGGAACGCAATACCCATTCTATACTCATATCACAAGCCACCTTTTCTCAGATTCGAAGAAGAAGCTACATCCATCTCTGTTGTTCGCTTACAATATATATATATATATATATATATATATATATATATATATATATATATATATATATATATTACACATACTATATAATATAAGCTTATGGTCAATCAAAGTGTGTACTAAATAAAGTGATTGGAATACAGAAAAAAGAAGAAGAGAATCACTGCATTTTTGCTATGCAGCAAGAATTGCTTTCAAGTTAAACCAGAAAAAATGATAAAGTTGGCCAATTGAAGAATCTAAAGGGAAAATTGAAGACAAATAAGATAAAAGTATTAGGTGAAAAAAATATTTATGAACTAAGGATCTCATCTGAGCTACACAAGTAAGGATCATTCAAGTGCCCTCAATTAAATGTGATTAGGCCAATGGATTCTTGAAGTTCAATATACAAAATCCTTTACTAATGCTTCACAAAAAAAGTGATGCTTGAATAGTGATTATGATATCATGTCAAGGAACGAAACTGATTCAATAGATCAAGGAACCTACATAACAATAATACTTTCATGCTAATTACAGTTCCAAGCTTACTGGGCGTGTCAGTGAAATAAGCTGTCTAATTTTATTTGCTACAGTTTCAGATACTTGTTAGGACAACAAGATGTCACAAAAAATATTCATGGAGCTTTCTTATGTTCCATAGCCAGCTCCATTTTGATGGGAGAAGGCTTGGATGGTGATGATGACTAAGACAACGAGATCTCACCCAAAAAAAAACAATGTCTCATCTCCAACCACCAAATCTAAAACTAAAAATAACTTATTTACTAACATGAAATTTAACTGATTATGTTTTCCACCAGGTTACTGCTAATCGTGAAGCTAACTTTTCTGTTTTTGATCTACCATTGAATTAAATCATTCAGACTTATATTTGTATGATGCAATAAACTCTAAACAAAATACAAGTTAACCTGAGCTCAGGAGATACATGCCATCTCTGGTCGCTTTCAGTCCAGTCACAGCACCATAATGGGCTGTAGCACGATTCTGGGTGGATGACATACCAGGATGCAGTCTCGGTACTGCAGATCCAGTATTTGAAAGTTTCCCTTTAGGAATGGCTGACAAGTGCTTCCCACCATTACCAAAAGATGTCCTTTTATGATGTATTGTGGTCTTTGCCAAAGATGATTGTCCAGCATTAACTTTCCGTGTCGCGGGGACCTGTTTAAGGGGGGGAAATGAGAAATAGATCAATAAGACATTTTAATTGCAATGTTTGGTTACATGGACGAGAAATTAAATCCACCAACAAGAAATAATGTGCAACTTCTTCTCGCTGTGAATTAAACTACATCTAGTAAATATATAGAAACTAGTCAAGGGTAATGCTTTGAAAAGCATGCTACGGAGATCGTCTTCACATGCTTTGAAGTATAAATTTGGTAATCTATTGTCTAGCCTATGTAGAAAAATTCTAATACAAAGATCATGCTATTTGGCTCAAAAGCTTAGCTCGTAGCTTTATGTTCGGAACGCCAAAGTATCCGCTCTTCGCAAACTCCTAGCCTACTCTCGACCTCTCTTCTTCAAGTGATTTAGAGTATTGTATGATGATAATCATCAATAATTGCCATCTCCAAGCACTAAGACAGCTCTTTTCTCATCTTCTAGTCTACTGTCCACGGAGACCAAGGCATCACTTGGTTCCTGTTCTTCTGATAACCAGCACAATCCATAACAACTCAAGGCTGAAGTTTTCTTCTCTTAACACAATCTTCTCTCCCACTGATTGTGCATATCAAGAATCTAACCTATAAGAATATTAGACTAGTCATTTATTACTCTAGTTTGTATACTTCCCAATTTATATAGTTCAAAACTTATAAAATAAAATAGAAATTGGATTGAGGCAATAAAGAAGGATTTGGATGTTACAGAGGATAAGGCCCTCAGCATAGCAGAATGGAAGAAAATAATTTAAATAACTGCCCTCAAAACTTTGGAGTAAAACACATGTAGAAACAAATTTTGTTGCTGCTGCTGCTGCTGTAAAATTCATGAAGCTTAATCTTTTGACTTCAAAGCTTGTCCTTCTCTTTGCTTATAGATTTAAGTGCTGCATTGCACACTTTCACATTTTGAAACATAGTCACAACATTGATCACATGAGATTTAGAAGGTTGATCACAAAACAGTGGAGGTCTATTGCCGTTAATTGGACTTTGATTAGGGAACAAATCACCAAGGGCTGAAATAGTTTGTATCATTTCTGTGCATAAATCAAGAAAGTCAGATGGGAGCTGGACCTATCTTTTTGGTCAGATACTTAGCTGGTAGGTATACCTTTTCGGTCATGTGGTTTAAGCTCATCAACTCTTTTCTAGTCTAAGTTTCCTTAGATTAGAAAAGAACCTATAAAAAGTGGTATAGTGCCACCATTTGCTATAGGGAATTGAATTCATCTCCATAGCACCTTATAGTTACTTGGTGGACTGCCATGGACAATAGGTACTGTGCACCATGAGCTTCAAGTTTTATTCTATATGTATGAATCAATTCAAGTTTTATTCTATATGTATGAATCAATAAGGTTTGGGCATATTCAACCCTCAAATCAGGTGGTCCTATTGTTAAAAAACTTACATTATATGATCCAATTGGCCCATAGATTGGAAATCTTTAATGCATATGGTTTGTAATCTACAAACATTCAGGACATTGAGAGCATAAATGGTATCATACATGGGGTGACCTAATGAGAAATTGTTGGTCACCCTGTTAGTCATGTATCTTAAGTGTCATCTGATATCCTTATTCACAAAAACATATTAGTCATATCGATGAGATGTCAAAATGTAATCTTTACTGTGTGAGAGGCCCAATTACTCATCCAAATTGATAATCAGCACTGTCCATTGTGATCTAGATATCCTCAGACATACATAATAAAAAAAAGTGGTTTGCATATACTCAAATTATGCATCAAGTTAATAAAATCAATTTATTTTTAGAAACATGATACATGGATTATCGGTGTCCCCATGCAAATATTTGATTTTTTTTTTGTATGTATATGCTTAAGGATGATCACATCATGATGAACAGTGACTATATTGATTTGGATGGCCTATTTGGCTATTTTATAATAGAGATTCCATATCATCCCATTTCTCTTTCTCTAGTACTTAGGACACTCGTAATCATCTCTAGTGACTATATTGATTTAAACACCCAGGAGTCTGGTCTATAATTTGTAAGCTAGTTCTCGATTTGTGCTGTTTTGCGTATGGTGCATCCCTTGGCCTCGATCCACCGTTGGGTCAATCTCCACCACACAATCCCCTTACAAATTTAGTGCATAGTGCATCCATAGGATTCGAACATCTCACGATCATTTACCAGTGTAAACCACTCCTGTACATCTCTCATCAACTGCTACCTATATTCTTGATTTGTTCCCCTTCCAATATTTAATGCATAGTGCATCCATGAGGATTCAAAAATCAGATCAATTTCCGGGTCTTATGTCTTCAAGTTCTTGCCACATAAGCAAACAACTTCAACTAATAAAAAGATATAAGAACCTAGACGGAAAGTTGCTATAAATATTTCTCATACAAAATGTGCACTTGAGATTCAAAGATGAGTATCAAACAGTATTAAGGTTGCAGTTTATAATGATAGTATACGAGAAAAAAGGAAAAAAATAGTCCTGTGCATATGATTATAAAATAGTTCAAGAGATATCCAGAAACTTTTTTCCTCCCAAATTTATTGGAAGAAATACGCTTGGACAAAACTATTGGGTAAGAGTGACTTTACTTTCTTCAATGTGTTTTGAGTAAGAGGGGGTCGTCTGCCAAGCTGAGATTTTGACTGATCTAATACAAGGAAACATCCAGCACGTCTTATGTCCCAAAAACGTATTGCGCCATCACAACCCCCAGTAATCAAAATCCACTCGCTAGAGGTAGACCACTCCAGTGTCATAACTCCATCTGTCATTATAGACATGACATACAAAATGAAGGATCTTTGTGCTAATCTCTAATGCCAACCTACATGCATATCAAATGTGGATGCTTCATAATAGTGAAAAGCTCAAACAAGAAATTGCAGGATGTAACCAATGAATAAGGTTTGCTTTATTTCAAATGTAAGCAAGATCTCTGATTGACAGCGGGAGCTTAATTTCCAAAATACAATTTAATTTCTAAGAATGGCAGTGATATTGTAGAAACAATAATATAAGATAAGCAATAATTTTTTCATTAAGAATAAATGATATCGTGGAAATAATGTGATTTCTATATATCACTATTTTGTTAATACATAATAATAAGGTTAAGATCGGATCCAGATGCAAGTTCTTGACCTAATGACGATTTGTGAAATAAAGCCGCATATTAGATTCAAGAGTATACAGTGCTCGAGTAAATTCATGCTGCTATCGGATGCTATGCTGAATTTACAAATACCAAGGCGGACTGAAACATTAAAAAGTACAATAATGTATGACCTAATTTATGTAATAGACAGACTGTAGGACATTTAATTTGCATACATGTACATAAAAAGTTAAAAGCATTTACTTTACCAACATTATAGGGGAAATGAGTATCATAATATATGTTAGATGCTATTGCATCATTTGAGACACTTAAATAAACTCTTAAGACATTTCATAAGTATCATAACACCAACACTCTAAAAATGTTCAATAGCAAAAATGTAAGTTATACAAAACTAGGATCTACCACAGATCAACATCACAATGGTTCTTGATGGCTCTTTAAATATTTCACATAAAATGGGATGAAATAAAAGATATGCACTTTCAAACTAGGACCTACCACGTATGTGTAAGCATGCACGCACAAACACATGTTGTTGAAGATAGGTTTTTGTTTTGATTGCTATAAAGAAAAACCTATAGAGCTGATGTTGCAAGGCCCTTAGACTATAAGAAAAGACATTGAGCTATTGCTGCAAGCACTGTTCTAAAAGGCGGTCTAGGCGGCGCCTAAAAGCTAGGCACATGGTGCCTGCCCGATGTCTGCCTGGGAGGCCGCCTAGACCCTACTATGCATGTTTTGGGGTTTTATGGTCTTTTTCTGCAATTTTCAGTAGATTTTTTGGATTTCTTTATTTATTTTTGAACCGCCTACATCTAGGCGGGCTAGGTGCTAGGCGGGCTAGGTGCTAGGCGGCGGGTGTCCGTCCGACTAGCGCCTAGCACTTTTCACAACCTGTGCAAGGACCCAGGACTCCCACGATCAGCAATAGCAACAGAGAAAGAGAAGAACTTTGACATGAAGGATCTAACTAGTTTTGCTAGAAAACCAATTGATCTTGAAAGAGCATTCTACATTTCTCCCGAACTAGCATACCTATAATAAACTCAAAAAATAAATTTGATTCAGGAAATCAAACCTTGGAAATTCATAAACTAAACTAGCAAAGAAAGAAACTGTTATCAGAATTCCGAAGTCCCTCTCTCTCTCGGATTTGACACCTCAGGCCTGACAGGACCGTGGTATCCATTGGTTCCACCAACAGAGGTTGTGCAGAAGTTTGCACTTCCATAACCCTTTGGTCAGCCCACTGGACATCGGAAGGTCATAGTGTGGGTTTTCTATCCCAAGTCTGAATTTGGGGCCATATTCCCATTCTCCGCTCATATGACTCGCTTCGCTTAGGAAGGGTCCTGATAGGCCCGTGGTATCCATTGGTTCCACCAACAGGGGTTGTGCGGAAGTTTGCACTTCCATAACCCTTTGGTCAGCCCACTGGACATCAGAAGGTCATAGGGTGGGCTTTCTATCCTAAGTCTGAATTTGGGGCCATATTCCCATACTCCGCTCGTAGGACTTGCTTCGCTTCGGAAGGGTCCTGACCGTTTGGTATAACTGAAAGGATTCAAGACATCCTAACAAAACGAGTTATGGTTGGTTGGCAAAGAAGAAGAAGAAGCAATGATAAATAGAACTAATAAGTTTGGTCATAAGCTAGGTTATGCACTGATGAGTATATAATTTTCTCCCAATAGTATGATTATCATGAACTTCATTTACGGCTTAACTAGGGAACTGCAAATATTACAAAAAATAGACTATGGGAAAAAAGGATCTCTTGATGAGAGTAAAATTGGCACATGAATAAACAGCATGTCCTGCAAACAGTAAATGTTGGATAAATTAGTGACTTCTCATAAGGACTTCTTTATGCTTCTAGAAGGAATTCAGATTTTGGACTAGCAAGCACCAATGTTACCACAGTCAATATTATTTCTTTAGGAAATATCAGATCAATATAGTCTTTATGGCTTTATCCACCAAATCCAAACTCCTGTAATAATTCACTTCTCAAAAAAGTAGGTTCTAGCTTGAACACTTTATGTCATGTGATTCTTGAAACTTTTCAAGGGGCGATTAGAAATAATAATTACACTATGATTAGTGGACATGGACACATGAGATGGTGTTCTGTCAAAGACATAGAGGACACAAATTTATGTGTGTATATTTGTGAATATAGGGTAATAGGAATATGCATATACATAGTTGAGTTTGTTTGACGATTAAGGAACTTAATAGATTAATAAAAATGGGCAAAGATATTGAATGCTCATAGTATTTGCTAATTTGGCTCAATCACATACTATTTATCTTATGAATATTTTTTAATTCATAAAAGGGGCAAATTTGACGTGTTTAAATGAGTGCCATATATAAATTGATGTGTGCTGATATATGGAACACTTATGGAGACACCATTAGTGTAAGGTTACTATAGTAATACGAAGCTTAGTATACAAACTTATATTTTGTCCAAGAGTTTCGTTCTTCTTTTCAAACAAATAACATCACACATGTTACAGTCAGTAATCTCACCGCGATGACCAGACAATGTGTGTGTAAATGCTCCAGAAGCAATATCACAGAGGCGGACTTGAACATCAGCACTACCGGCAGCAATAAGCATGTGTGTTGTTGCTATTGCTGACATTGCGGTGCCATATACCTTTCCAGGCATTTTGAAGTCCATCACGACCTGCAACAAAAGAACACACAAGAATTAGTCTCTCGACATTACTACATTTGAAAACATAATGAGAAATATGAGAGGAAAAGACCTACTTGCGTCGTATTTGTATCCCAAACTTTAACATAACTGTCGAAAGAACCTGTGACGAAGAGTCCCGTGTCTACGGGGTACCAGATTGCGGACGACACAGCAAATTTGTGTCCATGGTCGTGCTGCTTGTCGACAACAAAGAGACTCCTGTGCTTTGCGACCGCACCTGCCCCCTCGTAGTCCGTGGCGTTTTGGATATCGTACGCTGCAGCCGATCCATCTGATGCCCCGGAGAGTAGGTATCGCCCTTCTGTCAAATCCACCTGCTCGAGATGAGCACCGCCATCCATTAAGAAGCAGCTCATTATTATATTAAAGAGTTAATTGTCCAATGGTGCCTGAGGAATGTCATGGTCGTCATTTTGGTGATCAAACTTTTTTTTGGTTAATTTGGTACCTAAGTTTTACATTTTGGTTTAAAAGAGTGCCTGAACTAGATTTCATTGGTATTTTGGATGAAAATCGTTAAAAAATTGGACATGTGATAGTTACGTGCCTTATTTTTAGGATTAATTTTGTCATGACCAGCCGATACGTCAGCTATAATTAATTGTGGAGCCGTCATTGTGTATTCAACAAAAGCTATTTGTTTATGTAAAATTTCTTCGAACACCAATATTCTTAGTCGAAAAACAAAAACATTGACAAAATAACTAAGAAAAAATAAGACATGTGACCATCACATGTCTATTTTTATCGATTTTCATCCAAAAATATCAACAAAATCTAATTCAGGCACTTGTAAACTAAATGCAAAACTTAGTACCAAATTAACAACAACAACAAAAAGTCTGATCACCACATGACAACGACAACCACTACATTCTTCGCACCGTTTGGGTAATTAACTCTATGTAAAAAAAAAAAAATCTTTGCTTTCGTTGTGGGCTTACTTGTATGGAGTTGATGGCTCCGCGGTGGGGGCTGACGATCTCCTTGTGGTTGGAGAGACGCAGGGAAGAGAGCAGACGGGAGCGGACGCGGGCGGAGAAGGAGCGCGGGAGCAGCTTCCCCGACTCCCTGTCCCTCACCTCCTTCCACATCTCCAGCAGCTCTTCTGCAACAGCACCACCACCGCCGCCACCACCAGCATCTTCTTCCCCGGCCGGCGGGGCTGAGCTCCGATAATGAAGGATTCCTAACAACTAGCAACAAACAAAGAAATAAGAATGGTGGGAGTTTCAAATAATTATCAGCCCAGATCTCAGTTTGGAATTGGATGGAGAGGAGGAGACGATGGACATTGAAATGAATTGCTGCTTGCTTCAATAATAACTATAGAACCTAATAATAATACATATAATAATTAACAAGATATGGCGGCTGGATAAAAATCTGATCAAAGTTTCTGTACTTTAGGGTTAGGGCCCCCTTATCCCTGCCTAGCCTAGCTAAGGGGACCCATCCAACGTGGCAAAGTGTCAATCTCTTATCCATCCATAATTACACCTCATATGTTTTAAGGTTTTTTTTAAGGGCGAATTAGTCTTTAGATGCTAGATTTTATAGAGTTTAAATCCTAACGTGTCCAATTCCAAAGTTTAAAACATAATTTTTTTTATATAACTTTTTTTTCCATAATACCCTGAACAAGCACATGGTAGAAATGATGGTACAATGGGAAAAAGCAAACAATAAAAATAAAAATTTAGGGCCCAAACTTTTCAGTTGGACATGTTAGGGTCTAAACTCTAAACTAGTATAAAATCTAGGGCTTAAATACTAATTAGACCTTTTTTAATACAATCTAGTTATGTTTCATGATAGACAGATTCTACATTTTTGTATTCGTTAACGACTAGAGAATTCTAAGAGAGTTCTAGAGAGAGAGAGAGGAGATAAAGCAAAGGAGTTCTCTTGTTGTATATCATCTCCAACCCTTCGAAGGGTTTCATGTTGCATTTTATACACGGCCAAATGGTTGTTAGAAAATCGGATCTCTAAGGATCTTTTGAGAGCTAAATAAGAGATTGTGATACCTTTAATTGATTGTGCATAATCAATTCTAGTCATTTGCGAATATTGACTGCAACACTACCTCTTGAGTGTGTACAACTCAATAATCGATATTTATCGGTCCTTGGGATGATCAACATAAGTCTTGAGGGATAATCAAAATCAACCTCCATGGATGATCAACAATAGTCTTGAGGGATAATCAGAATTAGTCTTATGAATGATTATAATCAATCTTTAGAAATGATCGTAATTAGTCTTCAGGAATGATTAGATTAAGCAACTTTATGGAAATATATAAATGTAGATGGACTTTACCAAAACCTTGATTCGAAAAATTCAGTAGAAAATACTATAATTAAAGGAAAAAAGTGAGTCGATATTGATATGTCTTCAGGATGTGAAAATATCTAGAGGTATGATCATCCCAATATAGGTACCTCGTTAAAATTTTCTTAGGATGCTAATAACCAAGTGGAAAATGCTCCAAAGTTAAGAGAGAACAAAATAGTAAATTATCATGTTGATAACACATTGTAGTTGAAATGACTAGAGAATTCTAGAGATAAGGGAGATAGAAAAAGGGAGTCATTTCTTTCTGTTTATCATCTTAACCCTTCAAAAGGTTTATTGTCTCATTCTACACATAGTCAAATGGTTGTTAAAAACCGGATCTCAAATATCGATTGAGATAGAAATAAGGGATAATGATCCCTATAATTGATCGTACATAATCAATTCTAGTCAATTACAAGTACTGACTAAAGACAATTAGGCAACTCTAGAGGGGATGAATAGAGTGTGTGTCAATAATCCCCTAATAAAAGTAAGACCAACTAAAAATAATTAAGTAATAAAGCATAGATATATGGAATGTAAATAAAGTCTAGAAGATCAAAAGCAAATACTGTGATGCATACTGGTTTCCCTCGTTGAGGACTAATCCAGTCTCGAGAACTCTCGTTCGATGTTAATCTACTATTAATAAAAATACTGTAGAAGCATGAAAGCGCAGCATCTATAAGCGCAGTCAACATAAAGTTGCTGCGCATTTCAGAACAGACAGTACAAAAGCGCAGGATACAAACAGTGCAGTACATGAAGAAGACTCTTTATTAAAACAGTCATGATTACAAAAGTCTATTACAGATTATTCATGATTACATATAAAGCTATATACTCAGCGTATAAAAGCGCAGCATTGTCTGCTCAGCAAAAAATGCAGATTGTCTGCTCAGCAAAAGCGTAGCTTATGTAAAAGCGCAGCATACAAAATGAAATCTTAACAAGCATTTCACAATGTACGTCATTTTCCTCGTCACGAGCGAATCTCTCCCTTGTCAGGAGCGAATCACTTCCTCGTCAAGAGTGCACCACTTCCTCGTTGAAAGAAGCAGTTATTGAGCAGAACGTGGGTTGGCAGTAAATCCAAGCCCCCGTGTTCAACATCTTGGCACTCGACGTCGTCTTGAACCAAAGCACAGATAGCATGCTGCATAAACAAAGACAACTCCTTCAAACTCCTTCCATAGTCAGCATGGTTCTTCTCAAGACTCCTTCATCAAACTTGCTACTTCTGTGAACAAATAGTTCTGCAATCCTAGTGCCCGACTGGCATAAGTTTTGCCAAGCTCGATAAGAAGAAGACTCGCAGTGATTGGAGTACAACATTGTCTCTAACAAGAAGTGGAAGAGAAGGGTGCACGGATGAGTTGCGCCCTAAAAATTTCTAATTTATAGCATGTGTGTGGTCAAACCCACATGCCAAGTGGCAACTAGTCAAAGGATGAACCCCGCATTCATCACAATAAATCTCATTTATAAGACTCATGACTAAGTCTTTAACACCACTTCTCGAGCCCCACGAAGTGGCAATAATTAAGGAGCTTTTGACCCAAGACGACTCAAAAGTGCAGCGCCTCAGGATGGACAAAAGCACAGTACATCAGAGTAGCCACAATCGCAGTGACCAAAAGTACAGCGCATTGGAAGCAGCTAAAAGCGCAGCTCCAAGAGCGTGGCCTCATCTCAAAAAATCATTTCAGCATTTATGGCGTGCTGACATAAATATCAGGGGACAGCTATCAATTGTCAGCTGTCAGATAGCAGAGGTCAGCTGCCAGATATGAGTTGTCAGTCAAGAGCATGGCCTCCAACGTGCCTTAAAAGTACAGTCTTCAGGACGCCCAGAAAGCACAGCTTCCACGGTGTCCAGAAAGCACAACCTCAACAACGCGCAGCTCACTCACAGCAATCCTAAAAGTGAAGCTCCCATGGCATTATTTGAATATGCCACGTGGAAGTAGTATCTCTTAGATACAACCAAATCCATTTTGTTTAAACAGAATGGAATCTTTGAGCGATGTGCACACGACATGTTTCATTGACTCAGTTATATTTATGAATGTGTGCCAACCACCCAAGATCTTAGCAATGTGTGAATCTCAACAATTGCCACGTGTCAGCTCATCAGTAGCCCCAACAGTGCAGTTGCAACAAATTTGACAATATTCTCGTGCGCACAATGCTTCTACGCACCAAAAACCCCTACGCACATCACATATGTGCCCGCCTATGAATAGAAGAATTCTTTCTTCATTTAGGATCTTCGACTACTTCTTGATTGGCAAATCCAGATTATCCACTACAGGCATTCAAAGAGTCAGAGCAAGTTCTTCTCGTCGTCAGATGTCACGGCCCGCTCCCGAATAATCGGACACGAGTCGGACACGCCCAGCCTTCGTCGTTAGACACGACGAAGTAAGCTGTACCAATCTAGGGAAATCTAACCAGATAATATAAATGTACACAATCACAGCATCTACATACGATCCCAGAAGATCACCATAATCCACATAATCATAAATGTACTAGTCATCAGGAATAAATGTACTATGAATTCTAAAAAGTATCTAAGAGTAAAGCTAACAGTCGAAACCTGAAACCTCAAGCTAAGTCATGACTATCCTGCTCAGCTAAGATCCCGGGCTCTGGCCCATATGGTCGAATGATATCCTGCAAGCATACCTGCAACATATCCAGTCAGGAGCAGAGCAAAGTACAGTTCTAGGTAATGAACAAGAACATGATATGAAAATGAACAAGGGAACATGAACTATAAAGTATAGGAAAAGAACATGAAGGTACATGAATGTAAGTACAGGTAATAAAGTACAGGAATGTAAAGTACAGGAACATGTAAAGTACAGGAATGAAACTATAATCCTGAAGTACCAGACATGATAAGTGCACAATATCGAAATACATCTAGTCCATGTGACTGGCTGGGGTGAGAACATGTACAGGAGTACATGAATATGGTACGACTTAGGACCCGCGTGCACAGTGCGAGGCCTAAGCTAGGCACAGGAATATATAGTAACCGGGATTGGTCACATGGCTAGTGTATTTCTCCACCCGACACTAATAAGTACAAGAGCAAGGATACAGGAATACATGAGTACATGAATATCGTGCCATGACGTGTCACAAGAAAGGGTACAAGAATGTAAATGCACAAAACCGTAGAAAAGTACTTGCCTGGCTCCAAAAAGTACGGGTGAACAATGGAAGCTGGATATCCTCCTGGTTTATATTGGTACAAGTTGGTTAATAACTAAACAAGCTCTAAATTAGTATTTTGTAGTTCTACTATCAATATTGATTAAACCAATTATTAACTACTCAGTAATAAACTCCTTTACGCTATTCTTAAAACCCTTATTAGAAAATAAGTTTAGCTAGGTTCTCTAGTTCTTAATTTCCAAGATAAAACTTATATATATACACTCAAGTTTATTGGTGAAATTCTAACATGATTTCTCAGGTTGACACTCACCTAATAGGCTGGATTTCAATCATGGTTAACCTTCTTAGATACCAATCATATGCAGGTTCAGTTAAATACCAAATTGTTCATCTCATGTTACACTAAGTATTAATTCAGGTTTAATGAATTTGCATTTCATACTCACTGAATTTGCATTACAAATCACTGAGATTGCATCTCAATTTTACACTGAGTATGTATCTCAGGCTCACTGAGACTGCATCCCATGTTCAACAGGTAAGACCAACTGCCCATAGGTGCTACAACAAAAAGGAAATGAAGTTTGAAAACAAGAGTTGGCTCAAGTTAAGCTTTCCATGGGACTGTAGAACAAAGTCTAACTATCTGTTAAAAATCAAACTAATCCTTTGGCTGAAAACAGTAGGGTATCTTACAGCTATTGAAGCAGCACTAAAATAAATTCAGTTCATGAAGTTGAACTCCTATAGAGCTTGTGCAAACTCAGTGCAAAGGAGCCTAATACAAATTCATGCCAACAGATTTATTCAATGATATACAGGTTACTTAATATACGACTATGCTTATCCAATTCATTAACTGGACTCAAAGAGCCAAAGGTACTCCTACACATTACCTACTATACTCTGGAAGCATATAGGAAACAATGTAAACCTTCACTCCTTAGTATCACTGTAATCGAGTTACCAGTCCTATATGTAGTCAATATTAGTCCTAATGTACTTCCTTAAATGGATTATAAAATCATCCATTGCCTCAATACCATAACAGGTTATACACAGTCCCATAATCAGTTTGATAGACTATCATGCCCCAGAACCAGAATACTGGAGAGCGGGGGCAGACATAGCCAGCTACGTATATTGAGATGGAAACCACCTCGATATACGTTCACGGCTGTCTAGATATGTGAGGGTTTTCTACAAGCCAACAGTCTCTTATGGTCATGAACAAGCCTAGGGTCTCAATCACCACAAGTAAGTAAAGTCGCAAGATGTATGATAATTAAATATACAATAATAGGCGTCCCAAATATTACATATTCAGCTGATCATGAATCTAGTCGTTACAAAATGTTAGGACTAGCAAGAGTTTAGTCATACATGATCAATCCTAGGATTTGTTAATCATGTTTACAGCCCGTAGGCAGACAGTAAGTAAAAGTGCTTCGAGCTAACAGGTGCTCGTCGGCTAAACGCCTCAAAAGAATAGTTTTACAATAAAGTGGGCAAGACAAAAAGGAAAACCCACTCTTGGCCTGGGTTCCGTCTAGTTGTCACCATTGGGCTGGAAGCTTGGTAGATCCTCGGGAGCTGCTCCGAAATCTGGCCACACAAAACCAGCTGGGTCAACCCCAGAAAGAGCAACTGCCACAAGGGGGCCACGAAATAAGAACAAAAGCCAGCAATCAGCACAAAAAATCTAATATTAAAACTAAAATTACGAAAACATGTCAGGATGATATATGACGAGATAACCATGGAACTATTCCAATAGTCAAGTTACAACCCGTAAACCAAACAAGGACCGGGGTTGTAACCCTTCATCTGAACAGAGCTTGGTTTCCCACCATTTATCGGTAAGATAATAATGCAAGAAATCAAGGCAGGAAACAATCTTGTACTGGATCAAGACATGGCAAGACTGGTTATACCTCATTCGATCAATCATGGCCAAGCAGATCCTACGGCTTACTACTTTAACTAACTAGGGTTATCACAGGCCTAATTACTAACAAGATGCAGTGAGATTGTTCCACAGCCACAAGCCCTGCAGACCATCCAGGCTACCCAGGTCAAAAATTAGGGGTTGAATTCAGGTGGGTACATTGCCCGGGAGACAAATGTACCCTTAGGTGACTTAGAGGGTGCAACACTCGACGGTGCACTGAAAATGTGCCCTACTCGACGGCAGGCTACAGATCCCAAGAGCGCCCAGGTAACGGGATTGCCTGTAGCTGTGTCATCTCTTCATGACTACTGTATTATTCTAGTTATTAGCCTTAATCTATTTTAGTAGGTACTCCTGACCGTGGTACTCAGGAGTCCCATCCTAGACATGATGCGAGACTGGACAAGTGGATTTAACAAGCAAGCAAGAAAGAACCACCCACGGTGTCAAGGCAGGTCAAGTCAAGTTATCAAGTCATGCTAAAGTCAGGAGTGCGCCGCCACGGCCACTGTCAAGTCATCAAGATAAATCATGTCAGGGTACTTGTCAGGAGTGCGCCACCACGGACCACTGTCGTGTTATGCTAATTCCTTGTCATACTAAGCCATGTACAATAGTCATTCCAAACATATTAAGTAAAATCAAGTTTATGACAAAAGGCGTAAGGATATAAAATGGGCATAAAATATCTAATAAAATATCAAAATACGGGGTTATAGAAGAGCCAAGCATAAAGAAATAAAACCAAACTCCAAGAGTCAAAGAATTAAGCAAGGGGAGTCAAGGGTCAGCATACGTGCAAAAGCACGCACGCAGGGCTCGCTCAAGCCTGCGTACCAAGGCACACTCAAGTCTGCGTACCAAGGCACACTCAAGTCTGCGTACCAAGGCACACCCAAGGGGAGCAGCGTACGTAAAGTCACGCACGCTCAAGGGAGCTGCGTACGTGAAAAGTCACGCACGCTCAGGGAAGCTGCGTACGTGAAAGTCACGCATGCTCAAGGGGGGCTGCGTACGTGAAAATTCACGCAGGCTCACTCAAGGCAGCGTACGTAAAAAGTCACGCAGGCTCACTCAAGGCAGCGTACGTGAAAAGTCACGCAGGCTCAAGGAAGCAGCTGCGTGAAAAGTCACGCACGCTCACTCAAGGCAGCATACGTGAAAAGTCACGCAGGCTCAAGGAAGCAGCTGCGTGAAAAGTCACGCACGCTCATTCAAGGCAGCGTACGTGAAAAGTCACGCAGGCTCAAGGAAGCAGCTGCGTGAAAAGTCATGCACGCTCACTCAAGGCAGCGTACGTGAAAAGTCACGCAGGCTCAAGGAAGCAGCTGCGTGAAAAGTCACGCACGCTCAAGAAGACACGCTTCCAACAGGGAGCGTACTCAAGTCTGCGTACGTAGTGCTAAAGAGCGCGCATAGCTCAGTATGCGTGAGCTAAACAGCTCTGCACACTGCTCACTGTCTTCTCCAAACAACAAGAACACCTTGGATGAACCCAAGGCTTCAATGCATCATAACTTGGCCATCCGAACTCCAAATCCAGATTTCCAAATTTCCAACTTGGGTAGAATTGAATGCTCTTCGACTTGGAAATACCAAAACCCATGAAAATCCAACTTAAAGAGATCAAACCATGCAAAATCCGAAAATAGAAATAACTTAGATCTAGAGCAAAGGAGACTTCAAATCACAAAACACCAAGTTCCAATGTTGATCACCATGTCCTAATCTAGCAAATGAACCAAGAAAATAGAGCTCTCATGAAGTGGCAAGGTGCACTTGCCTAGGGTTAGGAGAGTTGTGGAGGAAGGAGAAGAAGAAGAAGAAGGAAATTAATGGTGGAAGTTATGAGGAGAGAGAGTGGTAGGTGGGGGTTATAAAGAGGGTGAGTTATGGTGGGTTGAGGGGTAGCATAGGTTAAGGTAATCCAACTCACATAAAACCGAACCAATCCAAATAAAACCGAGCCATGCCAAAACCCAAAATACGGGAAATACCGAAATCCCACAAGTTTGAGAAAAAATAAAAATACATGCCAAAAATACAGATACGAGTATAAATATAAAATACGGGAAATACGAGAAATACGGGAAATGAGGGTGACAACTCTACCCACCTTAAAAGAATTTCGTCCTCGGAATTTAATCAAGGAGCTTAGAGATTGCCACGACAAGCTACACTAAGCACAGACAAGCTATACTAAGTAGTCCAATCATACAATCATACAATGCAAGCAAGGAAGGGAAAATGTAAGGCATAAGAAAGACATTATACCTCACGAGTCAAACAGGTAGGGATATCGCGATCGGATGTCGTCCTCACGCTCCCACGTTGACTCACCCAGAGAGTGATGACCCCAAGCAACACGGACTAATTTAATAGTCTTGTTCTTGAGTATCTTTTCCCTCCGGTCCAAAATAGACACGGGCCTCTCCTCATACGAAAGGTTGGTACCAACAACCAATTCCGAATGGTCTAGGATGTGGCTCGGGTCCGGAATATACCGTCGTAATTGGGACACATGGAATACATCATACACCTCACTTAGCGACGGCGGAAGAGCGAGACGATAGGATACATCTCCTACTCGCTCTAGAATATCGAACGACCCTATATACCTAGGACTAAGCTTTCCCCGCACGCCAAAGCGAATGACGCCACGGTTAGGCGAGATCCGAAGGAATATATGGTCGCCGACAGCAAATTCTAAGGGACGCCGATGAGCATCGGCCCAATGGTGCTGGCGGTCCTGGGCAACTCGGAGGTGATCTCTGACCTTCCTGACCACTTCAACCGTCTGGGAAATCAATTCGGGTCCGAGCATCTGCCTCTCTCCGACATCGTCCCATGCTAGCGGGGATCTGCACTTCCTGCCATAAAGAGCCTCGAAGGGTGCCATCTGGATACTGGCCTGATAACTGTTGTTGTACGAGAATTCCACCAGGTGCAGATGATTCTCCCATGAACCACCGAAGTCAAGGGTGCAAGATCTCAACATATCTTCAAGAGTCTGGATTGTGTGCTCTGATTGACCATCCGTCTGCGGGTGATAAGCTGAGCTGAACTGAAGGCGAGTCCCCAAACTCTTCTGCAAGCTGCGCCAAAAGTGTGATGTGAATCTTGAATCCCTGTCTGAGGTGATGCTGACTGGCACACCGTGAAGCCTGACGATCTGCCTGAGATACATCTCTGCTAACTACGCCGTCGACTGCCCAATTCTGAATGGGAGAAAGTGTGCCACCTTGGTAAGCCTGTCCACAATTACCCAAATAGCATCTCTGTCGGCCGGAGATCTGGGCAATCTGGTCACGAAATCCATGGTTATATGTTCCCATTTCCATTCTGGGATCGGTAAGGGTTGAAGAAGTCCAGCGGGCCTCTGATGTTCAGCTTTAACCTGTTGGCAAACCAAACACCGAGAGACAAACCGGGCTATCTCCCTCTTCATGCCATTCCACCAAAAATGCTGACGAATATCACGGTACATTTTCGTACCACCCGGATGAATAGAATACTGCGAGCTGTGGGCTTCTGCCATGACTTCCTGTCTGATATCTCCACTGGGTACACAAAGACGAGTGCCGTGCCGAAGTGTACCGTCTTCATGGATACATAACTCTGGCCTTCTTCCTGCTTCACACTCTGCTCTGAGTTGCTGGATCTTGGAATCTGCTGACTGTGCCACACGGATTCTCTCAACTATGCTGGACTGAATCTGTAGACTGGCCATTAATGCCACGTTGGTTGGAAGAACCACTTCAATTCCCATCTTCTGAAGATCTGCCAATAATTCTGGTTGCGCCGTCAGGAAATAAACTCCGGCTCTCCTGCTCAATGCATCTGCTACAACGTTGGCCTTCCCGGGATGATACTGCAAATCCACATCATAATCCACCAATAGCTCGAGCCATCTTCTCTGCCGCATATTAAGGTCCTTCTGGGTGAAAACATACTTCAGGCTCTTATGATCAGTAAAGATCTCCACTCTATCTCCGTACAAGTAGTGTCTCCATAACTTCAAAGCAAACACTACCGCCGCCAATTCCAAGTCGTGGGTCGGGTAATTCTTCTCATGATCACGAAGTTGGCGTGACGCATAAGATATTACCTTCCCATGCTGCATCAAGACACACCCCAATCCTCTGCCTGAAGCGTTGCAATAAACTGTGAATCCTCCGGTCCCATCTGGAAGGGTGAGAATGGGAGCCGTTATCAAAGCTCGCTTCAACTTCTCAAATGATTCCTAGCACTCTGCTGTCCAAATAAACGGCACATCCTTGCGGGTCAACTGGGTCATCGGCGCTGAAATCCTTGCAAAATCTGAAACGAACCGCCGATAGTAGCCGGCCAATCCAAGGAAGCTGCGAACCTCTGCTACTGAGCTGGGTACCGGCCATGACTCGATAGCCACAATCTTCTGAGGATCCACTTCCACTCCTCCTCGGGTAATGATGTGACCCAAGTACGAAATACGATCGAGCCAGAACTCGTATTTACTGAACTTGGCGTACAACTGATGCTCCCTAAGCGTCTGGAGGACGACTCTGAGATGCTGCTCATGCTCTGCTTCACTCTTACTGTAGACCAGGATGTCATCTAGGAACACGATCACAAATTGATCTAAGTAAGGCATGAAAATGCGATTCATGAGGTCCATGAATACGGCCGGCGCATTGGTCGCTCCAAAGGGCATAACAAGGAACTCCCAATGTCCATATCTCGATCTGAATGCTGTCTTCGGGATGTCCTGTTCTCTGCCTCTGATCTGGTGGTATCCTGACCCCAAGTCGATCTTCGAGAACACTGACGCCCCTCTGAGCTGATCAAACAAGTCATCTATCCTCGAAAGAGGGTATCTATTCTTGATTGTCATCGAATTCAAGGTACGATAATCAACACGTAGCCTGGACGTACCATCCTTCTTTTTCACAAGAAGCATCGGGGCTCCCCAAGGCGATCCACTTGCACGATTGAATCCCTTGGTCCTCAGTTCTTCAATCATCTTGTACAAAATCTCCAATTCTGAAGGCGCCATCCTGTAGACTCGCTCTGACACTGGTGCTGTCCCGGGAATCAAGTCTATAGTGAACTCAATCTCCCGCTCTGGCGGCATCCCTGGAAGCTCCTCTAGAAAGATATCTGGAAACTCTTCAACTATCCGGGGTAACTACACTGCTGCTACTGCCATCCGCAATGCTGGGGAAGATGGCTCCACTGCGCCTCTGGAAAACGAAAACTCTGGCTCGCCGGGGATACTAAAGACAACTCTGCCAATATGGCAGTCTATCCTAGCATACTGGTTCCTCAACCAATCCATGCCTAGGACTACATCATAGTCTGCCATAGGAAACTCTATGAATCTAGCGGGGAACTCCCTACCGCTAACTACGATCCGACACGAGGAAAACACTCGATCTACTCCCACAAGACCATTACCAGTAAGTATATTGAGCCTCACTGATAATGACTCAGGCTCCAATCCTATCCGTGTCGCGAATCGTGCAGACATGAATGAATGCGATGCACCAGAATCAAACAATACTGAAGCTGGAAAGGAGTTGACGAGAATAGTACCTGCCACAACCTCACCTGGTGCAACTTCTTCTTCCATAGCCATCATCATGGCCTGAACTTGTCCTCTGGCTGCTGCTCCCCCTGCTGGAAACCTCTGCCTATTCTGGGTCTGAGCTTGGGCTTGTGCATACTGCTAGGGGTATTGTTGCTGGAATTCCTGAGACTGAGGCGGCAAGGGCCTCGAAGACTGATACTGCTGCTGCTGAACTGGTGCTGGGGCCGGTCCTCTCACCGAAGAGCTAGAAGGGTTGGATGCAGATGAACCACCCCTATTCGGGAAAACCCCTACCCTATGATCTGCTGCTCCACAAGCCAGGCACAATCCCTGCGCCCTACGACAATCTACCACCACATGGCCTGGCTTTCCGCAATGAGAACATCCCATCACAGAAGTCTGCTTCTGCTTCTGCTGCTGCGGGTACGTCGGGGTCGAATGCTGAACCGACGTCACAGAGGCCGCCCGCCTCGGAGTTCCAATGGTCAATCCCCTAGCTGCCGGGGCTGAAGCTGATGATTGGTGCATCTGACTGTGGGACAGCTTCCTACCTTCGGTCCTATCCACAATCCTCTGGGAGGTATACTCATGCCTCCTAGCTGCTCTCAAGACTGCATCGAACGTCTGGTGCTCGAATTGCTCAACCGCCAACAAGATCTCCAAATGCAGTCCCTGCTGGAACCGCTGGGCTCTATCGAGCTCGGTTGCCACCAAGGTGGGGGCAAACCTACTCAGCCTAGAAAACTCGGTCGTATAACCATCGACCGTCCTGCCTCCTTGCTTCAAGTTGGTAAATCTGGTCTGCAGGTCGTACCGAGCCACAGCATCAAAGTACTTCGTCTGGAATCTCTCCCTAAACACTGCCCAAGCAATGGGTGCCACTAATCCTATGGCCTGCGCCGCCCACCAATTGCGAGCCAAGTCCAACAACTGCAGGCGTACCACCGCCACCTTCTCATCCTCAGGTGTCCTAGCTGCTTCCAGAACCACCTCGGTATCCTGAAGCCATGCGTCCGCGACAATCGCATCCTCGCTGCCGTCGAAGAAAGGAGGGTTCAATCGCTTGAAGCTGTTTGCCGCCTGGTTCCCTGGATGTCCGCCTCGGGTCAAAGCATCTTGAACTGTCTGGTACAGGGCGTCGCTTCGACGATCCTGGAAAGCTATCAAGGTTCTGACGAGGCCTACTAAGGTACCATCATCTGGCTCTGCAGGCTGGACGGGCCGAACTGGTGACTCTCTTCCAGTAGGCACAACTCTAGAGGCTACCCCAAAATGCTGGGCTTGATCTCCGGGTTGCTGCAGATCCACGGGACGTGCTCCACCTCGGTGATCGGTAGGACCAGGTACAGTGCCGCTGAAGAAGACGACACAGGGAACAATAAGGAAAGGACCAGGACAGATCAATGATATAAGCACAGAATCAGGACAAGAATCCAGGGATTCAGAGGATACAAACAGAGATCAAGGACGAGTATTGATTGAGACATCTATCTGGTAAACCCCTACATATCTTGATTCACAAGACCTGCATGGGCCACCACTTAAGCCATGTCACGCCCCAGAACCAGAATACTGGAGAGCGGGGGCAGACATAGCCAGCTACGTATATTGAGATGGAAACCACCTTGATATACGGTCATGACTGTCTAGATATGTGAGGGTTTTCTACAAGCCAACAGTCTCTTATGGTCATGAACAAGCCTAGGGTCTCAATCACCACAAGTAAGTAAAGTCGCAAGATGTATGATCATTAAATATACAATAATAAGGCATCCCAAATATTACATATTCAGCTGATCATGAAGCTAGTCGTTACAAAATATTAGGACTAGCAAGAGTTTAGTCATACATGATCAACCCTAGGATTTGTCAATCATGTTTACAGCCCGTAGGCAGACAGTAAGTAAAAGTGCTTCGAGCTAACAGGTGCTCGTCGGCTAAACGCCTCAAAAGAATAGTTTTACAATAAAGTGGGCAAGACAAAAAGAAAAACCCACTCTTGGCCCGGGTTCCGTCTAGTTGTCACCATTAGGCTGGAAGCTTAGTAGATCCTCGGGAGCTGCTCCGAAATCTGGCCATACAAAACCAGCTGGGTCAACCCCAGAAAGAGCAAGTGCCACAAGGGGGCCACGAAATAAGAACAAAAGCCAGCAATCAGCACAGAAAATCTAATATTAAAACTAAAATTACGAAAACATGTCAGGATGATATACGACGAGATAACCATGGAACTATTCCGATAGTCAGGTTACAACCCGTAAACCAAACAAGGACCGGGGTTGTAACCCTTCATCTGAACAGAGCTTGGTTTCCCACCATTTATCGGTAAGATAATAATGCAAGAAATCAAGGCAGGAAACAATCTTGTACTGGATCAAGACATGGCAAGACTGGTTATACCTCATTCGATCAATCATGGCCAAGCAGATCCTACGGCTTACTACTTTAACTAACTAGGGTTATCACAGGCCTAATTACTAACAAGATGCAGTGAGATTGTTCCACAGCCACAAGCCCTGCAGACCATCCAGGCTACCCAGGTCGAAAATTAGGGGTTGAATTCAGGTGGGTACATTGCCCGGGAGACAAATGTACCCTTAGGTGACTTAGAGGGTGCAACACTCGACGGTGTGCTGAAAATGTGCCCTACTCGACGGCAGGCTACATATCCCAAGAGCGCCCAGGTAACGGGATTGCCTGTAGCTGTGTCACCTCTTCATGACTACTGTGTTATTCTAGTTATTAGTCTTAATCCATTTTAGTAGGTACTCCTGACCGTGGTACTCAGGAGTCCCATCCTAGACATGATGCGAGACTGGACAAGTGGATTTAACAAGCAAGCAAGAAAGAACCACCCACGGTGTCAAGGCAGGTCAAGTCAAGTTATCAAGTCATGCTAAAGTTAGGAGTGCGCCGCCACGGCCACTGTCAAGTCATCAAGATAAATCATGTCAGGGTACTTGTCAGGAGTGCACCACCACGGACCACTGTCGTGTTATGCTAATTCCTTGTCATACTAAGCCATGTACAATAGTCATTCCAAACATATTAAGTAAAATCAAGTTCATGACAAAAGGCGTAAGGATATAAAATGGGCATAAAATATCTAATAAAATATCAAAATACGGGGTTATAGAAGAGCCAAGCATAAAGAAATAAAACCAAACTCCAAGAGTCAAAGAATTAAGCAAGGGGAGTCAAGGGTCAGCATACGTGCAAAAGCACGCACGCAGGGCTCGCTCAAGCCTGCGTACCAAGGCACACTCAAGTCTGCGTACCAAGGCACACTCAAGTCTGCGTACCAAGGCACACCCAAGGGGAGCAGCGTACGTAAAAGTCACGCACGCTCAAGGGAGCTGCGTACGTGAAAAGTCACGCACGCTCAGGAAAGCTGCGTACTTGAAAAGTCACGCAGGCTCACTCAAGGCAGCGTACGTGAAAAGTCACGCAAGCTCACTCAAGGCAGCGTACGTGAAAAGTCACGCATGCTCACTCAAGGCAGCGTACGTGAAAAGTCACGCAGGCTCAAGGAAGCAGCTGCGTGAAAAGTCACGCACGCTCACTCAAGGCAGCGTACGTGAAAAGTCACGCAGGCTCAAGGAAGCAGCTGCGTGAAAAGTCACGCACGCTCAAGGAGACACGCTTCCAACAGGGAGCGTACTCAAGTCTGCGTACGCAGTGCTAAAGAGCGCGCGTAGCTCAGTGTGCGTGAGCTAAATAGCTCTGCACACTGCTCACTGTCTTCTCCAAACAGCAAGAACACCTTGGATGAACCCAAGGCTTCAAAGCATCATAACTTGGCCATCCGAACTCCAAATCCAGATTTCCAAATTTCCAACTTGGGTAGAATTGAATGCTCTTCCACTTGGAAATACCAAAACCCATGAAAATCCAACTTAAAGAGATCAAACCATGCAAAATCCAAAAATAGAAATAACTTAGATCTAGAGCAAAGGAGACTTCAAATCACAAAACACCAAGTTCCAATGTTGATCACCATGTCCTAATCTAGCAAATGAACCAAGAAAATAGGGCTCTCATGAAGTGGCAAGGTGCACTTGCCTAGGGTTAGGAGAGTTGTGGAGGAAGAAGAAGAAGAAGAAGGAGGAAATTAATGGTGGAAGTTATGAGGAGAGAGAGTGGTAGGTGGGGGTTATAAAGAGGGTGAGTTGTGGTGGGTTGAGGGGTAGCATAGGTTAAGGTGATACAACTCACATAAAACCGAACCAATCCAAATAAAATTGAGCCATGCCAAAACCCAAAATACGGGAAATATCGAAATCCCACAAGTTTGAGAAAAAATAAAAATACATACCAAAAATACAGATACGAGTATAAATACGAAATACGGGAAATACGGGAAATGAGGGTGACATAGACTACTGATTACTCCTAAAATAGTCTAAGACTGAACACTCAGTTATTCCTGACCAACCTGGAACACTTATCAAAGACATTGATAAAATGCTACTCAGAAGAAACAGCCATCTACAACTCAATATCATTCCAGGACTTCGAGCAAGGCATGATCACTCCCCTCTACATTCTAATGTTTAGTTATCAACCTACTTGCTGTCATCCCCTCTACATAATGAAATAAATAACTCCTAACTGCATATATCCTTTAAACCCTGGAATTGAATTTGAACCAACTTCCAAACTTCCTGATACATTTCCTTCTATTACATCCTTCACTCACCAGACATCAATAGTAAGCAGGATTTAGATTTGCCCTGCTATCAAGCAGTACTCGAACAAAACACACTTCACTGATGCTAAAGTCAAGAAATTCAGTTTCTAGGCTCACTGAATTCCAGTTCACCATAAAATTCAGGACAGTGCATACTCGTTCCAGATTTATCCTATCTACCAGTCCATGAGTCTTAAGACCATAGCAGGTTATACACAATCCTAAAATACAATGTACAAAGCTCAAATACATCTATCCTTCAATCAGAAAAATACTGGGATCTTGATATTTAAACTGATACAAACCTGCCACAGACAATCATCAATTTGACTTTGATTTGAATCTCATTAAAAACTGAATTTCATTCTCATGGTACACTGGAATGCTTCACCGCTTACCTTAAGATCCCATCTCAGTTTTCACTGAGATTTATCTCAGATTTCATCAAGAGTTTGCACTCATGCAATACCGAAACTAATCTCAGTTATTTACTGAGATTTCATTCCCAGTTCACACTGAGAATTGTCTCAGGTTTACACTGAGAATTCTTAGTGAAATCTAATTTACTCTGAGATTCAACTCTTAGGTTCAAATCTGAATTGCCAAGGTTCACTGATCATCAATGATTTAAAACCAAAACCCAGTTCATGAACCATCCCAACAGTAATACGTAATTTCTCATTTATTCATGATAATTCGAATCATTCACCGACTGACATAAACTTAAGGAAATACACCAAGGATTCAACCAAAATTATTCTATTGCAAGAGCCAATCAGAGTAGAAGAAGTACCTGTAATTCGAAAGGATGCACACGAATCCTTCTTCCACCTCTCTAACTTCTTTGAGACCTTGCCACAAATAATCAATCACACACAAGAACCAAAACATAAAATCCTCATAATCGATTCATCACAACCATGGCTCACCTTATCAACTAAACTCCCATATGTAAACACTCACTGATATCAGGATTTTACTTCACTGATCTGAAAATTGAACACCAGTTACTCAATTAAACAAAAGTTCTTAAATCCTTATAATTATCTTAAAAAGTTGATAAGGACAAATAAAGATGGAAATAGGAAGAACTTCAATATGATCCAGATCACTCTGGTTCTTCATGAGAAGGTATGTACTGACTAGATCAAGAAATTTCATCATTCAAAAAGGAATTTATACTTACAGCCCTGAATCTTCAGATCAAAAGGATCAACAAAATTGGACTGATCTCTCGACTGATCAACATGACTCAAGGGAAAGTTTCAGATCTGATTGATCATCCAAGGATCAATGGAGTTTTAGCTACGATCCAAAAATTGAGAAAAGAAGATCAGTCAAAGTATAGAAAAGAAATCGACATCAGAACTCCTTGGATCTGAATTAAAAGCGAATGGATTCTTACCAAATGGCAGTTGCCATAGATTGCAAGAAGGAAAGATTGATCGATCCAAGCTGGTTGTGATCCCCTTTGTTGTCGATCTGGTGATAGGAGGAAATTCCCCTTACTGCCTTCCTGCTTCCAAGGAAGCTTCTGCCATTGTTGTGGAGAGAAAGAGGAGCTGAGGAGGAAGAAAGGATGACCAGGAAAGAGAGTGAGGGGTGTCTTATATAGAGGTTAACAATCGAGAGGGAATAATTTTGGAGGGAAAATGAAAAAGAATAAAGTTTGTTAGAGCACATGGGAGGACAGCAATCGAGAGAGGTGCAGTTAGAGGAAATTTTGAAATTCATTCTTCATTCCTGATTGCAAAGGAAGGTTGTAGCAAAATGATATATTTCATAAGGATGGGAAAGTTCAATGGTGACTCATGGGCCAAGCCCATTTTAGTTGAAAAAACTTAGAACTAGTCAAATAATCCTCGTTGAAGGAAAATAGAATTATACTACAATAATTTTTAATTTTCTATTGAATTTATATTAAAACAAGATTGTGGGGCTAGATCAGATCATCAACGGAGTAAAGGAACCACTACAGTGTTCATCACACTTCTCCAGAATCAAATTGTACTTAGATCTCCCATTTAGGATTTCTTTTGTACTTCTTCTCGTTTGTAATACAAAAATTTCTTTAACTTTTTTTCATGACAAACAAAATGGTGACTGTGCTGGGGACTTCTTTCTCCTCTGACGAGAAGGTTGTGACGCAATCTGATAATAACTTGCTGGGGTCCTCTCAAAAGATGCTGGTCGTACGTTTCGATCAACAAGATTTTGAGGACTTACTCTCTGAAGGCAACACGAGCCCTTCGAAGAGGCTAGCAAAATTGAAGAAGACTCGCCGCATTTGGGTGTCGAAGACCACTGTACCAAGCGGCACAGCTGAAGGGGATGCTCCCCAAGCTTTCCAGAACTTAGGTGCACTCCATGCGCCTGCATTCGCCACTGCTGCGGCTCCTCAACCGACTCCACTTTCTGAGAAGCACAGTGGAGGCTGCTACTCCCAGGCTGCGTGCCAGACAAAGGCATAACGTAAGAAGAAAGGCGCATCATCCCATCTGCGTACTAAGCCAGCTGCGCAGGAAATATCCTTTGTCTTTGACAGAATTGCCTGCCCCCTAGATAAGGTCAAGTTGGACTCTGAGTATTACACGCCTTCTAGGGCTAGTATAAAACGTCCAAGGCAGCATGTGCCATGCATGATCAATGTGCTACGCCAACAGCTAGTCGAAAGCATGCGCTGACAGTAATACATGCAGCTGACGGCAAGTTGTACAGAACTGATCCAGGTGCTCTTTGTGCCTCGAATGACATAGTTCTTAAAGTTCCCTTGTCACTTGGGTGCTCATGTGTAGGAACCAAGCCAGGAGACGAATATTGTGGTGACAGATTCATGCAAGCAGTGTGGCTACGAGCGTAAAGTGAGTCTGCCCCACAAGCAACCCCCCACACATGACCTAAGCATGTCTCATGCACAGAAATTGGGTCGGGGGACGCATTCATCACATCTTCGCTCATGTGCCCAGCTTGGTTGCGCGCGTGAAGTGAGCATAAATGGGAATACCTCTTCCTATGACTTACGTGATGTGATCTCTCACAAGCGTAAGGCAAGAGAGACTTCTGTTATGCATAATGTGCCTACCTTAGGACACACTTGTGCTAACATAATCATCAACTGCTGCTATAACCGAACAGCGGTATCTTCACCCAAAAGGTAGTAAGTTTTTCAACGGCTGCGACCGTCGGCATCTGTTCGACAATGGCTCGGCAAGAGGTTGCCGATAGAAGATGAAGATGAACTTCTGATTGCCCCTGTCACAACCTGTACCCAGAATTTGGACATGAATCATAGGCACGCCCAGCCTATGCCACAGTATCGGTGGTAGAATATTGTATACTCATAATATGATGAATAACCCATGCATGATATATACTCTATATCGGAGGACAATAATATATAACTAAACTAATACTCAATCACACCTCTAACAAGAATCACACGATAGAATATAGAAAAGATAAATAGTCACAAAATCTATGAAATAAATAATCTCCAAACTACATGTCCATCAAATATCAAATATCAAAATATCAACAAAATTCCGAGACAAATTCGGCCTCAAACTAAATCTAAATCTAACTAAACAAAGGCGACTGGGTTAGGTGCTGCAACTCCTCCGGTGACGTAAGGTCAGGCTCAATTATATTTCCCATATACATGGACCATAGTGCGTAGGGCATCCATCCTTATCGTACTCACCTAAAATGTTTACCCAGTCAGGATGGAACGAGTACAATTCATTGAGTGTAGTTCCAAGTATATGATAACGACTATAAAACAGAGGTTAGTCATAAACTACATGATAAGAGAAACAACTACAACATGGTAATATGATGAACAATAGACAAAAAATCATATGGAAACATGGAAAGATTAAAATAAGGAAAACATAGCTATCTAAGTGTATTAAAGTACTCCTTTCGATATGTGATCGGCTAGTACACTACACCGTACGATCTACATAGGATTTGCATCCTCACGGTCTAAATAGCAATAAAAATAAATATATTTCGGTCTACGGGTCTGATCACACATCTACTCGGTACTTCCCCACCCCGATACGACATGTAAGAAGGATGACAAGATATGACAAGAAAACCATGAAGTGTTATCCATGTAACGAGCATGTCGAGAATCAAATATCATACAACTAACAATGAGATATAGTAATTAACAATATTAGAAACAAACAATAAATGTACTCGCCTGGTATCCTGAGCTGATAATTTAGGTATGGTGCCAACTCCGAGTTTAGGTAACCTATTTATGAATTTATAATGTCAATAAATAAGTAGAAGTTAATATCATGCCTATCCAAACTACCCATTAGGTCTCTATGTTTTCTTAAGTCTATCTACTTGTATACATGTATGGTTTGCTAATCTTCTTTTTTACTTATAATATACCTTATCCTCTCCATATAGTCATTATACATTTACTTACTAAGGGGATAGCCTGATAATACCTCATACCATTCAATACTATAATCCACATCTGAATTCCCTGTTACCCATGTGTATCTTCCTTACCATATAACTAGTCATATAGGTAGCCCCATATGTTTCTTTCTCCAGTACCAAGTGTGTACAAAACCTATTGATACTCCTTTTTGACTTACAACTAACTATTGCTCTTTTGTACACAACAAGTAGAGTTTTGTTGTTAATTGTATCTATACAGTTCGCCTCCATCTACCCAAATTGTGTTACTACTAGCCTATGACAACCCTGCCACCTACTGTTGCATGCTAAGGCACTCCCTTATATTAATAGGCACCCTGTGCAAGCACAGATATGCATACAGGTTGTGTAGCTACCTACAATCCTATAATCCAGTTTGGAACTTCCTGCTACCTTGAAATTTCTAGACTAGATATTGATACATTTTACCCACATGCTCAGGACTCACAGGTAACTTGTTGTACCTGTGCCCCTGTTACCTACATATCCTGATATAAATCCCCTGTCCATACAGATGTTGTTCAAAACATTAGCTGCTGTCCCTTCATGTTTTCCTTATTATACCTATTCCCAAGTCCCACCTAATTATGCATCCCCAAGCTCTCGAGTAGCCCCAACTTCTTACTGCTAACATAAAACCCCCACTTCTAGGTCACATAAATGCATGTATCCCTACACACCTATATATGTAAGGCTGCGGTTCACTTTTGATATACCCTGCTACCCAATTTGCTCCCAGGTATGTGTTCCTTTGTTTAAACACCCACATAGGTAATTTCTCTTCTATCTATGCACTACTGCATTTCCTATCCAAGGGACTTCCTAATACCTTATCTAGATTGATAAGCCATAACAACCTATTCACCTATACTTATGTGGCCATCCCCATCTAGGGATTGCTAGTGCTAGTGGTTAGACTCGAACCCAATAATACATGAACACATACCCTGTGCATACCTGAATAGTGGATGCATCACATGGATACCTTGATGTATCCTGTACATATCCTCTTTCACACATTCTATTCCCCCATAAGATACCTACATACTGATGCACATGTGGCAATAGACTACTGCTTTCTACCCTATAGGGAGAACTCTACACAGGATACTTATAAACCTTCTTGTTACAGAGACCTAATCTCTGTATCCATGCGCATCACTCTCACCCATATCCATCTGTGTTCATCATACACATGCTAACAGCATATTGATGCTGCTTGAATCTATTCCTGCACATATACATAGATTTTTGTAGGTAGGCTAATGCCCCACACATCCACACAACCATTTACACCCATGAATCTATTTCTTCCTTTTCCTCCCAATATCTGATAATATATATATGATATATGACCACCCTTATATGCACACAGATCCTGCTACCAACCCAAGTTAATGTTGCCTGCCTATAACAGATACTTAACCCTATTGTGCCACCTGATTGCATACACACAGGTGTTCACATGTGCACATGTATACATATACATACAATATATGTACATACCTACCAAAACAACCCCCTGTTCACTGATGTTTGAACAATTATCCTATTGGTATACTCCAGGCATCATGATCCCCAATCCCTGTCAGGTATCCACCTTGCTACCCCATGCTATATGTAGTTTCTAGAACTCCTATTTTCCATATATGTACATATAACTGTCTATTAACAGGCTTGCCTTTGGGAACGCATCCCCTATAGCTAACCTACTTCTTCCTAGGTAATATATCAACCACTTGGTGGTTTTCGATACCTACTCCCTACAAATCTGAGAATTCATCCAGTTAATTGCTTACCTGTTGGAAATTTGATATCCCTGTTGACCAACAAAAGCTTCGGTAGGAGAAGTGACCGACTGCTCCACCAAGTCGCTAAAAAATGCTTCAATCTTGAGGGAGAGGAAGGAGAAGGATTTAGGTTTTTGGACGAGTATATGAAAGCAAAGGGGTCGATACTATATATATATATATATATATATATATATATATATATATATATATATATATATATATATATATATCGGTTCATGGAAAAGATAAGATGAATCTTATTTGATTTCATATAAGAGTTTAAATTTGGGAGGGATTTGTATTGGCTCGGTTGTGAGGAAAATAGGTGTGAACGTTTGATATTTGATTTGGTCAAATATTTGAAAATGACTAGTTTAATGAATCCCCCCTTAGATAGGATATTGCATAGTTACCCTTTATACTAAATTAACAATTAACTAATTACAAAAGGAATCCTTAAAATTATAATTCATGTGTATAAAATAATTATGGGGATTTGAGGTTTTACAGCCCCGTGTAATGCTGCGTGGAGTTCACCTTCCATCAAGAAAACTTCCAAAAATCCTTCTGTTTTGACTAGTAAGAGCTGCCTTCAACGCAAAAAGCCGACAATACCTAGCATGGATGTGTTCCAACACACTCGGTCTAAAGCCAAGTCCTCACTTGGAAGAACCGCCGCTCCATTAGTAGTATAAGCTGGGGGTATCAAGCCCCCGACGTTCCGTGATAATCCATCATTTCAATATGATGAAGGTTTGTACGGGACTAATACATATGCTTCTGGGGGTGCAAACTATCATCAGGCTGGGGGTAGTTATTCCCTCGAATCAGAAGATGGCATCAACATGCCGGCCTTCCTTCAGGAAGGTGAAGCTCAAGGATCTGACCCGGTGAGTGAAAGATCCACTGTACCATCTACTTCTCACCACCTAATGTCAGTATACATGATAGGGGGTGACCACGTGGGAAGTAGCGAAGGATCGAACTACTTACAACGTATAGAGGCCCTTGAAACGTGCATGCATATGTTGACTGAATCGATGCAAGCTTTGACCCAGGTGGTCCTCGAGCTCAAAGACAGATTGCCATCCCGTGCCCCTGCTCCAGCAAATTAGGATCCAAGGACAAACGGGAAATCTAATGCACCCTCTCAGGCACCACTCCCAACTGAGGACCATGCACTGCCACGGTCATCTGGCCCGCCAATGTCAGAAGACATACAACAAGATCTCAAAGATCTATACGCTCGCTTTGATGCCAAAGACAAACACGAGTTACTCCAAAAACTCGGGATTTGACAACCCTATCCTTCTGAGTGGAACAATGTGGTTTATCCTCCCAAATATAAACTGCAAACTCAGACTCCGTTTGACGAAAAAGAGTCTTCTCGTCGATATTTGACATACTTTGCCTCTATGACGGGACACTTGCTAAAAGACGAGGCCCTGCTCACAAGCCTATTCGTTGGAGCATTACAGGGGGTGGCATACGAATGGTTCTGCGGCTTCTGCCGCCTCCCCGACAACTGCATTTCGTCTTTTGATGATTTGAAGCGACTCTTTCTCTTTCGATTCTACGAAGGAATGGACATGATAATGTCCGCTCTCATAGACATTGTTGAGAAAGAAAATGAGCTCGTTCGTGCCTACATCGAGCGCTTCCTCCAAATGGTCTTGAGGCTACCACTTGGTGTGCCTGAGCCTGTGCTAATGGACTCATGTCGTAAAAATATGCTTCCTGTAATCAAACTCTGGCACAATGCTCCTCAATGCACAGAGTGGACGCCATTCATTATCAGTGCTGACAGTGCTGAAAGGAATGTCCGGGATGCACGCTTGCTAGGGGTGAACTTCCTTACGCTCGAAGACAAAGGAAAATACCCATATGGCAACAACACTGCCAATACTAGCAAGGACAGAAAGAGGAAACAAGTCCTGACTGTCAACATTTCCAAAGGTTCAGCATTTGTGAACCAAAAGACGGCATAGGTGCCCAAACCAAAGAAAAATTATTCCTTTAATGATGAAGACGTGCTGGAGCTCTTTAACGTACAAATGAAGGGCGAGAAGCTACAGCCCCCACCTCCCAAGCGTTTCGACGAAGTAGACAAAGTGGACAACCCCAAGTACTGTCACTACCATCAGTACGTCCACCACTCGACACGTGACCGTTACGTATTGAAGAAGCAGATCTAGATGCTCATTTATGCCAAGGTACTTTCACTTGACTACGAGGATAAGACGACTATTACCAATATGGCGACCCTTCAATTCGGCAACTTCCCAAAAATGGAAGCACAAGATGGTGTCGTCCCGATCCCCAAGACGACAATGGAAGTTGTTAACCTTTCACCGGCCCATGACAATGCTCATGGTCTGATCCCGCTTACAATACCTTGAGGCAAAGTTATGTGGGTCCATCTCGACCTTGCCCCAGACATAATGCAGTCCCTGACACGCTCGGTCAAAGGAAAGAAATCCAAATCATGTCGTATGGTGTCTGCCGCAACCGTTGAAGCCCTAGTAGGCACCTATTTTGGTCTATCTTACCAGCGGGAGGACAATCAGGCTCCAGAGGAAGAAGTACCTCCACCTGCTGCAACCACTACACCCAATACTACGGAGCAGGTCCATCTCAACCTCATGTAGCAGATAAGCAGAAGCAGAAGCAGAAGTAGAAGGAGGTTCGCTTTGACAAACCTATAAGGAAAGACTTAGCGGTGGGGCCAATCAAGCCCTATAACTTTGATATATTGGTACAACTTGCCAATAATTCATCCAGGCTGTCGCTCTTCGAGCTTCTCCATCTCTCTAAAGAGAGACGCGATGCCCTCAGCGCGGCATTACAACATGCTGACTCCTTTTTCTGCCAAGTACATCTGCCTAAAGAAGATCCTGCCGCTTGCCAACATTCCCACAGTGTGGTCGAGACGATCCCAAACATCACATTCACTCAGTAAGACATGTTGATGAAAAATAATAGGCAAAATAGACCCCTATACTATACAGGATATATTGGTGTCATTAAGGTCGATCACATCCACATCGACCAGGACTCTTCCCTCAGCATCATCCTCTGAGTTTACTCCGAACTTTGGTGATACCGATGCACCGGTTGACTGCATCCAACACCACCATAAGCGGTTTCAATGTCAAAAAAGCAATCCTTTGGGAAAAATTCGTCTGTAGTGCCAAATAGGTGATCTCCAAATAGATGTGACGTGTTATGTCATCGATGTGGACATATCTTACAATGTCTTATTGGGATGTCCGTGGATACATGAATATATGATAGTGCCCTCCACCCTCCATCAATACATGAAGTATGTGGCCAACAACGGGGTCACTAAAATAGAGTTTGCTAACATTGATCCTTTTCGAGGACTTGAGGCATACTACACTGATGTTGATTTGTACAAGCCAGTTCACTTGGTCGATGATGCCAATTATGCAGATGATGAGGCAAAAGTTGCAGCTATGACTGAAAAATCGCTGAGAGTCTGACTGAAAGGGAAGCCTCCTCAAACGTCAGTTCCTCTCGTGGCCAAGATTTATGGAAAGGCTCCCGCCCCCATGACTGTCAAGTTGCCAACGGGACCCAAGAACCTATTAGGGTCAAGTTGCCACAAAGGACCCCAAAAGCAGCTCCAAGGTCACAAGATCCTCTGGCTTCAGCTCCCCTAGTAGTCAAGCTAAGGCGGAAAGCCCCACCATCTTCTCTTGTGGCTGTTACGGTCCTCACGAATGAAGAGTTGGAGGATTATATATCTGCCAATAATAAGGCACCTTCTTTAGATGATGTGATCCCTCGGGACAAAATTCTATAATTTATCAATAAAAGATTATCTTACTCTTGTGCACAATGGAATGTTATGTATGTCTTAGATAATACTTTAGGTATGTTACAAACACAAGTAACAACTCCCAATATTACAAACCAAATTGTCATATCCTGTGACGCTTAGTTCATAGTCCCAATGAGAAAGAAGGACCAGAAGCCCATCATCTTCGGCCGGGTAGAACGTCCCCAAAGACTTACCCCCGTTGAACTAAAACCCGATAACGACAAGATATAAATATACCGTTATACTGCTCAGGCCAAACACTTCATCCAAAAGATGGGTTACGACTTGACCACTGGCAAAGGTCTAAACTACGGCAAGGGTCGACGCCTCCCCTTACGACTTCCTTCTCCAAAAAGAAAGTCTCAAGATTACTACCAACGTACTCATCGGGGGTTGGGCTATGTTACGTCTTCGACAACGTCGGAGAGTTCAAAAGCTGAAGTCAAGATGCATTCGCACTCATCAGATTCCTCGACCTGGGACTCCGAACCAGCATCGGCCAGGCCTTCAAGAAGATATTATCAGTCAATATGACCTCTGCAAACCCTCCAGTAGAGGATGAAGACCAAACGCTGGAATTCTTTGAAGAAGAACCCTGTGCTCAACGCCTAGAATCTCAATAGGAGTGCCGCTTTGAACAGCGAGAACCTCCTACTGAAGACGAGGTCGTACAAATCGACCTAGGACATGAATCTTCACCTAAGCCGATCTTTATTAGCAAAAGTTTGATAGGGAAAGACAAAGAATCTCTGATACAACTTATCCAAGAGTACATTGATATATTTGCTAGAGCTATGAGGATATGCTAGGATTAGACCCACAGGTCATAATGCATAAACTTAACATTCGGCCAGACGCCAAACCAGTGAATTAGCAACATCGACATTTTCTTCCTAATGTTATGGATGCTATTGAAACCAAGGTAAACAAGCTCATCAACAACGACTTCATTCACGAGGAACAGTACCCAAATTGGATAGCCAATGTTGTTCATGTCACCAAGAAAAATAGAAAGATTCGAGTCTATATAGACTTCAGGGATCTCAACTCGACCTGTCTAAAAGACGAGTTTTCCCTCCCAATTATGGATGTAATGATCAATAATACATGTGGCTTCGAACACATGTCTTTTATGGATGGGTTTTGGGCTACAACCAGATCAAAATATTTCCTAACGATGAAAAGCATACTTTATTTCGAATGCCAAAAGGAATCTACTATTATACAGTAATGCCTTTCGGTTTGAAGAGCGCTGGGGCAACATATCAGCGGGCTATGAACACTGTATTCTGCAAACACCTCCAAAAAATGGTAGAATGTTATGTTGATGACATTGCCATCAAAAGTCGAAAGAAGGCCAACCATTTGGAAGACCTGAAGATAATGTTCGACTTAATGCGAGTGCATCAACTGACGATGAACCTGACCAAGTCATTTTTGGGGGTTTCCAGTAAAAAATTCTTAGGTTTCATCATTACAGCCAAAGATATTCATATTGACTCTGACAAGACAAAAGCCATCCTAGATATGGCTCCACCAAAGAATCTTCGTGAGCTTTATAGCTGACAAGGATGCCTGACGTACATCCGAAGATGACAACCCTTCTCTAAGCTAATGAAGAAAGGAGTTTCTTATGTTTGGACCAACGAATGCCAACAAGCGTTCTATGACATTAAAAACTATCTCACCAGCCCCCCAGTCCTGGTTGCCCCGGTTATGGGGAAGCCCTTTTTACTATAGTCCGAGCCATAAACCATTCTCTCGGTGCCTTGCTACCGCAGAAAAGCAATGGAGGCCACAAACAAGCAATCTACTATCTGAACAGGACCATGATTAGTGCCGAACATCGGTATAATCCTATTTAGAAAGAGTATCTTGCTCTAGTCTTTGCTATATAAAAGACGACCCCTATATTGCTGGACAAACAATCCACGTCATCTCTAACCCCCTCAGAGTCCTCATGACCACGCCAGGAGCACTAAACTCGCAGTTAGCCATATGGACAATCCTACTATTGCCCTTTGACATAGTGTTCGTCCCACAGAAGGCGGTTAAGGGTCAAGCATTGGCCAATTTCTTGGCGGTACATCCTGTTCCGAAAGCATCAAAACTCAATGATGGTATTCCAGACGAGGTCTTAGAGTCCAACACGGTCATTGAAGATCCTATTTGGCGGATATTCTTTGACGGTGCTTCAAGAACAGGCCCCAAAGGTGAGATCATTACGGGAGTAGGAGTGGTCCTGGTCACTCCTGAAGGCCTAGTCATTCATCGTGTGTATTCTCTCATAGAATCATGCACTGCAATGTCGCCGAGTACAATGCCCTTATCATCGGTCTCCAGCTAGGTAAACCGTTGGGAGTCGACTACCTAGAGGCTTATGGTGACTCAAAGTTGATAATAAATCAGGTTATAGGACAATACGAGGTCCGACATGAGGATCTGGTCCCTTACCATCAAGCGACAATCGACATCATCTCCACCTTTACATGATTCTTTATAGAACATATACCTCGATGGCAGAATCTGGAAGCCGAAGCCCTCACTGGTCTGGCCGCTTCTTTAGCAGCTCCTGTCGGGACCCAGTACTCCGTCACTGTGATGGGTCAAGAATTGGTTTGCCCAAAGAATAACCTATGTACGTGTCTGAGCTACTATGTACAGACAGACACTAATGTTGACATTAGAGACTGGCGATTCCTGTTCATAGACTACGCGGTTTATAGGATTCTATCCGAGGACTCGAAAGAAGCCACTTTCATTAAGAGATGCCCGCTCCAGTTCTACTATGATACAGCTACTAAAATGCTGTATCGTCGTTCATATGACGGACTCCTCCTTCGGTGTTTATCTAATGCCGGAGTAAAGGAAGCACTGTAGAAGGCGCACGATAGTACTTGCAAAGCTCACCAACCCGGTCCTAAGTTACAGGATCGACTACGGCATATGGGCTACTTTTAGCCCACCATGATGGCGGATGTTGTTGATTACGCTAAGAAGTGTCGATTATGTCAACTGCATGCTGACTTCATCCATCAACCCTCTGAGTTCCTACAACCCATCGCGGTAGCTTGGCCATTCGAAGAATAGGAAATGGATATTGTTGGGCCAATTAGCCCTCCATCCTCCAAACGATATCGGTTCATCCTCGTCATTACTGACTACTTCTCTAAATAGGCGGAGGTGATACCGCTGGCAGAGGTAAAAATTTCGAATGTGATCAACTTCATTAAACACCACATTATTTACCGCTTCAGAGTTCTCCAAAGAATTATCCATGACAATGGCCCCCAGTTTGTGAGCTATGCCTTCCATCAGTTTTTGATAAAAACTGAATACAGAATATAGCATCGACAACCTACAATCCAGCGATGAATGGGCTAGCCGAAGCATTTAACAAGACAATCGTTAAGCTACATAAGAAGGTCGTGTCATCTAATAAACACGAATGGAATAAAAAGCTAGGTGAATGTATATGGGCTTACCGTACAACCGTTCAGACATCCACTGGCAACACGCCACTCTCTCTTGTCTACGGAAGCGAAGCGGTACTCCCCTTGGAGATCCAGATTCCATCTCTATGGGTAGCTATCACCAACTAGTTGACAGACGAAGACAACCAATGCCGTCGACTATAAGGGTTGGAAGCGTTGGATGAAAAGCGTCTATTAGCTCAACAACGTATTGAGTTGTATCAAGCTCGGATTTCCAGAGCCTTCAACAAACGGGTCAAGGAAAGGACATTTTAATTTGGTGATCTCGTGTTATCAGTTCGAAGGCTAATGGTGATGACTCATAAATCGGTCGAAAAATTTGAGCCCAAGTGGGAGGGCCCATTCGTCATAGAGACGGTATACTCTAACGGCGCTTACCGACTCACTAATCCTAATAGAGATCTGCTAACGATGCCAATCAATGGCAAATTTCTAAAGAAATACTATGTTTAGTTTTGAACGTGTATTTCTCTTGCAAAATAACTCCTCAGAAGGTGGTCACGTTCATATTACCTCTAAATCGCTTTCTACAATTATATCTCACCATGTTTGTTTAAACCTCTGAGCGAGATCTTATGTTTACCATGTCACGACTCGTACCCACTGTGAGGGTACGAGTGCGTAACAACACCCAGCCTATGCCGCAGTGTCGGCAGTAGAACGCTGTCCTAGGTTACTATCTAACCAACAACTCACGTAATATATATATAATGTACTCATCATGATCAACTCCGAACGGAGGACAAGTATAAGATATTGTAACTCAATCACAGCCTAGGCACGATAAGATAATCATAGAAGAATTAACTAAGAATAGAAAGATAACTACAAAAATAATAACAACTCTCAACAATCTCAAATACTACACAAGTCTCCAAATCATCTACAACAAGTTCAACATGAAAAACATATGCTAGTCTACTAAACTAAATCCCGATCACTCCTGAGTGTCGGGGCCAAAGGTAGTTATCCCGTCTCCGGGTCCATAATATGTAGGCATGTGTCCTCAGGGCAATCATCTGTAAAATTTCAACAGGTGCAGTCAGGACAGGAACGAGTACAACTCATCTAGAAATCTCAAATAAATGACAGAGAACTATAAAGCAGTTATAGACAGTTGTATTGATGAAGCATGGCAGTTTATATTCAGGTAATGGTATAGAGAGACAGATAAGGTACAAGGAAAGTAAGTAACTAAACAAGAGAAAAATCACGACAATAAAGACTGTAAAATAGAAACTAGCTGAACTAGAGTAACATGGTATAAGTCCAGACAGTAAATGTAGACAAGTGTAAACTCCAATGTAAGTCCAGTACAAGACAAATTTAATACAAGATGAATCCAGTACGAGACGATTCCAGTCATAGTGATCAATGATTCCAGGGTGAGTCCAGCCTATACGCTAATAGTGTGTTTTAAAATATCGGAATCGACATGTGAACGGCTGTAGGTAAAACGGAACATCGTACACTCGGCCAAGTATGGGATGGCTATCATTCCAGAATAATTCAAAGGGAGTGGTTCCAGTATTTGGGTATGTTCACATGTCTACTCCAATATTGTCCCGCCCGACAAGTACAAATGAATCCAGAACCCGACTCGATTAAATACAAGTCCAGCCAGAACACGAATGATACCAGTAAGTGATTTTATGGTGATTCCAGTAGGTGATTCCAGTAGGTGATCCCAGAAATAGAGGCCAGACATGAATAAATGAGTGTCGCATGAAACGGATCCAGTAATATCAAATCGTGTTTGAAACAGAGAATCAAATAGAACTAACTACAACTGAAGTACAGTAATTGACAAGTAAATGAGAGAACTATCAGAGAATGTACTCGCCTGCTACCCTGAAAAGAGTAGTGTAATATCAGATGTCTGCACCAGAGTTACAGTGTCCTAAACAGAGTAATATGGGTTATAATATGTTTAAAATAAGATAAGTGAAGTCTACGATGCAATCTACATGATTTCTAGGTCAATCTAGGTCAAAGTCAACTCTAAGTCAAACCTGGTCAACTGTCTAGGTCAAACTAGGTCCAAATCAAACTTGGTCAACCCTGGGTCAACCCAAGTCAATCTAGGTCTAGGCCAGTCAACTTAAGTCTAAATACCACCCATAGGTCACTCTAACACTAGGCTATATACCAACTAGATACAATATATAAATATATACATTCATTTTTTCATACATGCTTACATTTATCCATTTCTAGATACTTACATATTTAGCATACATATCTACTTGCATTTCATTACATTAATATATATCACACATATACCCACATAATTATATAGACAAAACATATATATATATATATATATATATATATATATATATATATATATATATATATATATATATATATATATATATATATATATATATATATATACATATATATATATAAAAAAAAAAAATATATATATATATATATATACATAGGCAATTAAAAAAAAAATATACATAGGCAATTAACATATGTGTGCATATAGGGAGAGCCATGTATGTAGGTGTAGTGAAATGAACATGAGTGTGTGTGTCTATGTATATTCAGGATTAGGCCTAGGGTATGTGTGGATAGGGTCATGTGTGTAGGTGTATATGTGAGGGTGGGTGTGTAGAGTGTGTATGGTACATGGCAAAATCAGTGAGTATATGGGCATGAGAGCATGGGGTCAGGTCTGATAGTTTGTGTATGTGGGTGAATGGAAACATAAGATGGCATGTGTGTAGATGACATGAACCAATCAAGTAATGGTGTAAACTTAGGAAAACTGGGATTAATATATTGTGTGTGAGTGAGTGAGTGAGTGATACAAGGGTGGCAGGAATCAATAGGGGAAAAGTGTTGGTGAGTGTGTGTGTAGAAACTGGAAATCTGAATTCAAAGGTGTGTAAAAATCGAGAAACAATGAGTGAATGAGGACTGAATAATGTACATTAACATTCAGCAATTCTCAGGAAAGTGGGATTAAATCTCAGGGATACTGTATAGCAAAACTGAGATCAAATCGACAGTTCTAACCCGATACCAAAACCAAATTGAAATCCCATTCATCAATCCCATTCGATTTAAAACCTAACACAATCAATCACCAATCATTTAAACAACTAAACATGTTAATTAATATCAAAATCAGTTTACAAATAGGGGTTAATGTAGTGTGTGATTCCATGAATCTCAGGAAAATTAGAATGACAGTTAACCCGTTGCACAGCCCCAATCAATATCGAAATCCCATTTACTTGATAACAAACTAATCTAACATGCAAATCCATCCTAGAGTTAACTAATACATATGTGTAAGGATTTAACATAACAATTAAACATCAAGAATCAGTCTAAAATGGAATGAAAAGTTAGGATTTCAAAAAAAATAGGGATGTATCAGACTACCCATTGCACAGCCCAAACCCACACTCGAAAATCCATCCTTGATCACAAAATTAATCTAACATGTAAAACCAAACTAGCAGTAGTTAATACACATGTGCACATGAATATACATGTAATTTGAATATCAAATTTCAGTTAAAAATAGGATTAAACTTTCAGAATTCAAAAACAGGAATAGGTATCAGTCGATATGGGAAACCCAAATTTCAAATTCAAAACATGATAATATACTAAATTACAGGTTGGTAATAAATCCCCCATACGTGCACGTGTCCCAGAAGTATTTTCGTGTCACCCTAGAGCCGGACACGGCGTGTCCACGTCTTAAAACACGCACAGACATGCTGTGCACAGGCTGCGTCGTGTACGCGTGCACGTGTGTCCAGTGCACGACACAGGCCACGTGGAGACACGTGGTCGTGCACACGTGTACGCCTAGGGTAGGGGTACGTGTCGACGTGACTGCAACGTGTCCATGTGGTGTCGTGTCAGAGTTGTATGTGCGTGTCAGTGAAGGATTTGCTCGCGTGTACAGCGCACGCACGGCCAGTGCGAGGAGGAGAACTCTTCGCACACTACACCATATGGCCTCAAATTTTGGGAGAGCCATGTCAGTCAGTGCCCTGACATCCGCCCAAAATTTGGCATGTCCTCGTGTCCGACACATTGTGAAATTCAGTCCGAGATGCAGGACATTGCATGTGTCCTCGTACGCGCGTGTCCAACCCCAAAAACCGACACAACGACACATAAATACCTAACACCCTTCAAAAAAATTAATGTACATATTTAGATCTACAAATTCATGTAATTACATTTACAAAAATCGAAAATAAATTCCTAAGTGACATTTCATCGAACACCTATACGTACTCTATGACACGTGTCCAATACGGACACCAAACGAACACGAAATTGATCCAAACTTCAGGAACAACTAGGGGACTCCTAGATCTAGCCCTAAATACAAAGAAAATAGAAATTTAGATCAATTTGTGGAGTTTTACCTATAGGTGCAAAAAGCAAGAAATAGCTTCAAATGGGGGGTGTTCTCCTTGATGGCCAAATGCTCCAAATGACAACAAAACTGAGATGAACCTCCAGAAATAATAAACATACAGAAATTAGGTCCTAATGCAAAAGACTAGGATTAAAAAGGAATTAAAATAAATTTATAGGAATTTTTGGAAGGGGAAAAATACATTTTCTTCAAAACTAGGTCAAGCTCTAAAAGTGGCAAGAACTCCTCAACATGACATTAAATAGGGAGGGGCTCTCCTATGGCTGGTCATAAGTTGCAAAAATTAGGGTTAGGGTTTCCTAAATTGGGCCATGGGCTTAAGTCATGATCAATTAAATCATTAAGTCATAAGTCATTTCGTAAAACCATAAGTCATGACTTAAATCAGTTTTTAAATAGTTTAAAAATGATTGAAAATCACCAAAAATCATAATATAAAATAAATATCAATAAATAATAATTATAATTACAAAATTTTAAAACTACCCTCATCTGGAAAACTGGGTGTTACAATCCTACTCCCCTTAGAAAAATTTCGTCCTCGAAATTAAAATGATCGTACCCCTACTAGGTCAAACCCCCAACAATCAAGGTCGATAGTTGACATGCTACACAATCCTACTGGTCATGATTCCACAGTCTCGAACAGGGTAGCTACGCTATCTATCAATCACAAGCAATATCCTGGCAGGTACTAATGAAAATCATACAGGAAAGTAGGAAGGAAGAATGAGATGGACAAACCTGCTAACCCATCACCTGCAGCGTCGGTCTACTCGACTGTCAGCGCAAAGCCCTGCCCCTCTGGGGTGTATCCCTCTGATGGTGCGGGGCACGGTGCTGCGCTACAGGTGGCCTAGCTCCCTCTATCTAATCCATGACACTCAAGTAATATCCACCCTGATATTCTACTCAATTATACTAGGGCTCCATCTATATGGTATCTATTCTACAATCTGATAATCATACCCGTCTATCCAGAACCATGTTACCAAAATTCTCGTCACACCAGTAAGTATGGCTGCAATAATCCATAGAGTCCGCAACTAATGTACATACCTCTAGAATCATGGTATTTAAAATTTTTGCATTGTCGCTAGTTTGGCTGCAAAAACTTTAAATTTTCACACCCGAGAAATACATCCAAAATCAGACTCTATCTCATCACCCAACCAGTTGATATGGCAGTAGAAGATGCTAGATTCCGTGACTGAGGCAACCTAGCCTATAATGTTATCTTGGTAAAAAATCAAGTCAATAATGAATACCAAGAATCAAATTCAATGATGAACAGGAAAGTAGACAGAAACTGTCGGAATCGTATTTTGAGATGGTTTATAATGAGATTCTCATGGGTCATCCCAGAAATCTTCTCAAGTAGTCTGAACTGTGATTGAGCACTCTCTCAACTGAAGCATATTCCTGAGTTCCTATCGCAGGCGCGCAGCAGTACAATTAATCGTTGCACTACCACGACATCGCACCAATACGACCCTCGACCTGCATGGGCCGCCACTAAAAATGTGTCATAACCCGCACCCACTGTGAGGGTACGAGTGCGTAACAACGCCCAGCCTACGCCGCAGTGTCGGCGGTAGAACGCTGTCCTAGGTTACTATCTAACCAACAACTCACGCAATATATAATGTACTCATCATGATCAACTCCGAACGGAGGACAAGTATAAGATATTGTAACTCAATCACAGTCTAAGCACGATAAGATAATCACAGAATAATTAACTAAGAATAGAAAGACAACTACAAAAATAATAACAACTCTCAACAATCTCAAATACTACACAAATCTCCAAATCATCTACAACAAGTTCAACATGAAAAACATATGCTAGTCTACTAAACTAAATCTCGATCACTCCTGAGTGTCGGGGCCAAAGGTAGCTATCCCGTCTTCGGGTCCATAATATGTGGGCATGTGTCCTCAGGGTAATCATCTGTAAAATTTAACAGGTCCAGTCAGGACAGGAACGAATACAACTCATCTAAAAATCTCAAATAAATGACAGAAAACTATAAAGCAGTTATAGACAGTTGTATTGATGAAGCATGACAGTTTATATTCAGGTAATGGTATAGAGAGATAGATAAGGTACAAGGAAAGTAAGTAACTAAACAAAAGAAGAATCATGACAATAAAGACTGTAAAATAGAAACAAGCTGAACTAGAGTAACATGGTATAAGTACAGACAGTAAATGTAGACAAGTGTAAACTCAAATGTAAGTCCAGTACAAGACGAATCTAATATAAGATGAATCCAGTACAAGACGATTCCAGTCATAGTGATCAATGATTCCAGGGTGAGTCCAGCCTATACGCTAATAGTGTGTTTTAAAATATCGGGATCGACATGTGAACGGCTGTAGGTAATACGGCACATCACACACTCGGCCAAGTGTGGGATGGCTATCATTCCAGTATAATTCCAAGGGAGTGGTTCCAGTATTTGGGTATATTCACATGTCTACTCTAATATTTTCCCACCCGACAAGTACAAGTGAATCCAGAACCCGACACGAATAAATACAAGTCCAGCCAGAACATGAATGATACCAGTAAGTGATTCTAGGGTGATTCCAGTAGGTGATTCAAGAAATAGAGGCCAGACATGAATAAATGAGTGTCGCATAAAATGGATCCAATAATATCAAATCGTGTTTGAAACAGAGAATCAAATAGAACTAACTACAACTGAAGTACAGTAATTGACAAGTAAATGAGAGAACTATCAGAGAATGTACTCGCCTGCTACTCTGAAAAGAGTAGTATAATATCATATGTCTGCACCGGAGCCACAGTGTCCTAAACAGAGTAATATGGGTTATAATATGTTTAAAATAAGATAAGTGAAGTCTACGATGCAATCTACATGATTTCTAGGTCAATCTAGGTCAAAGTCAACTCTAAGTCAAACCTGGTCAACTGTCTAGGTCAAACTAGGTCCAAATCAAACTTGGTCAACCCTGGGTCAACCCAAGTCAATCTAGGTCTAGGCCAGTCAACTCAAGTCTAAATACCACCCATAGGTCACTCTAACACTAGGCTATATACCAACTAGATACAATATATAAATATATACATTCATTTTTTCATACATGCTTACATTCATCCATTTCTAGATACTTACATATTTAGCATACTAGCATACATATCTACTTGCATTTCATTACATTAATATATATCACACATATACCCACATAATTATATAGACAAAACATATATATATATATATATATATATATATATATATATATATATATATATATATATATATATATATATACATACATAGGCTATTAACATATGTGTGCATATAGGGAGATCCATGTATGTAGGTGTAGTGAAATGAACATGAGTGTGTGTCTATGTATATTCAGGATTAGGCCTAGGGTGTGTGTGGATAGCGTCATGTGTGTAGGTGTATATGTGAGGGTGGGTGTGTAGAGTGTGTATGGTACATGGCAAAATCAGTGAGTATATATGGACATGAGAGCATGGTGTTAGGTGTGGCAGTTTGTGTATGTGGGTGAATGGAAACACAAGATGGCATGTGTGTGTAGATGACAGGAACCAATCAAGTAATGGTGTAAACTCAGGAAAACTGGGATTAATATAATGTGTTTGAGTGAGTGAGTGATACAATGGTGGCAGGAATCAATAGGGAAAAAGTGTTGGTGAGTGTGTGTAGAAACTGGAAATCTGAATTCAATGGTGTATAAAAATCGAGAAACAGTGAGTGAATGAGGACTGAATAATGTACATTAACATTCAAAAATTCTCAGGAAACTGGGATTAAATCTCAGGGATAGTGTATAGCAAACCTGAGATCAAATCGACAGTTCTAACCCGATACCAAAACCAAATTGAAATCCCATTCATCAATCCCATTCGAAAATCTAAAAACCTAACACAATCAATCACCAATCATTTAAACAACTAAACATGTTAATTAATATCAAAATCAGTTTAAAAACAGGGGTTATTGTAGTATGTATTCCATGAATCTCAGGAAAATTAGAATGACAGTTAACCCATTGCACAGCCCCAATCAATATCGAAATCCCATTTACTTGATAACAAACTGATCTAACATGCAAATCCATCCTAGAGTTAGCTAATACATATGTGTAAGGATTTAACATAACAATTAAACATCAAGAATCAGTCTAAACAAGAATGAAAAGTCAGGATTTCAAAAAAATAGGGATGTATTAGACTACCCATTGTACAGCCCAAACCCACACTCGAAAATCCATCATTGATCACAAAACCTAATCTAACATGTAAAACCAAACTAGCAATAGTTAATACACATGTGCACATGAATATACATGTAATTTGAATATCAAATTTCAGTTAAAAATGTGATTGAACTTTCAGAATTCAAAAACAGGAATAGGTATCAGTCGATATGGGAAACCCAAATTTCGAATTCAAAACATGATAATATACTAAATTAAAGGTTGGTAATAAATCCCCCACATGTGCACGTATCCCAGAAGTATTTTCGTGTCACCCTAGAGCAGGACACGGCGTGTCCACATCTTAAAATACGCACAGACACGCTGTGTACAGGCTGCATCGTGCATGCGTGCACGTATGTCCAGTGCACGACACAGGCCACGTGGAGACACGTGGCCGTGCACACGTTTACGCCTAGGGTAGGGGTACGTGTCCAGGTGGTGTCGTGTCAGAGTTGTACGTGCGTGTCAGTGAAGGATTTGTTCGCGTGTACAGCACGCGTACGCGGCCAGTACGGCCATTGCGAGGAGGAGAACTCCTCACGCACTGCACCATATGGCCTCAAATTTTGGGAGAGCCATGTCAATCAGTGCCCTGACATCCTCCCAAAATTTGGCATGTCCTCGTGTCCGACACAGTGAGAAATTCAGCCCGAGATGCAGGACAGTGCACGTGTCCTCGTGCGCGCGTGTCCAACACCAAAAACTGACACAAAACGACACAAAAATACCTAACACCCTTCACAAAAATTAATGTACATATTTAGATCTACAAATTTATTGTACATATTTAGATCTACAAATTTATGTAATTACATTTACAAAAATCAAAAATAAATTTCTAAGTGACATTTCATCGAACACCTATACGTACTCTATGACACGTGTCCGATACGGACACCAAACAGACACGAAATTGATCCAAACTTCAGGAACAGCTAGGGGACTCCTAGATCTAGCCCTAAATGCAAAGAAAATAGAAATTTAGATCAATTTGTGGAGTTTTACCTATAGGTACAAAAAGCAAGAAAGAGCTTCAAATGGGGGTGTTGTCCTTGATGGCCAAATGCTCCAAATGGCAACAAAACTGAGATGAACCTCCAGAAATAATAAACATACAGAAATTAGGTCCTAATGCAAAAGACTAGGATTAAAAAGGAATTAAAATAAATTTATAGGAATTTTTGGAAGGGGAAAAATACCGTTTCTTCAAAACTAAGTCAAGCTCTAAAAGAGGCAAGAACTCCTCAACATGACATTAAGTAGGGAGGAGCTCTCCTATGGCTGGTCATAAGTTGCAAAAATTAGGGTTAGGGTTTCCTAAATTAGCCCATGGGCTTAAGTCATGATCAATTAAATCATTAAGTCATAAGTCATTTCGTAAAACCATAAGTCATGACTTAAATCAGTTTTTAAATAGTTTAAAAATGATTGAAAATCACCAAAAATCATAATATAAAATAAATATCAATAAATAATAATTATAATTACAAAATTTCAAAACTACCCTCATCTGGAAAACTGGGTGTTACAATCCTACCCCTTTTAGAAAAATTTTGTCCTCGAAATTAAAATGATCGTACCCCTACTAGGTCAAACCCCCAACAATCAAGGTCGATAGTTGACATGCTACATAATCCTACTGGTCGTGATTCCACAGTCTCGAACAGGGTAGCTACGCTGTCTATCAATCACAAGCAATATCCTGGCAGGTACTAATGGAAATCACACAGGAAAGTAGGAAGGAAGAATGAGAAGGACAAACCTGCTAACCCATCACCTGCAGCGTCGGTCTACTAGACTGTCAGCGCAAAGCCCTGTCCCTCTGGGGTGTATCCCTCTGATGGTACGGGGCACGGTGCTGCGCTACAGGTGGCCTAGCTCCCTCTATCTAATCCCTGACACTCAAGTAATATCCACCCTGATATTCTACTCAATTATACTAGGGCACCATCAATATGGTATCTATTCTACAATCTGATAATCATACCCGTCTATCCAGAACCATGTTACCAGAATTCTCGTCACACCAGTAAGTATGGCTGCAATAATCCATAGAGTCCGCAACTAATGTACATACCTCTAGAATCATGGTATTTAAAATTTTCGCATTGTCGCTAGCTTGGTTGCAAAAACTTTAAATTCCCACACCCGAGAAATACATCCAAAATCAGACTCTATCTCATCGCCCAACCAGCTGATATGGCTGTAGAAGACTCTAGATTCCATGACTGAGGCAACCTAGCCCATAATATTATCTTGGTAGAAAATCAAGTCAATAATGAATACCAAGAATCAAATTCAATGATGAACAAGGAAGTAGACAAAAACTGTCGGAATCGTATTTCGAGATGGTTTATAATGAGATTCTCAAGGGTCATCCCAGGAATCTTCTCAAGTAGTCCTAACTGTGATTGAGCACTCTCTCAACTAAAGCATATTCCTGAGTTTCTATCGCAGGCGCGCAGCAGTACAACTAATCGTTGCACTACCACCACATCGCACCATTGCGACTCTCGACCTCCATGGGCCACCACTAAAAATGTGTCACGACCCGCACCCACTGTGAGGGTACGAGTGCGTAACAACGCCCAGCCTACGTCACAGTCACTACAACAAAAAACCCTTTTAATAACGCTCGATAAGACGTATTGATGACGCCTGATACCTAAGCGTTATCAAAGTTCGAAATACCTTTATTTCTATGACGGTTTGGACTAATTCTGGGCTTTTTATGACGTTTATAAAACAAAGCGTCATTAATAGTTTAGAGCGGTGGCAAACTTGTAATTAATAAACTTCCAACAAAACCCTTCACACCCGATCTTTTTCAGAGCTTCCCTTCCCCCCTCTTCCCTCCTCTCCCTGAACGCTAAAATTTTCCAAACCCCTTTCAATTTCTTGCTCATTTCCATCTCCCTAAACCCTAAAATTTTCCTAAACTCTAATCTTCTCCTTCTCCTCCTTCTTTCAACCTCCTACAAACCCTAACCTTAGCCCCAACGCCCCCTCCCACAAACCCTAACCCTAACCCTAACCTTAGCTCCGTCGGAAGATCTCCGTCGAAGACCTCCGTCGACGTGGCCGAAGACCTCCGTCGACGTGGCCGAAGACCTCCGTCGACGTGGCCGACGAGAGCCTGGCCGTTCGATCATAACCGTCGACCACCGCTCATACTCTGCAACAGGTTTACATCGACATGTTTGATCATGTAGGAGGCAAATACTTCTCATACTGAGTTTATGAACTTGTTGCACTTCCTATCATAAAATAGAATGAAAAATATAATGTTGTCGTCTCCAAACTCATGTTAATTTGTTTCATTTTTTTTCCTGGATCCTGAAGTCAAATATTACAGATTGATGATAAAATGAAAGAAGTTATTCAGAGTGACTGCACACGCTATGCCCCAGGCATTAAGATTATCAATGTTCGAGTTACAAAGCCAAACATCCCAACTAACATTAAGAGGAATTTTGAACTCATGGAGGAGGAACGGACAAATGTATATCTTCTCATCTATATATTCTGTGTGGATATTACTAGTTTTAGTAGTTACTTCAGCCTTTTATGCTTCAAGTTTCTGTGAGTTTGTTTCTTGTCATAATACCCAACCGATAATCGATATAGCTATTTCATAAAATTATAAGTACCATATGGATCCTGTCAATTCTTTTATCTAGAACCTGAAGGAGCCTTAAGAATTTCAATTATCAAATATTTTCATTTTAGGCTTTGATTGCTATTGAGAAACAGAAGGTAGTAGAGAAAGAAGCAGAGACCCAGAAGAAGACAGCATTGTCAGAAGCAAAGAAGAATTCGCAGGTGAGCAGGATTCTCATGGAACAGAAGCTGATGGAAAAGGACAGCACCAAGAGGCAGGAGCATATTGAGAATGAAATGTACTTGGCAAGAGAGAAGAGCCAGGCAGATGCTAACTATTACAGGTAGAACACTAGTCCTTATCTTATCGAGTTAAAAAAGATGCTCAATAATGTTTCTCTTTACAAATTCTATCGTATATTCATATTTTAGACACGGGGACACGGGGACATTAGGATCAGACTCAGGGAGCTCTGTTGGTTACCTTCTTTAATCCAGGTATTTTACTTCCATGATAATTGATTATATATGGAGCATCTTGGTTCTTCTTACTGTCTGTGTCGATTGAGTGGGTTTTTGGACAAGATCGTAGGTGTAGACAGATACTGTGTCCTAAGGATATGGCTTCTGTGTCGGTGGTGACACTAGTATTAGGTGTAGGACTGATATCTAGATTTGAATAATGATATTCCAAATGTTTTTTTAGCAGCATTGACCCTTATTTCAGCAAAAGTAGCAATACCAAGTAGAGAAGGTTCGATAATGCGAGTATCTGAATGTTTATGGAAACAAGCAGAAGGTAGTTTTGATTTCTAATATAAAAATAGCAAATATGCTAAAGCTTGATGTTCATCACCTGCCCCTATTGGTAAGAAATTGGATCCATATTTCTATTTATTTTTGCATTAAATAAAAATAGATATAGAAAGTACTTTGTGAATAACTGTAATCACTAAACTAAATAATTTTCTTCTTTTATTAAGATTTTGTATCTCATCACTGATTAAGTGCTTTCTTCATGCTTCCATATTTTGAAAGGAAAGAGCAGAATGGGTAACTACATGAAACTGTAGAGCGAGAGGAAAAGTTCAATTTCATATTTTAAAGTTTAAACCAAAAAATAATGGTTGTGATGACATTTATATCAAATTGGAAAACTAATTAGTTTACTAATGTTATTGCCCATGCTCTTTGGAGGTTTTTTATCAACCATGTATATGTACTTTTTTTTGCTGCTTGGCTTCAATGGTATTTTAGTTTACACGCACAAGTGCCTATAAATATGCAACTTTGCTTTGTCATTCTTTTAGTTCAATGGTATTCAATGGTATTTTAGTTCAATGGTATTTTTTTATGAAGCCATTTTTCTAAAAAGACTACAAATTTTTTTTCTAAAAATACTATAAAAAATAATCGGTCACTTTGCTTTGTCATTATCTGCAATGGTGATTCAGTAGATTTTGACCTACACTGTGAAATCTGCATTACACACGAGCACCAGTTGTTCGATCTGCATTATGCATGATCAGCCACTTTTGGAATGTCTCAATCCCCAATACAGTACATTTAGTTACTTTGTTCTTGCCATTGAAATTTACAACCATGATATCTATGGAAGTTGTGTTGGAATGATAAAGATGTAGGGCCTCTTGAGTTTGACTGCAACAACAACAACAATGCCTTGATTCCAAAAATTTGGGGTTGGCTATTTCAATCCTTTCATCCATTCAACTCTACTATGGGCCGTATCTTCTTGATGCTTGCCTGTACTTTTCAAATTACGAAACGGTGAAGTTTGAGCAAAGTGAACATCTATTTTAAATGGTATTTTTCTTTGAATTTTCAATACTAAATTATCAGGTTGTTTAAGTCGTGTATGCTTTTTTTTTTTTGCTTCTACATGGACCTAATAACAGGGTCGGTTATGATTGTAATTGTCATTTTAGTGCAAGAGAGAAGGGTTCCACCAAAAGATCAAAGATGAAGAAGGTAAAGGATGCAACATCCATGGCTTCTTAGAAGTCAATAAGGTAGCTGGCAGTATACATTTTACCCCAGGGAAAAGCTTCCATCATGCTAACTTTCATATTTATGACGTATCCTTTCAGAGAGAATATAATGTGAGTTGATTCTAAACTGACTTTGATCTTATTTTATTCCCTCTTCTTGAATGATATGATATCTAAGTGAGCTTTAGTAAAGTTTTTCATAATTTTGTAGTTTGTATTGAGAACAATTTTCTTTTTGAAACACAGATAAGTCATCATATAAACAAATTATCCTTTGGGAAAGAGTTTCCAGGTGTTGTAAATCCACTTGATGGGTAAGTTGGAGACTGTTATACATGCAAGAGCTATCACTTTTCAATCTTATCTTTAGTGCTGAAGGGTTTGTAAATTTTATTACATTCCAATGTGCAATGGATGCAAGAATCCTCATCTGGGATGTATCAATATTTTATCAAAGTGAGCGCACAATTTCTTCTCATTTATTGGTTGGTATTTTAATATCATTCTATTTTTAGCAATTCTCCATTTGCGCCAAGTGCAGTCAGTCTAATAAGTGATGCTTTTTTAATTATGCATTTTTGATTTTGATTTCTAATATATAAATTTCTTGTTAACTTTCTTTAATTTATTGGCTTGGTAAAATCCAGGTTGATTGCTAGGCTCACATTTCAGCGTTGATTACAAAATTGCTAAGCTGACATTTCCGATTTTTTGCAAAAAAGGGCACAATGTGACGCTGAGGTGCATGCAGGCGCTGGTGAGGGTTCAGGCGAAAGTAAGGGATCAGAGGATGAGGCTCTCCCACGACGGCGCCGGCTGTAGCAGCACCAAGTCGTCGCACAGATGCGACACTACTTCTCTTTGGGACTCCCGATATCTTCAAGAGATGGCAGAGAGAAGATCCATGGTCAGAATCTACTTAAGTAAATATTTCTAATAATTTGGTTAGCAAAAGAGAGATTTATTCCTATTTTTTGGGTACATTCTGTATTTGGATATTCAATGTAATAAAGATGTTGATATGTACTCTATTTTGAGAAATGTAATAAAGATGGTGATATATAATGTTAAGTTTTTGGAATATAATATATACTGTGCAGTATAGAGCATTATAAATATGCTAATTTGAATAGTATAAAGTGTTATAAATGTGCTGCATTGAGCCTATACATATTATCTATTCATGACGTTTTAAAATTGTTCTGAATTTTGCACTATATATTAACTATTCATAACGCTTTTATAGAAACTATTCATGACGGTTATTTTATGACGCTTTTAAAAAACATTTATAACACCGTTTTCATGACGGTTGCTGTGAAAAAAAACATCATGGTTCGTCATTAATGGCGCTTTTTAGCCGTCATTAAAAGGGTTTTTTGTTGTAGTGAGTGTCGGTGGTAGAACGCTGTCCTAGGTTACTATCTAACCAACAACTCACACAATATATAATGTACTCATCATGATCAACTCCGAACGGAGGACAAGTATAAGATATTGTAACTCAATCACAGTCTAAGCACGATAAGATAATCACAGAAGCATTAACTAAGAATAGAAAGACAACTACAAAAATAATAACAACTCTCAACAATCTCAAATACTACACAAGTCTCCAAATCATCTACAACAAGTTCAACATGAAAAACATATGCTAGTCTACTAAACTAAATCCCGATCACTCTTGAGTGTCGGGGCCAAAGGTAGCTATCCCGTCTCCGGGTCCATAATATGTGGGCATGTGTCCTCAGGGTAATCATCTGTAAAATTTCAACAGGTCCAGTCAGGACAGGAACGAGTACAACTCATCTAAAAATCTCAAATAAATGACAGAGAACTATAAAGCAGTTATAGACAGTTGTATTGATGAAGCATGACAGTTTATATTCAGGTAATGGTATAGAGAGATAGATAAGGTACAAGGAAAGTAAGTAACTAAACAAGAGAAGAATCATGGCAATAAAGATTGTAAAATAGAAACTAGCCGAACAAGAGTAACATGGTATAAGTACAGACAGTAAATGTAGACAAGTGTAAACTCTAATGTAAGTCCAGTACAAGACGAATCTAATACAAGATGAATCAAGTACAAAACGATTCCAGTCATAGTGATCAATGATTCTAGGGTGAGTCCAGCCTATACGCTAATAGTGTGTTTTAAAATATCGGGATCGACATGTGAACGACTGTAGGTAATACGGCACATCGCACACTCGGCCAAGTGTGGGATGGCTATCATTCTAGTATAATTCCAAGGGAGTGGTTCCAGTATTTGGGTATGTTCACATGTCTACTCCAATATTTTCCCGCCCGACAAGTACAAGTGAATCCAGAATCCGACACGAATAAATACAAGTCCAGCTAGAACACGAATGATACCAGTAAATGATTCTAGGGTGATTCTAGTAGGTGATTCCAGTAGGTGATTCAAGAAATAGAGGCCAGACATGAACAAATGAGTGTCGCATAAAATGGATCCAATAATATCAAATCGTGTTTGAAACAGAGAATCAAATAGAACTAACTATAGCTGAAGTACAATAATTGACAAGTAAATGATAGAACTATCAGAGAATATACTCGCCTGCTACTCTGAAAAGAGTAGTGTAATATCAGATGTCTGTACCGGAGTCACAGTGTCCTAAACAGAGTAATATGGGTTATAATATGATTAAAATAAGATAAGTAAGTCTACGATACAATCTACATGATTTCTAGGTCAATCTAGGTTAAAGTCATCTCTAAGTCAAACCTGGTCAACTGTCTAGGTCAAACTAGGTCCAAATCAAACTTGGTCAACCCTGGGTCAACCCAAGTCAATCTAGGTCTAGGCCAGTCAACTAAAGTCTAAATACCACCCATAGGTCACTCTAACACTAGGCTATATACCAACTAGATACAATATATAAATATATACATTCATTTTTTCATACATGCTTACATTCATCCATTTCTAGATACTTACATATTTAGCATACTAGCATACATATCTACTTGCATTTCATTACATTAATATATATCACACATATACCCACATAATTATATAGACAAAACATATATATATATATATATATATATATATATATATATATATATATATATATATATATATACATAGGCTATTAACATATGTGTGCATATAGGGAGAGCCATGTATGTAGGTATAGTGAAATGAACATGAGTGTGTGTCTATGTATATTCAGGATTAGGTCTAGGGTGTGTGTGGATAGGGTCATGTGTGTAGGTGTATATGTGAGCGTGGGTGTGTAGTGTGTGTATGGTACATGGCAAAATCAGTGAGTATATGGGCATGAGAGCATGGTGTTAGGTGTGGCAGTTTGTGTATGTGGGTGAATGGAAACATAAGATGGCATGTATGTGTAGATGACAGGAACCAATCAAGTAATGGTGTAAACTCAGGAAAATTGGGATTAATATAATGTGTGTGAGTGAGTGAGTGATACAAGGGTGGCCGGAATCAGTAGGGGAAAAGTGTTGGTGAGTGTGTGTGTAGAAACTGGAAATCTGAATTCAATGGTGTGTAAAAATCGAGAAACAGTGAGTGAATGAGGACTGAATAATGTACATGAACATTCAAAAATTCCCAGGAAACTGGGATTAAATCTAAGGGATAGTGTATAGCAAACCTGAGATCAAATCGACAGTTCTAACCCGATACCAAAACCCAATTAAAATCCCATTCATCAATCCTATTCGAAAATCTAAAACCTAACACAACCAATCACCAATCATTTAAACAACTAAACATGTTAATTAATATCAAAATCAGTTTAAAAATAGTGGTTAATGTAGTGTGTGATTCCATGAATCTCAGGAAAATTAGAATGACAGTTAACCCATTGCACAGCCCCAATCAATATCGAAATCCCATTTACTTGATAACAAACTAATCTAACATGCAAATCCATCCTAGAGTTAGCTAATACATATGTGTAAGGATTTAACATAACAATTAAACATCAAGAATCAGTCTAAAATGGAAAGAAAAGTCAGGATTTCAAAAAAAAAGGGATGTATCAGACTACCCATTGTACAACCCAAACCCACACTCGAAAATCCATCCTTGATCACAAAACCTAATCTAACATGTAAAACCAAACTAGTAGTAGTTAATACACATGTGCACATGAATATACATGTAATTTGAATATCAAATTTCAGTTAAAAATGGGATTGAACTTTCAGAATTCAAAAACAGGAATAGGTATCAGTCTATATGGGAAACTCAAATTTTGAATTCAAAACATGATAATATACTAAATTAAAGGTTGGTAATAAATCCTCCATACGTGCACGTGTCCCAGAAGTATTTTCGTGTCACCCCAGAGCCGGACACGATGCGTCTACGTCTTAAAACATGCACAGACACACTGTGCACAGGCTGCGTCGTGCACGCGTGCACATGTGTCCAGTGCACGACACAGGCCACGTGGAGACACGTGGCCATGCACACGTGTATGCCTAGGGTAGTGGTACGTGTCCACGTGACTGCAACGTGTCCACGTGGTGTCGTGTCAGAGTTGTACATACGTGTCAGTGAAGGATTTGCTCGCGTGTACAGCGCGTACGCGTGGCCAGAGCGGCCAGTGCGAGGAGGAGAACTCCTCGCACACTGCACCATTTGGCCTCAAATTTTTGGAGAGCCATGTCAGTCAGTGCCCTGACATCCTCCCAAAATTTGGCATGTCCTCGTGTACGACACAGTAAGAAATTCAGCCCGAGATAGGGTTGTAAACGGACCGGACGGACACGGACAGTCCACTGTCCGTGTTCGGTCCGTTAATGAAAATGAGTTCGGACGGACGGACACAGACAGTTCATTGTTCAAGTTCGTGCCGGACGAACACAGACAACCACTGTTTGTTAATTCAATCGGACGGTCCTGCGGAAAAATTAAATATATTACCAAAAGTTATTATTTTATCAAGATACCTTAATAGTTGGTTCAAAAAATCTAGTTGAAAGAAAATACAATTGAAGGTTATAGAATGCAACAAACAATAGTAAAATGATAACAAAAATAGAGATGGGACAACAAAAACTTGATGCAAAAGCAAAATATTTTGACATAATTGATACAAAACCAAAAGGAGTCTCCACTATCGGACTGTTCGCGGACGAATTCGGACCGGACATGGATATGACCGTGTCCGGGTCCGATTTTTAATCGAACCAAAAAAAATGTCCAAGTTTTATTCGTTAATGAATCGGACGTTCCTCGGTCGAACCATTTATCGAGCCGGACACGTACGGACGACGGACTACTTTGTCCATTTTACACCCCTAGCCCGAGATGCAGGACAGTGCACGTGTCCTCGTGCGCGCGTGTCCAACACCAAAAACCGACACAAAATGACACAGAAATACCTAACACCCTTCACAAAAATTAATGTACATATTTAGATCTACAAATTTATGTAATTACATTTACAAAATTCGAAAATAAATTCCTAAGTGACATTTCATCGAACACCTATACGTACTCTATGATACGTGTCCGATACGGACACCAAACGGACACAAAATTGACCCAAACTTCAGGGACAGCTTGGGGACTCCTAGATCTAGCCCTAAATGCAAAGAAAATAGAAATTTAGATCAATTTGTTGAGTTTTACCTATAGATGCAAAAAGCAAGAAAGAGCTTGAAATGGGAGGTATTCTCATTGATGGACAAATGCTCCAAATGACAACAAAAGTGAGATGAACCTCCAGAAATAATAAACATACAGAAATTAGGTCCTAATGCAAAAGACTAGGATTAAAAAGGAATTAAAATGAATTTATGAGAATTTTTGGAAGGGGAAAATACCTTTTCTTCAAAACTAGGTCAAGCTCTAAAAGAGGCAAGAACTCCTCAACATGACATTAAATAGGGAGGGGCTCTCCTATGGTTGGTCATAAGTTGCAAAAATTAGGGTTAGGGTTTCCTAAATTGGCCTATGGGCTTAAGTCATGATCAATTAAATCATTAAGTCATAAATCATTTCGTAAAACCATAAGTCATGACTTAAATCAGTTTTTAAATAGTTTAAAAATGATTAAAAATCACCAAAAATCATAATATAAAATAAATATCAATAAATAATAATTATAATTACAAAATTTCAAAATTACCCTCATCTGGAAAACTAGGTGTTACATACCATGTTCATATTACCTCTGAGTAAACATTTTTACCATAGCAACCCCTGCGTTGCTACCAACCCTGCATAAAAACATCCATGTTCGCATGACCTCTGAATTATTTTTGTACCCACAGAGTTTTATTTTTCCATGTTCATACAACCTTTGAGAAAATCAACCCTGTCATCAAATTAATGTTTACCATATCTACATTACCTCTGAGTAAACATTTTCTGCAAAAACATCCCCAGCAGAGTTACCTCTACTCTATCATGTTACAATTACCTCTGACAGAATTCCTACTATCACAAAGTTCGCAGCAAATAAACAAGCAGTTAAGGATTTTATTTATTTTCATTATCAAGGAAAGAAAAAAGTTCGACTACAACAAAATGAAAAGCCTCTTTATAAGGAGGCACAAAACGACAAAATAAAAGTCAAAATTGTTGACTAAGATGGTCGGCGCGAAAGGTCACTAATCCGAATCTTCAGGAAGGCAATCCTTGGTCCGACATATTCTTTGGCCCGGCGTTCTGCTTATTGATGCATCGCTGCCTCTTCTTCAAATTGAGACAAACTCCGCCAAGCATCCTCCAGCTCCGCCCGATGTGAGCTCATACTCTCAACGGTCTGGGCCATGGCCTCAAATTGACGGCGAAAAGACGTCTTCTCGTTGGTTGCCTTCTCCAGTTCACCCTTCGTAGTCGCCAATTTCTCTTCCATAAGCCGAATCTGCTCACGGTAGTCTTCACACTACTCTACCAAGGTCTCTTGGAGACAGGTTTGGACTTCCTCCACAGTGGCCAACACCGCCACCCATGTCTCCATCTCAGCTGCCTCATGCGCAAGGTTTTTTGACCGAATTGGCATTAGGATATCCCGGTGGTCAGCTTTTCTAACTCCTCGTCCACCATGGGTGAAAGATCACATTCGAGGCCTTAAAGCTCCAAGAGATAAGCCTCCAACTCTACCATCGAAGCCTCCAGAGCATCGGATCTCGCCTTATATTTTTGGGATGGCCTTATAGAACTGCAAGCTGGACTGCCACCGAAGATCGAGTTAGCGTGAAAGTTCAACCATGCTCCAAGACATTGGCGATACCTTACTTCAAAGCAGTATAAATGGTTCCGATAATCAGCCAGGCATAATAATAAGCGTCAGCCATAGTCATTGGAGTCATCAGAGGCCGCATGGTAGAAGGCCCAAGTGGAGGATGAACGGGAGCAGGAGAAGTTACAACCGCTATAGAACTGTAGGCTGTTTCAGCGACAGAAACAGTTGTCACCATCCCAGAAATAGAGGCTATCAGCAAAATAGCTGTAGTGCCCCGACCCGTAAGATGCCTTATGATGGATGGTTGGTTTGATGAAGCCTTGTTAGACTTGGGAATATACGAATGATCGCTTGGAAGGCTATGCGATCGTGGCGGGAAACCATCCTATAAATGTGAGTAGTATTGAACCCTTCAAAGATCCTTTAGCTTCACGCTTAAAATAAGGATAAGTATGCTATGTTTCTTGTTAAGTTGTTCAATAACACCTTGTATGTAATTCGGAAAGATAATAACAGATAATTAATCACCTGAATGTAAACTGTTATGGCTAGATGAATTGTATGCTTGTACGCTGTTGCGATGAATTTTATGACAGGTGAAGGCAAAGTCCCAAATACTTGGGCGGTGAGTATATCGAGCTTTGGCTCGATGAATAGTTGGTAACACATATGTTAAGACCCAAGAGCTGGGCAGTGAGTATGCTTGAATTGCATTCAAATGAATGTATGCTAAAACAGATGCTAAGTCCCAAAGGATTGGGCGGTGAGTACCTTGAGTTGGTTGAAAAGATGTATGGTATCAAAGATATGGTACAAGGGATTAGGTAACAACATTCTATTATCCCGTCGCCGATGTAGAACATTGATTACGCCAAGACCCTGGCAAGATGGCAAGATGGCAATATGAATGAGAATGATGGATGAATTACTTAGTTTTTCTTATCATGCATTATATGTTTCTTTATAGATAATTTGCATATAGTTGCATGGTCATGGACAACTTGTCGACAAGGTGGTTCCTCGAACAGTATTCCTGGGCCATGCTAGGGGAACAAGGATTGCTGCCGACGTACTGGCATCGGTAAATGGGACTTGCAGTGGGGCTAGCTACCTGCACTGTAAGGGCACCGTTGTACCTGTAAGTCGGTCCAAGATGGCGTGTCACCAGTGACATTCATATAGATAGGTCCGGTGCTAATGATGTCTTATGTAGGCAGAGTAAGTTATTACTCAAATACTGGAAAGGATGTCGGCTGTTGGTAAGAATCACCTGAACGGTGATATTTATATTGAATCATGATATTGTTCCTAACAATGTCTTGTGCAGGCAGAGTAAGTATTATAAACGTACATGGATGGCTATACGACCGTGGATAAGAATCATCAAAGGGTGATAACAGTATGCTTTAAATTATGTTGGCTATGAGATTTGTATGCTTTACTTCTTGTCTGCTATAAAATGAAATTGACCCTAAGGCAACGAGAAAGACCATTGTTAATAATGTTCTGTAACATGATTACTTAGTGTTGTCTTCTTAGGTGAGTTGGGCCAGCACCGCTCGCTAGTATATTGATGATGTACTGACCCACATTGTGGGCAATATTACAGGTATTTGCTTGGGGGAAATCCTGTGAATCAGTGCTGGGCATCGATGAATCGGATGGGTGTGCAGAAGCTCTTCTTCCAGGATGATGTCTTCTGCTATACGGGACATAATTTATGGAACAATATAATTCAATTGTACCAGTGAGATTGTAGCCATATTGGCAAGTTCATTGGAAAGAAGTCGGTATATTCATTTGTAGCCTAAAGGGCAAGTGTATACATTCAGTTGGTTATTCAAGAGTCTTGTAATTAATTGTAAACTCTGTATTCCGCTGTAAGTCTTGTAATCCATTATGATTATCAATAAATGGATATATTTCTTCATATCTTGTGTGACTTTAATTTATCTGCTTGATTTTGCTGTGTTGTCGATATTTTCTGAGAAATACCAGAAACTATAATAGTTTTGCCTTGTACAAGTACAATCTAGACTTGTACGGCATCACGCCCAGTGGCTAGTTTTCGATCCTCCGGGATCGGGGCATGACATAATGGTATCAGATGACGACTTTACGTCCTTGATTCTTATTCAATTGTTTCAAATCAATGTTGCTACTAAGATGATTCTAAGCTGCTTCCGCGATGATTCAAAGATTGTTTCTGTGATTATTCAAAGTTGCTTCCGCGGTGAATCAAAGTTGCTTCTGCGAATACTCAAAGTTGCTTCCGCGATGAAATCAAAGTTCCCTCTATGATGACTCATAGTGCTTCTGCGATTATTCTGTGTTGCTTCTAAACTATTCTAAGTTGTTCCCTTGACTGAAAGTCCGTTGATCCTTCTAGCTGCTCACTTGGTGTTCCATACAATAAGTCTAAATATGTGGGCTGTGATATGTTTGCTTTGTTGAATTTCTAAAAGATACCAAAAAGAATAGCAATGATGCGATACGATAATAAGTTTGTGATGTATGCTGGATATCTTATGTGTGGGATTCATTGAAGTCGATTCTTATACAGCAATCGACCGTGGGTGATGGCTTGGTATGTTGGAACAGAATGTGCATAGATTTCAGTGAATGGGAATCGACAGAATCTTGAGTCAATATTTGTGGTCAGCATAACCACTGCAGGATGGATTGTCCATATTGGACGTTGGTTTGATGCGAGGGAATATTGTGTCGGAATGGCTTGAGCTCTGAGTGGTATATTATATATACCCTCGTCGTGATAAGATGTCCCTTGACCCTTGTTGTGTTTATGATTTTGTGATTGCTTTACCTATAAGTATTGGGTGGTATCGAATCGTAGCTGAGCTTACGATTGATACATGACGGCTAGGTGTGTCCCCTGATTGTTAAGTCGGACGACCCGTTGTGAGATTTTTTATGTGTTCGGATGAACCATCGCTAGACCTGGACGGTTAGCATTATGTTGGGTAATAATAGAATTGAGAATAGAAAATGAATGCCTTGGTTGGAAAGAAAACGAATCTCAAATTCAGGCAAAGACTTAATCAGTTGGATAAAAAGGATACTGGCTTAGTAACGATGGTGTAGTATTGCTATCGAAAGATTTTACAGAACAACTAAGGACCGAATATTGAATGATGTTGGAATTGAGTAAAAGAAATTGCATGCTGGATATCGACAGAATTGATAGTAATGTTAGGCGCTTATCGGGATGTGCGAATGATTTAGACGATGTAGAGAGAGTTGCATCAATGACCTAAAAGATTGAGAATGGGATCGAAGAATAGATGATCTTAGCACGTGGTGCAGTGTGCTTGAGAGAAATTGATGTTCTGAATTAACAATTTATGACCCTTGACTATTTTGAGGCATAGAGAAAGGGTACTTGTCCCTTAATGCATGAAAGAGTATATGTTCCTTATGAGAGTCGAATGGTTGGGATACAAATAAGTATCGAGGTGCAGCGATATGTAATAGACCATGTCGGTAGATGATGTTGTCGCATGAATAACAAGTTTGGTGGAATATAGAATTGTGGGATTATGACTTAGCTAATTAAGTTATGTCATATTCAATTGGATAATCGAAGTATGAATGCTAGATGATTGGTGCCATAGAGATTGGATCGATGCATGAATAATAAATCTTCTTATGGAATCACAAGGAGATGATGCAAAACAAATATTGATGGTTAATGTGAATTGCTAAGAGATGACCGTGTTGGTGCTAGAAAATTTATAAATGATGCCTCGAAAAAAATATGATTATGTAGTTGCCTTATTTTGTTGGTTAAGAGAGTACGGACCGTATCGATGATATAAAAATGTAGAAAACGAATATGTCGTGAAGAGACCGTAGGAAGAGATCGTAAGTGATAAACTATTGAGATAGCAATGTTGGATTATAACTCAGAATAGTTGACCCGATTGAATAGACAATTTGAGTATATGAGGATACAAGTTGGATCGAGCAGATGCTATGTCTATGGAAGTAGAAATTGGAAGTTAGAATATTCGATTGAGAAGTTTTATATGATAGCCTCGGGATTGACCCATAAGAATTGTTGGATAGGATTGTCGGATAGATTTTGTCGGTTGTGGGTAAGTCTAGAATGAGACTCCGTTTGGTATGGCCCGAGTATGATACGGGTAGAAAGACTTGACCCTAGAATGTTGGTTGGTTGCTTAGAGTGTTTGTTGGTTGCCTAGAATGTTGTTGGTTGCCTAGAATATCGGTTGGTTGCCTAGAGTGTCGGTTGGTTGCCTAGAATGTTGGTTGGTTGCTTAAGTTTCAGATTGGTTGGCTATGCTCTTCAGTTGTCCGTGTTGGGAATAAGTTCATAAGATTGGGATGGTGTCCCATGTCCCTAAGTTGGTCAGACCATTGAGTTGCCCTATGATGAGAATTGGTTGCCTCTAAGATAAGAGATAAGTATGTCCCTAATAGCTACTCATCTCATATGAGCTAGCTGAATGTTTGGTTTAGCTTAGATTAGATGACCATAGAGACTTGATTGAATGCTAAGTTGACTGTTGGAAAATCGTAGGATGTCCCTATTGATGTTGCGTGAGTATAGTCGGAATGAGTAAGATGTGTCGGAAGGTAAACTTTGGAATGGAATGAAGATTGGAAATTTTGATGTTACAATATTGGATGGGATGACGGATCATATTGGTTTTGAAATTTGGTTGTCTTTGTTAGAATGCTGGAAATTGCTAAAGCTGGTTGGATTAATTGATTAAAAATTAAGTTGTGTAAATTGATGGTAGTGCCTTGAGACAGTTGGAATAATTTCATGGATAATATAAAAATTGAGAATAAGTGTAACGACGGAATTGGATAGTGCATGTATCTGAGATCGGCGAGAGCGAATGTGAATAGGAATGACCCTCGAAATTAATATTGCTGGAATATGATAGTGGCTTATGCGAGAGGATAATATGTTGGCTTGATCAATACGAGAAAATGTTCGAGTACAACGAGAAATATTACTAGAGTGGAATGGTGGTACAATTTGAAGGATGGTGCGATTGGAAGATGGATTATGATCAGGAAATTTACAAGTTGCAAACAAAGTATATGGATGCGAACGATGATGAGTACAAGATTTGATCGATGAGAATCGGATATCGAAATGAAATGTGGCTATGGGATTTATCAACTTTGGTGGCATGAATGACAATGAACTTGAAAGGAATACTTGATACATCTAAGTCGAAATACTTTATAGAATTTTGGATCGATTATGGAAGATTTCTCGAGTTGGAATTGGTAACATCTATTGTGTTATTAATTGGTTGGAATATTGAATAAACAAGTGGGATTATACGAGATGCTCAAAAAGAATTACTGATGTTCGGAAAAGAAGTTACACCGTAGCACGTTCACTTTCTCTATCACTGAACTTGGCTGAAGTGCATGTATTTTGGGGACGCCTAAAATATGTGTATGATTCCAACTAAGTGACATTCTGAATTCAAACGAAGCCACGGGAGTATTATTATGTGCTAAGGATTTGCACGAGTGTCGGAGGAAAGATCAAAGATGGTAAACTATTTTGAATCAATTGGAATGTTGTAACGAGACGGTTTATCACTTGAAATCAATCGAGAGATTGCGGAGAAATATTAAATGGTGCAAGTTGATCGTTGAGAAGTTTCATGAAAAGTTGGTTGAAGTTTTGGGGATGAGTTTTATTTTAAGTTTCGAGGACGAAACTTTTTTTGAGTGGTATATATATTGTAGTGCCCCGACCCGCAAGATGCCTTATGATGGATGGTTGGTTCGATGAAGCCTTGTTAGACTTGGGAATATGCGAAGGATCGCTTGGAAGGCTATACGATCGTGGCGGGAACCATCCTATGAATGTGAGTAGTATTGAACACTTCAAAGATCCTTTAGCTTCACGTTTAAAATAAGGATAAGTATGCTATCTTTCTTGTTAAGTTGTTCAATAACACCTTGTATGGAATTCGGAAAGATAATGAAAGATAATTAATTACCTGAACGTAAACTGTTGTGGCTAGATGAATTGTATGCTTGTACGCTGTTGCGATGAATTTTATGACAGGTGAAGGCAAAGTCCCAAATACTTGGGCGGTGAGTATATCGAGCTTTGGCTCGATGAATAGTTGGTAACACATATGTTAAGACCCAAGAGCTGGACAGTGAGTATGCTTGAATTGCATTCAAATGAATGTATGCTAAAACAGAAGCTAAGTCCCAAAGGATTGGGCGGTGAGTACCTTGAGTTGGTTGAAAAGATGTATAGTATCAAAGATGTGATATAAGGGATTGGGTAACAACATTCTATTATCCCGTCACCGATGTAGAATGTTGATTACGCCAAGACCCTGGCAAGATGGCAAGATGGCAATATGAATGAGAATGATGGATGAATTACTTAGTTTCCTTATCATGCATTATATGTTTATTTATAGATAAGTTGCATATAGTTGTATGGTCATGGACAACTTGTCGACAAGGTGGTTCCTCGAACGGTATTCCTGGGCCATGCTAGGGGGAACAAGGATTGATTTCGACGTACTGGCATCGGTAAACGGGACTTGCAGTGGGGCTAGCTACCTGTACTGCAAGGGCACCGTTGTACCTATAAGTCGGTCCAAGATGGCGTGTCGCCAGTGACCTTTATATAGATAGGTCCGGTGCTAATGATGTTTTATGCAGACAGAGTAAGTTATTACTCAAATACAGGGAATGATGTCGGCTGTTGGTAAGAATCACTTGAACGGTTATATTTATATTGAATCATGATATTATTCCTAACAATGTCTTGTGCAGGCAGAGTAAGTATTATAAATGTACAGGGATGGCTACACGATCGTGGATAAAAATCACCAAAGGGTGATAACAGTATGCTTTAAATTATGTTCGCTATGAGATTTGCATGCTTTACTTCTTGTCGGCTATAAAATAAAATTGACCCTAAGGCAACGAGAAAGACCATTGTTAATAATATTCTGTAACATGATTACTTAGTGTTGTCTTCTTAGGTGAGTTGGGCCAGCACTGCTCGCCAGTACATTGATGATGTACTGACCCACGTTGTGGGCAATATTACAGGTGTTTGCCTGGGGGAAATCCTATGAATCAGTGCTGGGCGTCGATGAATCGGATGGGTGTGCAGAAGCTCTTCTTCCAGGATGATGTCTTCTGCTATACGGGACATAATGTATGGAACAGTGTAATTCAGTTGTACTAGTAAGATTGTAGCCATATTGGCAAGTTCATTGTAAAGAAGTCGTATATTCATTTGTAGCCTAAAGGGCAAGTGTATACATTCAGTTGGTTATTCAAGAGTCTTGTAATCAATTGTAAATTCTGTATTCCGCTGCAAGTCTTGTAATCTATTATGATTATCAATAAAGAGATTCATGTCTTCATATCTTGTGTGACTTCAATTTATCTGCTTGGTTTTGTTGTGTTGTCGATGTTTTCTGAGAAATACCAGGAACTGTAATGGTTTTGCCTTGTACAAGTGCAATCTATACTTGTACGGTATCACGTCCAGTGGCTAATTTTCGATCCTCTGGGATCGGGGCGTGACAATAGCTGCACTAGCCCCTAATACTACAAGATCCAGCTCTAGGGCCACTACTTAAGAGGTAGCTCTGTGGGTAGTTCCCCAAGGGACAAATCGTGGGATGGGACCCTCTAAAGTAGGAGACTTCCCCATCCCAGGGTCTATCTCCGGCTCTCCACCCGGCAAACGTTGATCCACCACCTCTGTAATCACCTTCTCCATGGCAGTAGGATCAATCAGCTCTTCTTTACCTGATTCGTCAGTCTGGTCTTCAATGGCTTCCTTGGCCGACTCCTCAACGGCCTTCTTGGCTGACTTATAGGTTTGATCCCCGGCAGCTTCCTCGATCGCCTCATCAACCGTTTCATTTTCCCGGCATTTTGCTAGCACCCCTTTATCAACCTTATCAGCCCAATCCTTAACGGCTTCTCCAGATGCATCATCAATACAGAAAGAAGCCTCTGTCGGGGTATCCTAGGCTGCACTTTCAGTGTCCCCGACTGTCTTATCCACCCCAGAGGTGGACTCCTTAATATTGTCTTTGGTTACCATAGGATTGACCCTGGGCGACATGACGGGCTCATTTGCCATCACCCCTACAGGGGCCTCTCCCTGATACACCTCCAATAGCTCCGAGAAATCTCTATGCTCATAATCGAAAGAGGCGATCGGAGCAAGCAGAGGCACCTCTTCTACTCTTGCAGCATCGATCACCGGAACCTTTTTCGGGATAACAACCTTCTTGGTCTTCGTAGTTGTGGGCACCTCAACCATCAAGGGCCCCTCAGCTGGAGTAGTTCCTTTAACCCTCACTGATGGAGGGCCTTAAGACGATACGGTAGTCTCATCCCTAACCACCTGACGTGTTGGCACCCGAGGGGGCATCCTGGAAGCAGGTGCCTCGACGAGATTCTCGAGGACTTCAAACTCACAATCAGTCAAGTCCTTTGAGGTTTTGACTTCTTACAAGCTGCACAAACAAAACAGAAATAAGCAAAAATCCTGAAGCGGACAAATTAAAAGTATATACTAGATACATGTGAAAAGGACTCAACAGGCAGAGTTTTCTTCCGCTTCGTAGGTGGCGAGGGTCGTTCCTCTGATATGGTTTGCTTGTGGGAAATCCACTTAAACCTTTTAGAGGGTGGACAACTCACCTCCGTAGGGGCTTAACACTTCAAAGGCGGGACTACGGGCGCCTCTTCTTCCTTCTCCTCCAGGGAGGCAGTAGATTCCTCTGATGTCTTACCTCCCGATGGCACAAAATCTCAGAGACGCTTAAGGACGGCCTATGAAGCCTCCATCTTGGTCCCGACAATGAAGCTTCGCTCCCGATTATAGCCCGAGGAAAAGTTGTTCGTCGAGCAGTAAAACTTTACGACGGAGTAAAAAATGTGCGTCTGGGGACAGATCATGGGTACTTTGAAGGTCGTCCTAGTGTACTCGACATGTAGTAATGCCACGCACGCGCGCCGTCTAATAAACTACCCTTATAACCCAAGCAAGTGCTTGGGTTGTCCATCATCAGCTGGCTGTAGCCGAATTGATGCATGAATCAACTCGGCAGATAAGTCTCTAGGAATACCTGGTTCTGGTTCCTATACACCAAATGTGATGGCCGGATGGATTGAAGCCAATAGAAGGCTCCATGCGTCAAAATGCTCCCTTAGTCACCTTCATCCACCAGCATATCTCCTGTGTGAAAACCTGAGTAGAAGGGCGGGATCCTAAAAAAGTCGAACCCATCCAAGTGCCCCAGTACCCATCTACAAATAGGGAAACCATGGTAAGCCAACTTCATTCGACGATAGCTACGGATGGAGCGTCCTCGTCTATATGACCTTTTTTTTGGGACCGGGGTCCATTAAACCAGGGTGATGCAGCACCAACCAAGCTACCAAGTAGTGGTAGAGGAGCTCCATTCGGGAAAATTTACCTTCCTTCCCGTCGTTCTTAATTATCCTCTTCGAAAGCTCTCGCAAGTCTCGCAGAGTGTTGCAGACCATGGCAGGAAGAAGGACCAGCTTATGTCCAAATACCAGCTTTACGGCCGGTATGATGAGGTTCCTACTCACTCGTCCTATGGACCCAGAGCCACCGGGAGGCACGCAAGTGCACAACCATATCATCAAAAAGCCAGCCAATACTGCCTTGGGAGTCATGGTGCAAAGATTTTGACAAAAATAACTGTGGACCGAAGAGGTCGATTTTCTCTCAACATCCACTGTGGGGCTTGTCTCCCCCGCTTTCTCCAACAATGCTTCCACCTCAGTAGTAGTATACTTCCTACGAGTGGTGATATGAACCTGCCTCGGTCCCGCGGGATGTTCTGTGAAGACATAATCCCTCCAGACAGGAACATGAGGATGAGTCTTCTAAGCATCCTGACGCGTGCACACCTGGTGATGGTACAACAGCTCTTTGTACACATCTATCATCTCAGGCTGTCGTGCTTCCAGCCCTATGAACTTCTCCTTGCAGGGAATATATATTCTTCGTACGACTTCTCTCCCCAGGGCAGCCTTGAGATTGCAAACATCTCATGAAGAGTTAACCCTAACTCTCCCTCAGGAGTATATAATGTCCCGATGTGTTGGTTGTATAGTTTCTACAGAGCTAAAAACATGTGCTGGTTGATCTCCGTCCCATAACAGCATGGTACAAGCCAATATCCCTCAGCTCCTTATTGTACCGGACCAGTATCCACAAAGTCAAGTTATGCCACTTGGCGTTAGGACGGACCCAACCTTCAACCCGAAAAGCCCCTTCGGGTATGAGACTTCCACCTCAAGAAGCCGATTGGCAAAAATAGAGGCCCCAAACGAATGAAAGGACGGGGTCAGATCATTGTACAGGTACCCAGGATGCAATACTCTCAAAGAGTAGGATGGGCCGTCACGGACGTAGGTGAAGGCGTCTCTCTTTATGGAACGAGAATCCAGTTTAAAATGACCTGCCAACACTCCTTCCTGAGTTGGGGTCAAATCCCACTCCATACGTCGCTTCTTGGCAAAATAGGAGAAGACTGAAAGCGGAAGGTGTCGATCAGTCGATGGAACATATATGCTAAGGTTATAAGTGCTAAAGTACCACTCCTTTTTCAGCCTCAAAATCTTAGTCTCTTTAGGGACCAGCTTATCGCCGAAAAGAAACTGAGGCTTTAGCATCTCACCACCAGCGTTACCCTCAACCGTCAGCTTGCCTCGATTCATCATACGTCAAAAGTAGGCATAGTGCTGGAGGTCTATAATAGCTAATCGGTGTTCAGGTTGACCACGAGCGATTAACTCTTTGGCATGGTTAACTACTTCCTCGTCAAAATTCACACCACGTGAATAGACCGACGAGTCGAAGAGGATCTCGTCGAATTGGGGGATGACCACAAAAACTGCACATAAAATAAAAAAAATCAAAAAAATATCTTAAAATATTTTTTCTACAAAAAATAGAAAGGCAAGCTAATGCGCAGGCACTGTTCAATGGCTATGCGCATTAGCGAGCAAGCTAAAGCGCAGGCACTGTCTAGTGACTATAGAAGCTAAAAATTGCTAAAAAGAATGCATTGTGCTACACATAAATAGTGCTAGGACTCATCTATTTAAATCGCGCTGGACAAGTCGCACTTAGAAATAGATAACGCTAAACCCCACATGGCGCTGGCCACTACGTGGTAATCTTTATGGAAAAGCCAAACGTCTGCAATCAAGACTGACAGCACGTTTAACGAAGAAAATCTCTTCGAATCCTGAGCGCACGACGCTCAAGACGGATATGTCAGATTCTCATTATTACATTTTGTCATTTATTGTGCGCCATGCAGCATTGGTGCAAAGTAATCACTGTCCACAGTTTTAAATGCCTCGCTCTTTCTTATAGATAGCGCTTATCTACAGTATGAGTCATTCATCAATTGGCGCCACTTGATCATTTATCATCCAGAAGCAGTTAGATGATGTGGCATGTATGCCACTAATCTCGAAGAATATGAACGTGACACTGCCCATGACCAAGCACATCTCTCTTACAGAATGCCATGTGTCCCAAGCAGTTAAGACAATCGTTCGCACAAATGGGTGATGGTGCGCCAATTGTACTGTGCGCCAATCAATTTAACTATCTGACGGTTATTTTAAAACTTTATAAATAGAGTTCTCATTTGATAAACATCACTAATGATCATAATCTCCTGACCAAGTTGTTGCAGCACGTTCAAGAGGCTTTCTTCTTCGATATCGCATCGTCCAATAGATAAAGTGATCGTCTTCTGATTAGATTCCTACAGTTGTACTTCCCCAGAATCATTTCTTTTCTTTCTCAGTTTGTACTTCAGTTTTTTCGGAAAACTTTTGTTCTTACAAACAAAATGGCGACTCTGCTGGGGACGACTTTTTCTTCTGACGAGAAAGTGACAACTTAATGTGATGTTGCGTCGATCGGCACGACGCAGAAGACTTTGGTCGTACAAGTCGACCAAACTGTCTATGAAGCAATGATTGGCGTCGGGAGTGCCAAGCGCGCATCTGCTGCTGTCTCCAACGACAGGAAGACTCGTGCCATTTGGACTCCAAAGTCCATAAGCGCACCAGTCACTGCTGCTTCTGTGCTAAGCAAAGGAAAGCGTCCTTTCCCAGTTCTAAACTTGGTGGAAGGTGCACCAAACACTGTTCTTGCGCCAAGCAAAGGAAACGCCCTTCCCCACTTCTAAACTTGGTAGAAGGTGCGCCAAAACTGCTCCTGCGCTAAGCAAGGAAAAGAGCCCTTCCCAGTTCTAAACTTGGTGGAAGGTGCGCCATTCACTGCCTCTGCGCAGAACAAAGGAAAGCACCCTGTGGCCTCTTCTTATTCTTCCCCAGTCCTGGACTTAGTGAAAAACTCATCTGATTGTGTTTCTATGCCAATCGATGCCAAAACACTTCCGAGAAGAAACTCTATTTCTCTTGGCATAGACAATCAAATCAATGCCAATAAAATATACTCTGCTCAAAGTTCACTTCCTGCTACCCATCTGCGCTGTGCCAAACGTGCTAGAATAGTTTGCGCAGAGCAACAGGGCATCTTGCCCACTCCACATCAAACTGGCCAGTGCCAGTCAAGCCAAAATCAAAATCTCCCCATCCTGCATATATCAAGATCAAAGTAGGGAAGACTGATGGTGTCTCAAATAGACAAGCAAGTGGCGCATAACACTGACATGCGCACTTACCTTAACAAGTGCAGAACAGAATCTATTCCATCGAATCATATGGTGCACCAAGCACAGTCTGCGCCAACCATCAAATTGCGTACAGTGAAGGCTTATCAGATCAAGAATCCCCTTATTTATGCCAATAAATTCAGCATTTCCCTGTACACTCAGGGAACACAGAATCTCAAGAATAGGAACCATATTCCTAACATAATCAGGGAACATATACCTTCTTCTTCTTATGTCAATGTGACTGATCTCCAAAAAAATCTTGTATAAAAGTAAAAGATTGCAGGGTCACCTCACATACCTATAACTCCACACCAAGAACAGCACTGTAATCGGCATCATAAGATATTAATCAAGTGATGCTGTTAATCAGCCAAATGGTCCATATTTGACTGCTTGACTCAGACTCCTGAACTGATCGTGGTAGACAAAGACGAATTGCTATTTGCTTTAGTCAACATGACGTCCCATAGTATTGGAGATGGAAAATGTCCAAGACGTAACGCATCTCGCAATCCCAGTCAACAGTATTTTGATCAAATATGTGACTCCAGCAAATGTGTGTACCAGAACATAAGAGCAAGAAACCGAGAATTCCTCGATCAAAGGAATCTTCCTACTCCTAATATAGGGGGTAGTACTCTGCCTGACTTCGACGCCGATTGTGAAGATTCTGATCGAACTATTTTATCCACCATTTCATCTTTGGTGGCCAGAGAAGTGACTGCCTATGTCACTGATGAAGAGCAAGATGCTTCTAGCTCTGCCAGTCAGGAGCAGCAAATTACTGTATTAAAGGCTAGCCTGAAAGCAATGGCTGACATGGTTTTAGGGATGCATGCCGTGATTATGACACAACATGCTGTTTCGTCGGTCGCGAATCCAATTCTGACTCAAGAACATACAACAGTCTCTGCACCTATCAACACCGGTCTCGGGTACAATCTCCTCTCAATGATGCTATACCAGCTCAAGCTACCCCAAGTCATTCTGATGCTGGGGGTGGTACTTATCACACGGTTCTGCCTCTCAATCTATCGAACCAGTCTACTACTCCTCAAACACCGGGAGACCCTCTAGAAGCAGTTAAGCTTCTATGAAATCAGTTCGAAGCTTTCAAGCAAAAAGAGGGTTTGCATACATTAGGAATAAAACAACCTTATCCTGCTGAATGGAAGGAAGTTCCATTCTTACCCAAATATAAGCCGCCGACCATAATATAATTCGAAGGCAGCACATCACCGAGTCAGTACATCAACTATTTCGAGATGATGACTGACCATCTTCAGCAGAATGACGCTCTACTCACTAGAGTATTCGTCGGGTATTTAGCAGGTGTTGCCTATGATTGATACCGTAGTTTTTCAGATGGTTGTATAACATCCTTCATAGCACTAAAATAGATGTTCCTAGAACGATTCTATGAAGGAACAAACGACATGACCATGTCAGTCCTTACTAGAATCAAACAAAGGCCTAATGAAATCGCTGAACGTTTCATAGAGCGCTTCTGTCGCGAAGCACTCAAAATGCCTTTGGGTACTCCTGACGCGTTGACTATAAATACTTACAAATCAAACTTGTTGCCTATAGTCATCATGTGGATGGGACCCACACAATTCCAAGACTGAGGCTCCTTCATAGTAAGTGCCAGGACAGCCGAAGACAGTGCTGATAAATTCAAGCAGCTAGGCATCCCGATGCCTAACCTTGACAAAGATAAGCATCCTGCTACAAACAGTAGGGGTCGTCAAAGCAACCGTAAAGGAAAACAAGCCCTGGCTATCAATGGAGTCAGCCGGCACCTATAATAATGGCACCTCCACAGAGGGTACCATGTCCCAAAGAAGAATATTCCTTTGATAAAGACGACAGCCTGAGCATATTTGATTGTCTAATCAAGAGCAACAAACTTCAACTACCCGAAGCTAAACGGTCGGATAAAGTAGGTAAAACTGATAATCCTAAATATGGTATCTATCATGGTTCCTGGGGCATCCAACCAGGGTGTGCTTTGTACTCAAAGAAAAGATCCAAGAGCTGATCAATGCCAAAGCAATCACTCTTCAACAAGACTAGAAGAAGGTGATTACCAATGTCGTCTCTCTACAGTTCAGTGACTTCTCTGCTCAACTATTATAGGATGGCGTTGTCCCTATCCTAAAGGCTACCTTGGAGATCGTCAACCTTCCACCAGCAAGAAGTGACGGCTTGATACCTTTATCAACTGACAAAGGCAAAATCATGTAGATTTATCCTGATTTGGTAGCCAACTTTGAACCAAAGACATCCACTTCTTCTACCAAGTCAAAGAGGATGACTAAATATAAGTCGTGTCATATGAGTTCAAGTGAATCTATTTCATTGGATGGTCGTGTTCCTCCTCTGAACACTACGTTCATTCCAACGGTAACTTCGTTTTCCTCTTCACTGGCCGTGTCACCAAAGCCATAGATCAAATACCAACCAAAATTCCATTGGTATAGTCAATAGTCCCGCGAACTGATGATGAAGATGGAATACGACCTACAGAAAGCTCCTGGCTTAAATGACGGAAAAGGGTCTCCTATACCACTTTTTCTACGTCTTTAAGACAATCAGTCCCGTATCACTTACGATTCTGGACAGATCATTCTTTTTCTCAAAAGAAGAAATCATCCAGAAGCAAGACACGACTAAAAAATTACAACATGGTTTCTTTCTCACCCATTCCAGAAGAAGAAGCCATGGTTGGTACCAGATCTGGGAGGCTCTATCTTAGAGACTATCCAGAAAGAACAGGAGAATGTTGTCACTCCTCCTCCTGTATCCAATGTTCCTTCGGCTGTATCCAATGTTCCTTCGACATCATCTTCTCCTGCTTCTGATATCCCTACAATATCAGCTCTACCAGCTAACTCGGGTCCTTCAAAATCGATAATAGTTGATAAAGGCAAGCAGCCGGCTCTCTTTGACAAAAGCCTGAAGAAAACTCCACTATAGGGACTCAAAAAATCTTATAATTTTGACATATTGGCTCAACTAGCTAATACTCCGGCAAGATTATCAATTTTCGAACTACTACGTCTCTCGAAAGAAACTGGAAAAACATTAAGTGAGACTTTGATACAAGCCGACGCTTGTCTGGCACATCTCAAGAAACCATATGAAGAACTTATGGCATGTTCTCATTGTCATAGTATGATGGAACTGATTCCTAATATCACCTTCACTCAAGATAATATGTTACTGGTGGACAATCGACATGACCGATCTCTTTAATTTATGGGGTATGTCGATACAATGAAGGTTGATCGCATTCTGGTTGATCCTGGATCCACAGTCAGTATTATGCCTAAGGCTCCATTGGATGCAATTCTGGAAGAAGCGAACTGTTAGGAAAGATCCGCCTAAAGGTCCAAATTGGCAATCTCCATACAAAAGTCACTTTTTATGTGATTGACAATTACGTCTCCTATAATGTATTGTTAGGAAGACCATGGTTACATGAACATAACATCGTGCCATCTACCCTCCATCAATGCTTTAAATATGTTGATGACAACGGAGAAGTCCAGAAGGAAGTTACTGATCTTTATCCCTTCCGAGGTATCGAGGCCTATTATACGGACTCCAAGATGTACGAAGCAAAATACATGAAGGTTGTGTCACACTCACTTCTTCTAATTAAGGGTATTTTAGTTATTGTGCATTATTTTGAATTTATTTAAAATGTTAATTAAATTGATTGTTGTGTGTTTTGGATTGGTGCTTTGATAGGATCTAGATAGTATAACCTTAGTCAACCTTGTCTAGAAGCCTAAAAATGTGATTAGTTTTATTATTGGCTTATTAGATTTAATTTAGAATTTTTACCTATTTTTCTAGAATTATTTAAGGATTTTTAAGTCATTTTTGTATAAGCCTTTAAGCCTTATGTCATTGGGCCTTTGTAGCAACTTAGAGCGCTTGGCCCATGACTTAACCTAACCCTAACACCCTCCTACCCATGTTCGGCCAAGCATAGCAGCAAGCCCCCTCATTTGTGAAGAAATCTCATAGCCTCCACTAGATAAAAACCCTAGTTTTCCTTTTCCTACAAAACCCTAACTTTCTCATCCGGCATCCGATTCACGCC